>JAQQZR010000007.1:15034861-15045637 GCA_030068235.1 Notoglanidium macrostoma
TCGCCCCAAGATGCTGGGATTGGCTCCAGCTTCCCCCGCGACCCAGATGGATAAAGCGGTATAGATAATGGATGGATAATAATAATAATAATAATAATAATAATAATTCAGCACATATTTTCATATTAGATATTTGTTATTTTCCAGTGCCTTTCTCTTACAAAGATCTTTCTCCGATCCTCTGGGGTTTTGGTTCAACTAGCTGATCTGGTGTGAAATGTCTGCCACAAACCTTAGTATGGGTGGAAGTTATGGAAGCTAAAGCTGGTAAAGGGACATCGTGCTCATTATGTTTCTTCAGATTTTTAAAAAAATATTCTTAATATATAAGTCTTAATATTTGGTAGCCCATAGTCTGTTTTAAATATAAGTGCTGTTACATCCTACAACCTCTAGGTAGTGAGAAACCTATAGGAATTTACATGAGATACTGTAGCTAGCTAACAAACCTAGCAAGATCCTTGAAACCCTAACATTATTTGGCTAAGGTAGCTAGCCAGAAAATGTTACATATATTTATATATACTTCAGCATATCTCCCTTGGTTAGCCATCACAACAGAATTTTTCAAATGCCTTTCTTGGCCATGAATATAAAGGAATATGAATTCTTAGATATTAGATATAGAAAACATTTCCATGTGGTTTGGGTTAAATATATGTATTTCACCCAAAGTCTGCCAGCAATTATTGTCAACATTACCAGAACAACACACACGGGAGTCCTTTAAAACATTATTTGTTTAGTTATTTTTTCCCCCCATGCTAGAACATATGAAAGTAATTTAATTAATTAATTAAGTAAAAATATGCCATTGTACAGGTAGAGAGTGAATTGCATAGAGTACATAATGCTCATTGGATTATTGGGTGGGTGGAAAATCAAGGCAGAAAAGGTGGGATTTTAGTTGAGTTTTAAAAAGGGGAAGGGCAGTGCAGGCATGGAGATAAAGAAGAAGAAACCTCCAGTGTAATGATTGAACTTGATTTGTATGATTAATGGTGTTACGACAGACCCTGCTCTCTCCTAATGTGTGCAGGTTAACTAGTTTGAATACTATCACTGACATAATATCCTAGCAAGGTATCAGTCTCTATATAGTGACTTTTGTCACTTGTACTTCTATCAGTTTTACTCATTGTAATTGTATTATTGAATTTATACAGGAATTCAGTAATGTTCTAAATCAGTTCCTGTATTTCCTTTGGCAGCTTATACTGTATTGTTCTATAATCACTTAAGTGGAACAAGTTGTGTGATTTGTTTTATAGGAAGTAAAACACACAAAAAAGTTTAAAAGCAAAATAAATCCAAATTCACCTAAAAACGGGGCCACTCTATTGAAACACAATTAAAGCTGCTCTCAGACTCCCGAATAAAAAGATTTTAACAAGAAACTTCACTGAGAAGAGCTGTCACGGAGGTTCTGTGCTCATATCAGTTTAAAAGAGCCTACTAACCTCACACAGGCCAAAGTGTAAACTGGCTGCAGTCTGCTGAAACCACCAAACCTAACTGAACCACCACTGAAGGTAGCTCAAAAGCTGGTTAGGTGATTTTTGTCAGGTGCCTTGCTTGTGTTTTTAGTCTTAAATGATGTTGATCTCAGCAAAACACTCTCCAAATGTCTATAGTACTCTACAAAATGTTAGTTCTAATCCATGTTAATCTTAATCCAATCCTGTATTTGCAACAGGAAATTTGATTAAAATTGACCTCGGTTGACTGCCTTTATCAATTAATCAGTAGAATAATAAAAACTTGCCTTTTGCACCAAGTGAAATGGTTTCAAATGCTGTTTCAATTGCTTGAACTAATTTGTACTTGCCTGAATTGACCTGCTCCTTTAGCTCACTTGCATACACCATGAGCCACATTGCCACATTGCCACTAGTGTGCCAGGATAACAAAGTGTTTAAATTAAGTTAAGGGAGAAAAACTAAAATAGGGGCAATTTTGAACCCTCAACCTGACAACAGTCTAAAACACTAATCCATATTATCCCATAGGTCTTGACTGATCACACCTCATTATTACCCTAATACATTTAGACTTAAAAAAGTCAGAATGATGCTGATGGAGCAAACAGACACAACCCATATATAGAAACATTCTGGAAATCTGTTCACTTCTTTAATTTCATTCTGCAACTGGGCAATCCGTTTAGGCCAAATGAAATATTTATTTTCCAATAGCAACAGGCATATTTAGGCTGAAGCAATAGTTTCCCCAGGCAGACGTTTTCTCTAGAGCTATAAAACATCTGTGTCGGCACTGCTGGAAACAATGCAAACGGGAAATAGACCCTGTAGGTACATGGAGTGTCCACTCCAATTTACACATGAACACATACTCACATCTGGTGGTTGGGGATCGTTTGCTGGATTAAACCCAGACCACAAATCATATCTAGCTACAGTTCAAATCATCAAGGGTTACATATTTCCTGTTAGGAAAAATTGAGTTCTTTTTCATATTCGAGCCAACTTCTGACCATGGGATTATAAAGAAAATTTTGGGTTTTCCATAAGTAGCGATCATGTGCATTAAAAGGGCTAAGCCTCACGTGTCATTGGTTTGCCACGAAAATCCCACTTCAACCCAATCCTGTGTGAAATTCATGTATGTTCACAAAAGGTGAGAATTTCATTGGATTCTACACCATTTGTATCATAGTGTAGCTGGACTTAAAATATACAGATTGTGACAAATTAAAGGAAATGTCAACAGAAAATGTTGTTTAGTAGTATAGTGGTAGGCTATAAGGAGCCACCAGAACAGCTTCAGTGCTCCTTGGCATATATGCTTCAAGTCTCTTGAATCATAATGGAAAGATGAACACCATTTTTTGATTTGTGTTTTGATGATGGTAGTGGAGAGCTCATCAAACTGTTCAGGGAGACCACATGCCCTGTGGATGATGGCAGGGTCATCCTGTAAAAGACCGTTTCCATCTGGATAGAAATCTTTCATCATAGGATAAGGTGATCAGAATAACCATGCATTGATTTGCAGAGACACTTCCTTCTAAGGTGGGGTAGCACGATGGAGGGAGGCAGCGGTTAGCACTATTGCCACACAGCAAGAAGGTTCCGAGTTCGAACCTTGTAACCTTTTTGCATGGAGTTTGGATGTTCTCCTGTGTCTAGGTGGGTTTCCTCTGGTCACTCTGGGTCCTCCAACAGTCCAAATACATGCAGATCTACTAGCTATTTAAAATTGCAAATAGGTGTGAATGTGGGTGTTTGTCTCTGTGTTAGCCCTGAAATAGTTTGTTGACCCGCCCCGGGTCTTGGCTGGGATTTGCTCCAGCTTCCCTATAACCCCAATGGATAAGCAGTATAGGTAATGGATGGATGGATGGACTTCCCTCTAAAAATGGATGCAAAGCCTGACAACCAAATACTTTCCACACCATACCAGAACCACCTGTTACCTTCAATTTCCCACCTATATGCATATGCCTTTTACGCAAATAGCTCTGAGAAACATTGTTAAAGTCAGTAGGGTGTCAAACTGTTAAGAAAAGTTGAAAACCAGGTAAACATAAGGTAAAGTTTTCACCATTGGATACAAAGCATGGAAACAGAAATATACATGCAAGAAGAAACATTAGAAGAAAAAGTGTATACACTGTATGTACACAAATTAAG
The DNA here is from genome assembly GCA_030068235.1 of Notoglanidium macrostoma. Taxonomy (NCBI): domain Eukaryota; kingdom Metazoa; phylum Chordata; class Actinopteri; order Siluriformes; family Auchenoglanididae; genus Notoglanidium; species Notoglanidium macrostoma. The sequence continues at coordinate 15,038,515 of JAQQZR010000007.1, forward strand.
GTGACCTAATGAAACTAATTACAAGGAAATAGGTGATACGTACAAGACACAAGTACTACTAATGTGAAGTTGGTATAGAAGCCAGAAAAAACAAGCTGTAAACAGAAGAGGTCCATATACAAGTGACGCTATAAGGAAAATTTATGACAGATATACCTGACACTCACCTGTACAACTTTGTGTAAAATCGGATTTGAACCGGTTTGAATTCATATGGGCCCTGTGGTGGACTGGCGACCTGCCCAGGGTGTACCACGCCACCCGCCCGAAGATGCTGGGATTGTCCCCAGCTTCCCTGCGACCCGGATGGATAGAGCGGTATAGATAATGGATGGATGGATGGATGGATGAATTCATATGAATAATCTGATCAGGACACAATGTTCCCACTATAACTGTGTTTTCTCTCCCTATAGTCACAGCTATGAGATTCATCTTCCTCATGTCACCACTGATTTGTACTTCTTGTCTGCCATAACCGCTGTTCCCTTTCTCTCTCCACAGGATAAACTCTCCATGACAGCTCTCCCGGTCAGTATCAGAGCCTTGACAGATGTTCCTGAGCACACAGGTTGCACCTTCTAATCCTCCAGACACTCGACCTGAATTTGATTAGAGATGCAAGTAACAAGATTATGAATTGAAAACTATTAATCCAAGGCACTGGGGCTTCATATTAAACTTGACCCAGGACAGCAAACAATCCTCTAGGAAACTCAACTCCACAGGTTTGTGAGGAGATTGTCTGATTGGGAAGGAGTTCACCAGTGGAATAGGAGGTACTGTTACCAGATTAGAAACAAAGATTATTTTTGTCTGTGTTATCTTTATGTTACAGAAAAGTATGCAGAAACAGATGGATGGTTTCTAAGAATGATAAATGGACTCTGGAATTATTTAGCAAAGAATGCAGCATTCAGTAGGTGGTAAATCATGCATACAATATATGACCAGGATTTGATTAAAGAATAATAGGAGACTTGTTTAAACACTAAAAAATAAGATAACTCAGCCACATCACTGATAATAAGGTTAAGTGGATGAATACAACAAAGACCACACAAGGAGTGTGTTCTTCCTGGAAACAGGGAGTTACATTCTTAGACCTTAGATATTCATAGACCTTACAGCGGATAGTGAGAACAGCTGAGAAGATCACTGCCTCACTGCCAGACTCTGTAATAGTTTCTTCCTCAAAGCCATCAGACTCCTGAACACTCAGGGACTGGACTGACACACACACACAAAAACGTACACTCATCTACCATCTACCTCTAAAATTCTGCATATTTTGCACCTTACAAACTTTTTTTTGCACATCCACATCTACCTCTGCCATTTTGCACACTACTGTTTATTAGCGCGGTACTGTCTTGTCTTGTCTCGTGATGTCTTGTGGCAACGTTTTTGTCTTTTTGTCTGTCTTATGTCTGCACTGTTTGCACACTTGCACACCTTGCACTTTATGTTGTTTTTGCCATGTTTGCACACATGCACTTTATGTTGTCTTCGGTTGCACACGTGCACCTTTTGTACTTCTGTTGTCTTATATGTAGCACCTTGATCCTTGAGACACGTTGTCTCGCTTCACTGTACACTGTACCACATGTATATGTTGAAATGACAATAAAAGCCACTTGAACTTGAACTTGTGTCATAGTCAGCACTGGCACCAGCAGCCATAATCCCTTATGCAGGGTGCGTCTATTTCTGAATGATTTTGTTTATTTTTTTAACATTCATTTCAAAGCTTTTATTTTATTGATGTTGATAATATGCTTGAGAATGAGATGCATTTTTTGGCTGTGTCCACTGTGTCCGCATACAACGTTATGATGCATGCACATATAAAAGCCAATGATTTCTGGTAAGGTCACTCGCTTTATGGTTATTGCATTTCAAAATGTCTGGCATGTAATCATGATGGAAATGTTGGATTTAGCTTATCTTGTGTGTAAGCAAGCAAATATGTGGCCAGAAATTAGAAAGTGATAGAAATTAGAAAGTGAACTATCCTAAGCAGTGAACATTCTGCTGAGAGTAGCCTGAGAGTAGCATGAGCACAGAGTCTGCTAATGTTAGCAAACAATGAACTTCAAATGGGTAGGAATACTATTTAATTTTATTGTCTTATCTGTTGTTTTGGTTGTTCATTGTTTCAGGTTGGTTTTGCATTTGCATATTGTTGTTACTATCTTTATACCTAACTGTTCTTATGATGATGCTGTTAAATGAGGGAGTCCGTATATTGTAACCTATTATTTAGCTGGCTGCTGTTATTTTTCAGGCCTGTTGGCTAGTCTTTGAAATGCATGTGGTAGGGTAGGGTTTTGGACTGTCAGGCGGGCAGGTACGAATACAAGTGCAGGTATACAGAGCTTTATTAATCTTGGCAAACAGGACAAAGACGTAATCCACAATCAAAGTCAGGAGGCAGGCAAGGGTCAGAAGATCAGTAAACAACATAGACTAGGGCAAACAAGAGCAAGTCGAGGAAACCAGAAACGAGATCCAAACCAGGATAACAATCAATAAACTAAGGTTTGCTAAGAACAGGCAAGAAACACTGAGCGTATACTTTGCAGTGTGCTAATATTGGTGTGGTGTGCTTGAGTCCAGCTGTGCATGACCAATAGACCAAGAGTGTCTCTGATTTGCATAATCTGAACGAAGAACGCTGAAAATCACCTGAAGTATCCATGTAATCCAACACTGCAAACAAGTAAGTCTGTGCAAACAAATATTAAGTTCTTTGATTTGTCTGTCTGGAGAAACAAATTATAAAACCCTTTAGAGAGCTAATCATCCAAAGAATTCTTCAAGAATTCGCTTTTTTTTTTCTTTTTTTTTATAAACCGTGGCAGTATCTCAACAAACTTTTAGCTTTTTCTTTTTCTCTGTGGCACTAAAATAACTGTGTTCTGTTTGTTTTCCACACTAGAAATTCATCCTAAGAATGTGTGTTTTTTTTTTTTTTTTAGCCCCCCCCCTCCCTCAGTTGTATAAGCGTTACCTTATGAAATGGTCCATTACAGAATGCCTGCTTTAACAGTACAGAAAAATGATTACAAATCACAGCCATTTTGGTTTTATATGTTCCAATTTAGTTATTTATTTCAATAAATATAGGTAATTTCAATTTTTGTGGCGCCCCAACTCCTGGAGACCGCAGGACACCGTTTTATGTAAAGCCTGCCACCCAAATTCACTACAAAACAGTAAGATTGCTTGTGTAAGATTGATGTGTACAGCCAGTTCCCAGCATTAATGAAACAACAGAAGGCCTATATAGCTATGAAGTAAATGTTGAAACCCATTTAACCTACAGAAAAGCAAAGAAAGTCTTCAGAAGAATTAACATCCAACAAAGCAATAGTGTAATGAGCATTGACGCCTCACGTTGCCACATTGCTTCCCAGCAGTGACTCATTTTTTGTACTGATATAAGCTCTGCTGAGAACAAAAGCTTCTTATTAAGTAGACAAATTAAAACACAGCCATCGTCACACTCAGACATCCCACTCAGTGTAAGCAGATGCATGGTTATCACAGGCCTGCAGCAATTGCCATCACAAGCAGCGAACCACCCCCTACAAAAATTACAAAATCTGAAGGTATATCGTTATAGACCAAGGTATTGGCTGTTCAGCAATGTACCGGTGTATTTTTTTCATAAAATAGGCGTTTTTTCAGTTATTACTGTTTTTGTCAACACCGTCAGACACAATAAAAGGCAAATCATTTTTTTTTTATTTGGTCTGATATGTATTTAGAGTTTTTAAATCATTATTTGGCATCCTTAGTACACATACATGCTGTTAATTGTTGAATATTCACTTTTGTCCATTTTTTATACTGTTGTATGTGTACGCCTTTAAAAGATCTAACATCATACAATGTTTACTTTAAGCCTAAATAGAAAAAGTAATGTTTTTTTTATTTAACAAACATGTTTTTGTATTAAAAGAGACTAGTACTTTAATAACTCAACAGCACTGAAGAAACATTGTAAGTATATTCACTTAAAACAAATAAAACTCCCTCTGACGGTGGTGACACTATTCTGTAGGTGACAGTGGCCTCATTACAACATACAATTCCAAAATTTATACCACTCAAGTCAATGGCTTCTTGCTTAACAACTTTATTGAACTATTTGGTCCAAAAAATAACAATCCTGAGTACTATGTTAAAATTTTCCAAGGAATATAGGCCTACGGTGCAATTAAACAATATCATTTTTAAAAGTAGCCCATCCCCATATCGTCAAATATCAAATCATCATAGTAAAAAATAAAGTCATTACCAGTAGGAATAATGTACAATGCATCACTGACATCATCTTAAACTGTCATCTAGTGCCCCCTACTCATAAAATAATGCATTATATTCTTCTGTAAACTGTATATTGGACGTGAACAGATAAATAACAATTGTGAGAACTGTGGCAAACATTCGATAAGAAACATATACGTTAAATTAGTAAAAGGCAATCATTAATAAAAGTACCCTTTAATAATCATCATAAGTAAAAAAGAAATCATTACCAGTAGCAATAAGATTTAAGATATTTAACTGTCATTTTAACTGTCCCACAAATAAAATAATATAGATCATATTCTTCTGTAAACTACACTATAAACTGTTTATTGGATGTGACGAACAGATAAATGAATAACTGCGTCTTACAGTCTCTTTTCCATAAACGGAAATGTTTCAAAATACAGAAAGCATTCTGTATAAATACCACAAAACACATCTGGGACAAAAATAATAATAATTCATATGTGAACTCTTGTGAGTATTCCGTGACTGTTTTACATCACTCCAGCACTCATTTAGCTTTATCAAGAAGTATATGGTGTATATGTTTCTCCTCTATGAAGTCCATAACTTTAGCAGACAAATTGTATATCTTCCTCGTCCTGCTTGCGCGACCTGGTGATGACGGTTCTACAAGTTTGACCAGAATATGGTCAAATGCTATGAATCACATATCCTTTCCACCTCCTTTTGGATAGAATCGTGTGTTGGGCCCATGAGGGTGGAAAAATTCCACTTCCACATCTTGATGATGAGCGTCCACAGTGACAGCCTTTGCTAACCATCAGTTCTGGTAATAAATGACCGCAAGCCAATCTCCGCAATGAACTACATCAGCAGATAGATCTGTCACAGTCCTGTCAGGACCACTCTTGGTTAGTGGTTCTTGCTCCATTGGAGCTGGCTTGTGTATGGCCTGATCCACTGGACTGTCTGGGGTAGTTTCTGGGTGATCTGAGCCCTTTCACTTACGTTCTCTTGATACTTGTTGTCTACATTTCCAAACCTTTCTCTGACTTCTCTTTTCCCTTTCATTCAAGTCATTGATATTTTTTTATCTTCCCTTCCTCCACCCTCTTCTTCCATCTTTGCCTTTCCATTCTGAGGTATTCCTCCTTTAACTCTGCCTCACTGTGTATTTTCTCTCTGCGCTTCCTTTGATATTCCCTGTTTCTTCTCCTTCTCTCCTCCACTGATAGCTGCTGCCTAGCCATAACTTTCTAAAATAGATAAAGTCAAAGGTAAGTGTAATGACTATGAAATTGGGGGGAATGTTGTGAGTGTTGGATTTGGTTTAAATGTCATCATGCCATTTTAATTTGGCTTTAGTCATTGGAGATGCATAACCTACAAGGGATATTGCATACTATGTGCTATGTAGGTAGGTAGTAGGTGCACTATGTGCATTCCAAATGACGTAAGCCAAATGAACATGTCATAATAGTGAATTGAGAGAGAGAGAGAGTGAAGGCACATTTCATCCCCTAGGGTTGGACGATATGGAAGAAATATAGGGGGAATTATATAAATAAAAATACAAAAGAGGTTAATGAAACATCACAGGTCATATTGGTATTTATTGTGATCAAGAGTTATATTCTAGCCTCCGTTGAGGACCATTTGGAGGTTTTTGTCACCACCGTCAGACAGAAAACCTGACAGTGGTGACGTCTGACGGTGGTGACAAAAACCTACACTTTCACATGACATGCATGAGTTGTTCACATTAGCCATTTTGTTTCCCCTCTGTTGCTAGCTACTTCAGACCTCTTCTTAAAAAGTATACATTTATGTCAATACCTAATCTAATTTTTTTTTTTTTTACAAAAGAGACGGTGTTGACATGTTATGGTTGTGACAGTAGCAGTGTCCAAAAATATGAACATGAATATGAGAGAAAATAGCAAACTTACAGGAGCTCGAGTGATCTTAAAGCATGCAATAGAGCTGAAGGTTTGAAAATGGGGTCCTCAGGAATGTAGTTGACCTTGTAGTTGCCTGATTTTATTGCTTTTTATAAATATCTGACGGCGGTGACGAATATGTGGGACACATTTTGAGCAACCACAAAGTAATAGTAAATATTGTTCAAAACTCACTGTTTGTAGTTTTTAATACATATTACAATGTAATCTTTCATGTGGTAAAGATATTATTCAATTCAATGATTACTTTTTGTTTTTTTAATCAAGTTGAAATTATTATCTACTATCCGAAGACAACTGATTTTGTAGGCAATGGTTCCAGCATATAATCATTAAATTAAATAAAATGAAAAATAAGCCTATAAAAGAACCTTACACATGCGCAAAGGACCCCCTGATTCTAACCTTGATTCTTTTTATTCATGAAAATGTTATTAATTTCCAACAGAATGAGCACTATTCTTAGTGGGACATGTTTTTGCCAAAGTTTCAAGAATCGGTGTTATATTATGATTTGAGGTCATTTTAAGTCTCTCTTAAAAAAAATCTAAATATATGATGTTGGCCTACTGTTGACCTATTCCCTCCCAGGAGTCCATTTCCACATCCTGTCTGTTCACTACAATTACTCTCACTTAATTCCATTTCCACTTTCACATTTGTGTGAAATGTTATATTGCATAATACAGGGAAGGATGACCGAAAGAAAAATACTTCTGCTTCCCAATACTGATGGTGTAATTACTGATAATTGTTTTCATATTACGGGAACATCCATATCATTTGGATTCCTCACACATATACACTACCGGTCAAAAGTTTTGGGTCACCTACTCTTTTTCATAGGTTTTTCTTTATTTTTTTTGCTTTCTACG
>JAQQZR010000007.1:15046636-15057527 GCA_030068235.1 Notoglanidium macrostoma
CATTAAGAAGGAAAGAAATTCCACTAATAACCTTTTATGTCAACAACCGCTCAACTAAGTAAAGAGAAACAACAGTACATCATTATCCAGTCTCTTTTAAAGTCATAAAAATAAAGAAATAATTGAATTAGAAGGCGTGTCCAAACTTTTGACCAGTAATATATAATCATTAATACAGTTTATAATGTGATGATGGGCCTGAGAATTTCATAGCATTGTTCAGCTTACTTCACAGCTAAACTTTAAAGCTTGAACATGTACAGTATGTGTATGTTAACATGCTGAACAACATGGCTGGCTATTGATGTCATCATCTAATAATCCAGTCAGCTCACTAAGATTGCATAAGGCTGTTACAGCAAGAGGAGGCACATTTGGACTGAGACCAGATTTGGATCCACCAATCTGTAAGTCAATATGCTCCATAATTAGCTTTTTATCAGAATACTTACAGCTGAAAAAACAAGATAAGAACATAATTTGAATTAAACGAAAGACATTTTTGAAAACAAAAAGGTTTTTGTTTCCTTGTCTATCCAGACAATTGTATTACATTGCATTTTTCTCATTCTCAGGTTTGACCTTGGAAATCGGTATCAATTGAACTGTGTGTTCATTTGCTGTCCAGATGGTCTCCTTAGGATATGTCTTCCAAATGGAAGGAAAGTGTTTTATTTTTTTTTAATGATTTTATCATTTTTTAATGTATAAAACTATGTTTAATGTTTGGAAAAAGTTTCATTATCTGAGTGCATAAGAAAACACTGCGCTAATAAAATATACAGAAATTCATAATCATTTAATTCATCATCCTGTTATGTTGTGACCTGTAATTAGCTACACATTCACTTAACTGCAAGCCCTGGCATTAAATGTGAGCCTTTTCCGAACTAATCATTTGGCACACTGCGCCTTCAATATTCTCACCATTCTCTGATTTCTAACAAAATCTTAAGCCAGGTTAAGTTATTGTACACTTTTGGATAAGATTTTGCTGTTGGAGATAAAAATCTCACATCATAAAAGAAGTCTTTGGTCATTAGCTGAGCTCGGCAGTCTTAGAATGTATAATGTTACATGTTCACTTATTCTTATTAAAATCTCATAGTATTACTGCTGCTATGATGCTAATCTAAAAGCCTCCAGTAGGAAGATGGCATCGGATGATGTGAAACTTATGCGTCAGCTACAGGTATGGTAGTTTCAGTGGTGAAATGGAAACAAAAATCACAGTGCTAATTTTAATCAATGCCATCATAGACCTAAGGCCAGTAGCACAGGTTTGATGACCATGATATGAGAGATTGCAACCGTAAAATTTTAGTGATGCAGTGGGAGAACTGGTGGAGTCAAGTCCACATCATCTCTTTTGTCAAGCGTCACAGTACATGCTCAACCTCACAATAAACGTTAAAACAATCATTTAAATTTTTTTTTTATTTTATTGCTCTTAAAATTAAAAAAAAGCTGCAGAGTTGCCAGATCCATGTAAAGAAATGCTTAGAATTCAGACATAAAATGCGTCTTTATTACCTCAAGCTTGCTTTGAAAAATGGGCATTCCATGTTGTCCTCCTTAATCTAGCCACAAATGGGTTCAGACTTCTCTTCTTCACTTTTAACAGTGCTACTATTATGAGAAGGACTTGTTTCTATTTATGCCAGCCCCTTTTCTGCATGAGCCTGGACTCTGATTGATGATGTAAGCAGAGTGTAGTAATTTTCTTTAATCACAGGTCTATTGTTAAAGGACCTTCATTGTATAATTTGACATGGAGAACACATTATTACACAGTCTGTTATAGACGTTAGCCAAGATTTTATTGGAATCATCTCATACAGTGTAACAAGTAACAATCTTAAATGACTTCTAAAATCTCACAGTGTTTACTTGGGCAGACTTTACTTTTGTATTGTATACTTGTATTCCTCCTACCGACAATTCCACTAGCTAGTGCTGCCCAGAGAAGGTCAGCTTTTTATGTCTCAGTTTTCCTAACATGGTTTCTTCATAATATTCATTCTCCATTGTCTTTATCACCTTTCTCATTAGAGGTCTGGTTTTCTGTAAAACATATCGATTTACAGCTTGGTGGATGAAGCCTTAATCCAAATCTGACATCTCTTTCTATAACAGTTTTTTTTTTTTTTTTTCAAACTAAGGGAGATGCTGGCCTTTATTATGAAGCCTTTCTTATTTTGCTCTCACTATTTCCAGTGTATGACCTTCAGCCTTGTTCTTCTGTTATTGGCTTTCATAGTTTGCCCTTTGCCCTGCTATAGATTGCCGACCTGCCCAGGGTGTACCCTGCCTCTCACTTGACGTCAGCTGGGATTGGCCCCAGCTTCCCTGCAAGCCTTAATGGATAAGTGTTATAGAGAATAAGAGATAAGATAAGATAAGATAAGATAAACCTTTATTAGTCCCACAAAGGATGGATGGGTGGATTTTGCCCTTTTTACTCAAAGCCGTTGGTATTTCTGCTTTATCATTTCAGTCTCTTGAAATAATGTCATTGCAAATAAAGCCCTGTTGGTTTAAATCAGCCTGCAATCATCTCCGCTATTCTGTCTACCCAATGTTACAAATTTCTCTTTTGTAGTTGTACAACACTGTGATCTTATATATTTGTACTATTCTTAAATTTTAAAATTGACAATCTTTGACAATCAGACTTGTTATATTATTATATGTTATATCATTATATTAATTATCATGTTATATATAGCAACTTAAAATGTTAATTACTTTACTTCTTTACCCCTGCAGTGCTTTGATAAACATGTTTATTGGACAGAGCAATGGTTTCCATTGTCTTTACATTTGAAAGGAATATATGGGTTATTTTATGGCATTACTCGTATAAACTTATTAAACATAAAACTACTGAAAACCTACACTTTTGGATAGCTATATGTATATTCTATATGTATAATACAAATCTAGATAGTTTGCAAAATTATTAGGTGGCTTGCTTGTGTTATTTAATAAGTCTTAAATGATTCCAGTCTCAACAGAAAATCCTTTAAAAGTATTTTTACTAATCTTCAAAATATGATTTGGAAACGAAATCCCATACCAAATTTGGAACATTAAATTTCATTCAGATTGATGCCAATTGATATTAATACATTATAAACTGGTGGACAGCATTAAAATTGGCAATCAACTGTAATTCACCTTGTACACTTTTGATTCTTCTGTCATTCATTCAATCATTCATTTTAAGTAACTGGTCAGGGTCGCAATGAATTCAGAGCCTATCCTGGGAAAACTGGGAATGAGGTGGGATGGGACCCCTGTCAATCACAGGGCATTATGCACATACACATTTGCACATCATTCACACCTAGGAACAATTTCACATAGCCAATGCCCTATAAACATGTTTTGGGGATGTGGGAGGAAACCGGAGAACCAAGACACCGGAGAAAGTGAAACGCTATAGAAACAGTTACCCAAACCTGGGATTGAACTATGGACCCTGGAGCAGTGACGTGGCAGTGCTACCTGCTGCTACATGGCAAAGTGATGGTATTTAAAATTGGTCGTCATGCTGCTGTAATTGCACATTTTTTGCACATTTTATTCCATTTACTGAATTTTTCTGTTCCATTTGATTGCACATTCCATTCCATTGTACATATTTCTATTTACAGCTCATATTTTATATTTACAGATTATATTCCATATCCTTTATATCTTTATATCATTTTATATTGGCATATCTTTTATATATTTTATATCATTGTCATCTCTATATCCTTCTATATCTACATTTCTTTTTATTATATTTTATACTTATCCTCTATTTTTATTTTATGTTCTATTTTAGTGTTTATGGGTCGGACACTGCAAATACATTTCACTGCATGTCATACCATGCATGATTGTGTATGTGACAAATAAAATTTGAATTTGAATTTGAATTTAAAATCATTTTTATTAACCCTTTTATACACTGCTATCACACATCAGCCTTCAAACTAAGAGTAAGCTGCTATGTTGTTCTCAGGTTACTAATAATCTACAGGGAGACCAACACAATAAGAATATACCTCAACAGCTCAGTCCCACATTTTTCTAATCATATTCATACCATACATGTGATTTTCCTGATTTAATCCCATGATTTTAATGGACAATTCATAAATATTCAGATAATTTAAGGGTTTTACGTCAAGCCTTTTATGTCAGAAGGCAGCATGTTTCTCAAGTCTGACAGACTTTCACTAACGGCAGAAATCAATTAGAATGACATGTAGTATTTTCTTTCCTTTGTATGTCGCAAGGATAATTTGAGCGGTATGGCAGTAGTGAATCATCATTCAAAGGACATGACAGAACGTGTGCCAGAGTAGCACGGCATCATTGCCAATGATGTTGAGTTATGGAAGGAATTTTACCCACAACTATTTTTAGCAGATTATCTCAGTTAAACTGTCCCATATGCTTTAACAATTGATACTACTATTTATTCTCTCACAAAATAGCTAGATTTGTAGGTCACCTTCAGTCTGCTTTATTATTCATTCTGTAAATTAACAGAAGCTTGATTGGCATTGCATGGTCAAGGACAATTACAAACGTCCATCTCTCTCTCTCTCTCTCGCTCTTTATTGATAGATAGATAGATAGATAGATAGAAAGATAGAGAGATAATTCCCTTATCCTTAAAGTACAATCTGGATACACTTCATTGAACTACTCAGGTAATTAACAGCCCTTTCTGAGTTTAAGTGGATGTGTTAGAGCAAGGAAAACACCGGAAAGGGAGTACCCCAGGATCAAGCATTTTCATTCTGAGAAGAATTTAAATTTTAGTTTTAGTCTTAGTAACATACTGAAAATTGTAGATACATTTTAGACTCCTTGTATTGTTTTGTTTTTTAACTTAGTCAGGGGAACTTGGTTTTAATTTTAGTCTAATTTCAGTCAAAGTTTTAGTCATAATTTTCTCAGACAGTTTCATGATTCTTGTAGTAAAAGTTGCCCTTTAGCTTTATTACAGGCTATCATAGGAGGGGGATTGCAGGAAGTTTTAGTGGTTTTTTGCTATGCGGACACTATGCGGAGTTAGCCACGACTCTGTTACCATTTTGCTAGTTATCATGCGGCAATCATCAGGAGCCGTGCAAGAGACTAAGCGAGCAAGCCAAGTGAGCAAGATTCCAACTACAGTCAGAAATGTGAAACAGGGAAGGTAATATATTAAAAATATATTCTTAATAAAAATATTGCTGAAGGATATTTCTCCTGGGTGTAAGAAAATTCCCTGAGAACTTAATTAAGTTGTCCGCCTGAAGAGAGCCAACAAGTTCATCTCATCTCTATTCGTCAGGGCATAATGAACAGAGATTTCACCATAACTTTCATTGTCAAACATTTTTTTAATTTATGCTGTGGTTACAATTTAGTTACAAGATGAAAGGTCATCATCGAATACTTATTGACAAAATTTTCATTGATAGAATTTACACTGGACCAAGGGAGGGAACCAAATTTTTTTGTTTACTCTAAAACTTTCACATCTATACAGGAAGAGCTGTATACCTCTACTTGTTGATGCACACACCAAGAAAAAAATGTTTAGATTTAGAATCATTAAGGAATCTGCAATGGTTTTATGTAGGACCTATCGACAGAATGTTGCTCTATCTTTAGAAGCAGGACCCAGTTGCGAACCCTCATGCATCGAAATAACCATTTATTGTGGAAAGAGTGTAGCACCAAACTAGGCACCAAAATAATGTCAGACGCTGAACTTAGAAGATCTCTTTGTTTATCATTTCATATGAAAGCTGCGAGTAGACATTCAAGCAAGTAGCTCAGTAAACACACTGAACCACTTCCAGTAACACAAGTTGAGAGATGGGACAAAGACAAAGAAAATGGTTACACAAATCCTCTGACCAGCTGTCATTTGGGATGGACTGACCTACTCATTTCTCCGGTTCTACTGGAGCAAAGTTAGTACAGATTTCATCCAATTTCTGATTGGAAATGAACACGGGCAAAGGAAGTTATGAGGTTGTGTGGGAAGAACACCAAGGATTTGTAGAAGAAGAGATGACGAACCAGTGGCGGGATTTCCAAAGTCTTTAAGAAGATGAAGAGAGAAAAAAGACAAGATCTAGTTCTTCAGTCCTGATCCAAGATGCCCACTTGGACTGGTTGGTCATGAGTCACAAGAAAGGAAGATAGAGAGTTCTAGGGTTGAGCAGACTAATAAAAAGCTATACATCTGAAATGTAACAACTTTATTTCACTAGCCTAAGTGAACTTACTTACAGAATTAAACACGACAAAGGCACATTTATCAGCACTGCATAAATCTTTTTATTTATTTGTTTAATTATTTTACATCTAGCCTAATTAAAAAATTTCCATATCAATTCGATAAGAAATATTTTCTTGATTTAAAGATGTCCAAGTTTATTATTAGCAGAAGAAAATCAATTTTCTTCAAAAATGGAATTGATGCTTCATAGCAAATTAATAAAGATGTAAGAACGAACTAATAACCTACACGATAATAAACATTACTATACAGTAACAATCTTGAAAAATCGTTTTATGATGATAATTTAAGGTTCTTCTTTCTTCTCTTTTTTTCCATGTTAAGACACAGTCATGTACTGCATAAAACCTTTGATGTCACCTCACGTTTTGACGAAAGACTTTCAAAAATGCTCTATTGCTTTATATAAAGATAATAAATGTGTAATGATGAGGAAAAGTAAACATTTAAAATATATTCGTGGTCATAACTGATCTGAAGAAGATTATTTTGATGAAAGATTTTTGGACATGTAACATCAAAATGTGTGCTGTGGATGGTTACATCATTAAATCATTCCACTACTCACTGTTTATCTCAATATCTAAAACGTTTCCCTCCCTTTCAACTGGTACATATTATATATCGTGTTTTTCCTTTAGACTTTAATCTGTTCATGTTAATGGCATTCTATCTGTAGATTTTCTATATAAATGAAGACTCTGTATGGATCATGTAAAAAGGTTTGTCTCTGCCACTTTTCTGGGCAATATAACAAGAGTCCTGCTCTCTTTTTCTGTCATCCGTGCCATCTCTCCCTCATTTAGTTCTTCTTGTCCATTACATTTCCCATTCCATAACCGTCTGAGAGGTTCATTTAAGTTTCACAGGTTTCTGTGAATAGCACAGATTTTCCACCTAATTTCACAACCACAGGATTTTTTTTAAACGAAGTACATTATGATCACATTTAATTAAAGTACTAGAGCATGCCAGTGTTCAGCACAAACTCAATTAAAGCCTGAGTGTTTGTAGTCAAATTAAAAATAACAAAGCCCCAAACCTTTTCTTTTTCTATTGTACTCAATGATGTATTTTCTTTTTCATAATAACTGTCACATAGTATGTGAAAAGAAATCCTAGCATGCTCAAATAAGACATTAAACCTTAGTACCTTAATTTCTCCTCAGCCACATCTGTTTTATTTTTTGCTTATACACAATGTATATGTATGTATATTTCTTGCTGTCTACATCTGCAATGAGGCCTTTTTGATGGATGTAATATCTGTGACATATTTCCCCCCCTCATGCAGTCCTGTTTCCTGTCCATGTTTTTCTCAGTGGCAGATGACACTCATTGTATAGAGCTCTTAGTGGGAAAAGAGCCATCCAAATGAGCTCCAGACTGCTGAGCACACTCCTGATGATTCCCAGAGGGAATGACAGGAAGAAGCAGTAATTTTGGAGCCTCTCATTAAAGAGCTCTGAATGCTTTGTGTATGTCTGTTTGATGATGGGACCCACCCAAAGTATATAAGGCATATTATACGCTTCAATTCATAACAATGTGAACCACAATTATATTTCCAATTTATATGCTATATATGGATCTTCTCATTGTAAAATAATGTCAGATCGGCTTGTAGTTTACATGCTGTGTTCCTGACAGACAAAAATCTTACATCACAAAAGTGAGTTGGTCCCCCAGACCTAGTTGTAAGGCTGGCTTCCTTGTGATGGTCATTCCTGGAGACCTGGTGTGTCATGGTAAGCCTGCACTTAGCTACTCTGGGGGGGAATGGGGCTGTAGCTGGCCAGAGTTTAGGTACTGGCCAATTGATGTTAAGCTTGGAAGCATTCCCAGCCACTAGTAACCAAGTAACTAGTAATCATGCTTTTGATGGGTGTTGGAATGTAGTAGTGGTGTAATAGTATTGCTATTGCTATAAAGGGCCACAATCATTTGCTAAGTCAAGCCAGGCTACTGTGAGGTTGCCTTTGCTTTGCTTAGCATTGCAGATCAGTTAGTTGTGGACATCAGTGTGTTCTTGGAACCCTGAGAATCCTGAGATCCCACACTTCTGGGTAGAGATGTTGAAATATCCATTCCCTGTCACATATTGTGTCATCCCCTTAGCCAGCATTGAGAAGAAGATCTTTTCTTCTACAATCAGAAAGGAGGTCCTAAGTCCTGAACTGGCTCATGTGAGAAGAGGTGTGGAGTTTCATTAAGTTTATTAAAGGAATATCCAGGCAAAAGTACCAAAACAGTATTCAAATTCAGAATCCAAAGACAGGCAAAGTTCAGTTCAGAGGCAGGGCAAATACTCATAAACTAGAACAGTGCAAGTGCAAAACCAGGAAATCAAACATGGGAATATAAACAGCTCGGTAAAAGCAAACACACAAAGGTAGGCAAACTATTGCTTAGCAAAGGCATAGTAACACACTGAGGGTATATATGTGTGTGTATAGGTGTGGTGATAATTTGATGCACCTTCATCCCATCAGAAGTTTGGAGAATTAGACTCATGGGAAATGGAGTTCACGTCAGAGTCCGTGGTAGCGGCCGTGTTGTCTGCATGAGGGTGATCATGGGAACTTAAGTGTACTACGGATGCGGGTGCCAATGTTACAGGTTAGAACGCCTGGGGAGGGGAGATTTCTAATGATTTAAACATTTGGTATATCAAGATTCTATTTAAACCAGTAATTGACTGGAATATGTACTGGAATGCTGAAAGGTACCAGTTATTCATTACTCACATACACATACTTTATGTGAAGGATCCACAAAATATTAATCAAGGATAACAGCAAAATATTGCTTCTTCATAGAGGTGAAAAAAGGTAGCCAGGTTTTATAAAACGTCTAAGAGAAACCTCTCAGGGTAAACTGAGTACATTCCAGAGCAATATAGTGACGAGCATCTCTAATCCATACGGACAGACTGGGAGGAGCTGGCGGTCATCATTTTAATAATATTAGTTATCTTACTAATAAAGTCACATAGGCAATAAAGTCAGTGGTTTGGAATTGTTTCTGTGGGAGTAGGTCTATATTATGTCAGAACATTTTCATTAAAATGTCAGAGTGTGACTGCTGCCACGACACTTGTAATAGGATGTAACAGGATGATACAAAACTCGTGGGACAGCTACAAAAACACTAATGGAAATGGCAAAACAAACAGACTTTATCAGAAAAAAATATTCTTTTTACCTCAAGCTCATTTATAACAATATTTCTGTTCATGCAGCCTCATTTTCTGCAAGTCCATATTGTGCTGATTAATGAAGTACGTAGAACGTAGTCATTTTCTTTAATCACAAGTCTACCATTAGAGAATCTTTATTGTATTATCGGACATGGAGAACAAAAATGCAATAGTTGGAAAACTGCTTTGGTATAAGAGGAATAAAACACTTTGAGAAGTGTCTATGCCATATTTTATCGTGTTCAAAAATTGAGTTAAGTTTGAGGGATTATTTGAAACAACTGCTGAAACACTGGAAATACTGAATATGTACCATTAACTCTAGATGACTTGCTCACCCAGTCATTGTCATTCATTATCAATCATAATCATTGTTACTAGTAGCTGTGGTTATTGGGGTTAGTAGTGGTTATCGTACTACCTTTGCTTTTACCTGCCCAACAGGTTGCATCACCTGAGGTCACAGTTTTTAGTATATGTTCCTGTCTTTCTGGTTCCAGCATAAATTGTTCCGTGACATGCCCATTATTTTACTGTTTAAAAAAAAACATGGCTTAATTTCTGTCATATGGACTAAATTAACATTAAGCATTATACATGTAGCTAAAGTTATGTAGCCACCAAATTCAACTGAGAATGTTTACCATGATTTATGGGAAAGCCTAAATTAAGAGACCACATTAAGTACAATAAGACACTGGCTCTTTCTTGTTATCAATAAAATATTATATCCATCCCATATCTATACCACTTATACATCAGGGTCACAGGGAGCAGGAGTCGATCTCTGCTGACTTCGGGTGAGAGGCGGGGTACTCCCTGGGAAGGTCGTCAATCTATCACAATGCTTAAAATGATAATATGCAATAAACAAATAATAAAATGTTTTGTGTATAGTTGAATTAGATAATCCCATCAATATGTACATATAGAGCTAAAAAATCAATAATATTTGGTACAATTTTGGATCTTACTGAACATCCCTTTCTCCTCTATTCAAAAACAATCACCAAAACAGCAGCCATGACATAATTCGTTCTGATCGACGGTAGAACCTATAAGCTTCCTTGGCCTCATTGCATCCCCATGCGTGCTAACAGGTGTCAAGCAGTTGTTATAGAACGTGCTGGAATTCTGAAAGCATCTCAGTTCCCATCCATACCCTACAGAGCAGAAAAGGAGTGTGAGTCATTATTCTACTGCTTTAACAACAGGGGTGAGCCTGGAAGCCATTATGGTCTATTATGAGAGAGAAAATCACAGATAAGCAAAGGATTCCCAGAGTGACGTGTTACCACAGTAAATGGAAACTATGGAATTGGTTACTTGTTATGAGAGTGATATATGAAATTAATTATATTTCATTCATATTTAATTATATTTAAAAAAAA
>JAQQZR010000007.1:15059778-15082611 GCA_030068235.1 Notoglanidium macrostoma
TTAATATCTGAAAAGTGCACAACACTAAAATGGAAAAATGGAAGTGAAAGAGAGGCACAGTATGACACACGAACTGTCACATAATCAGGTTTTTTTTTCAACATACCTGCTGACTAGTTTTTATGTGACATTAAATAAATTCAACCAGTAAAAAACATGTCATATATCATGAGCTCCAATAACTTTAAATCTCCAAAACATGTAAGTAAAGTGAGTATGTGACTTTTTATTATACCCCACAAAAACCCACATACAGTATCATGATCTATCTTTATGGTATTTCCCTCTCTGAACTTGAATCTGTGATTAAAAGTTGTTAAAAGTAAAAATTAAAATCTGTGGCTGCCATCATACAATGTGAACAGCCAGTGGCATTGTATGCACGCAGAGTCTGTGAAAAAAATTCAAAATAAGAAAAAGGTAGTTCTTTCAAATGCAGTAGCTGGTAAATGACCCTTAGAAATAAAGAATACCACAAAGCTGATTAAGAATGGATTAGATGTGGTGTGTGTGTGTGTGTGTGTGTGTGTCTTATGATGAGTCCTGTGCTGAAGAACATAGATGCTTTGATTATCCCTTTTTCTTCAAGGGTTTGCCAGCCAAACATCTTTTAAACTAATTTTCTTTTAATTTTTCATTTGACTGAATATAAAACTGTTTAAATCAATGTTTCATTATAACTGAAATAAATGAGAATGTTTAATTCCTTACAAAAATAGCAAATAAACCTTAATTAAGACAACAGACCACTCTGTATGAAAGGGGTGCATTTTGTAAATAATAATGCACTGCTGTTTCATTTCAGCATGAATATATTGATATGTCCTAGCATTAATTCTATAAAGATTACTGGTAGATGATAGAAAGCTTTAGGCCTTCACATCACCTTATCCAGAGTGACTTGCATAAGTGCTTTGAAGTCTCTATCAGTAAATATATTCTGATACTGGTTCACCAGGACTTGGGCTAAGAATACCATCACACTAAAAACTGTTGGCAAGTAATATAGAAAGGTTTTTTTTATGTGAAGGATAAATAAGAGCTAGTCCGTGAACTTCCAAAGGAGGTATGTCTTTAGTCATCGTTTGCAGACACCCATTAGCTTCCCTTGTAATATTTTATTTGAAGGGTACCTGCATACAGCATTCATAAGCATTGCAGAAATATGTTATAAAGAACTGCTGAAGAATTTCTAAAAGGCTTACTTCGATGCATGTAAGATGATATTGGAGGTTTTATGCAACTTTGTCTTTACATGACTAGAATAGATAGAACAACAACCATCAATTATTGTTATGAGGAGAGAAATCGAGGTACTGTGTTACTCTAATTTTTTTATCTATATCTTCCAAGTTGTTCTTGTTTTTAATAACAGCACCTGAATGATGTCAGGCCTGCTCCGGATCTGATGGGTATCCCCTGGCAATGGCACATATACGTATAATCTGTTTGGTAGTCTATCCTAAACTGTCAGGAAGCATTAAGCAAGATTCTGCGCTGTCCTCTTAATGAGTTTCTAATAGATTTTTGTATCGATCCTGTGTCATTAGGTTTAATGTGTCTTCCTGTTCCTTTCTCTGAGTACGTAAAATAATCTTGGTGCGTGAGAACACGCTTGCTGGCTAGTCGATGCTCTCATGGGCATCATGGCTCCACATAACTGTTTGCCCGATCTGGCAACATCTACGGCCAAGTAAAACATGGCAAAGCAACAACATCCTGTGTGGAGAGAGACAGAGCAAGAGAAAGAACGAGAGGGAAACCTGCTGTTAATTGAGAAATTCTTGGGCATGTAAATGGGGGGGGGGACAGGATTTAAAAAGACAAGAATTGAGCACTTTAAGGTTTTCAAGACATTTTACTATTTTTATTCTCTATTACTAGATTATACAAAATTATATCTATATTTAATTTATGCATATTGGATACATTATTAAACAGACCTATGATGTTGATCCATCTTTTAAGTGTACGTTAAGAGATTGTAGCTCATCTTTTTCCATGCAGTGTGTGTTAATTACCCTCTAGCTTTCATCAGTAACCATATCACAGCTGCTGACTGGAGATTTTTCGTCGAAGTACTCCCCAGAAATGACAGTAAAGTGTTTAAAGTTCCAGTACCTCCAGTGTTCTACCTGGCATACTGAGATTTCTACTGCACAAACTACAATGTTCCACACTTAACTGGTTCAGGGTCTAAGCCGCACAAGCTCATTTATACCAACCACTCCTGTGTGTATGTACATTATAAGTACCCAAGATAAGCACCTGTTTGTAAGTGAAAAGTTTTTTTGCTGAACTCTTGTTACAGTCTTACAATTTGCAGATGTGAGTAGTGCAGTTCAATCTGCCTGGCTGCTCATTCTTTTTTGGTTACTTCCTCATTAAAAGCTAATTATACTGCTTTCCATATTTCATATTAGCAGTCTGTTTTAGCGGGTTATACTGATTATAGCCTTGATTCCAGATGCCAAGATTTCCCAGATGATATCTGGATCAGATGCCGTGAAATCCACATCAGCCCCAGTAGAAAAACCTGCTGGGTTTTGAATAGCACATGGACAAAAATGATGTCAGTCAAATATTAATTTCAAATCACATTGGGGCAGATGTTTATTTTGTCAGTTAGAAAGCACAAGTTTAAGGAAAAAAAACACTCTTTCTATGAAGGAGCATGCTGCAGTCTGGTACTCTCTAGCCATTTTGTTGATACATCTCCTTAATCATTTTCTTGCGTTCTCCTGTTTAATGGCACATTATACCGCTCCTGTACATATTTCATATCCCCTTCCCTCATCTCTCCTGCCTGTGCCATATGCGCTGCGTCATGTGCAACATCTGCTACAGCCGTTTAAGCTATTCCCACGTCAGTAATATCGCCACCTCTTCAGTCGAGCCACAACCCAAAGCTAAACACACCGAAAGGTGTTTGTTCATTCGCAAAGACAGCGTACCTCGGCAAGTTCTTTTTTATCTTCTGGGCTGTGATACATCTACATCTACAAAAATCTGTGAAAATGTTCATCTGCCTCTGTGTGAATTCCCAGCCAGTTGAATGCGTCTCACTCTCTCCACCGCCATCACACACACACACACACATAGTATATATACACACAGTCTAGCACAGCACTTTCTGCTGAAGCAGCCTCTTTGTTTTGTGACATGATACCCATTATGGTGTGCTAAGAAAAGGTTGGAGCCACTAATTTGCTGTGGCATTGCTTTGAGGCCACCGTAATTGGGTTTACTTTAAGGCTTAAGCTGTACAAATATTTTTTCATGCTAACTGCAAAGAACTTTTCCTTTTTGACGGTGCTGGTCCTTTATACTCTGCTTCTTTAAATAGCTGTATTTTTAGCAAACCACTGTTAATCATAACTTATACACCTTTAGTAGTTTTATTTCTATGCAGACTGCTGGAATGCTGTACTTATATCATCACCAACAACAATTAAAAGTTACAAAGCTAATAGATTAGTAGCAACCTATTGTAAAGTTGTATGAGGTGTCATGCAGTTGATGGTGGGGGTGAAGTGGGGGCTTAGGGGCAGATTGATTATGCAACAGCTATATTTTTAACAACAGAAATCGTGTGTGAAATTGATGTTGAGCAATCAGCAACAAATACTAATGCTTGATATGCTCATAAAATATGATTATTTCTCTAATGCTCACGGTAGCATATTTCTTAAGTCTTTTACTTTTTAATTAAAATAAACTGCAATTATAGTTTAACATTCTGCACCCAAAAGGCAAGGTTTCTGTGGGGCCAGTCATACTCATTCAGTGTGTAATCAAGAATGTACCATGTAAAAGCTGTACATAGAACCCCCACGTCAAATGCTGTTCAACTGGTAATGAAATGAGATAACTGATCATCCTCAGTTAATACAACTATTTATGGTTTTAACTTATTAAACAAGCCTTTTAATACTGCTCAGTAAAATTAAATGCAGGACAAAAGACACAATATGAGTTTTTTTCTTGGGTAGTGGCATTGGCATTAATGGTGTTGCTTTTACCATGTTGTACTCTGATCAAAATCATTTGCTCATACTGATTTGCCAATTGCTTCTTGGTTGCGATTGATGGCTCATAAATTCTAATAATAAATTATGTTCAATGTCCTCTTTGGCTCCCCTTTTGCTCTCCAAGTAGAGAAATGGTTAATTCTGTGGCCTTTTGGACCTTCCAGACATACACAAATGAGGGTTCAGGCTAATTGGTTCTTGCATAGATAATGTGTTTCAAGGGTCTTGCAGAGAGCTAAAGGGCAGTGATGGGCCTCTGCTCTTTCCAATTGGACCCAATTCATTAGGAAGGATGTGCAAGAACCCATGCCTTTCCCACTGAAATAAGGGCATGTCTCGTCTTGTGGTACTAGTGATCTAGCAACTAGATGACCACCCACTCCTGAAAGTCTTCACTTTAGCAATCCAAGAGAATTTCTGCTGCAAACTTCATGACTCAGAGTGGCATACTTGTTGGGGTCGAATACTGATGCAGCCCAAGAACATTGGAGGCCAGTGTTAAACTGGAGTTTGTATCCCTGTGTCATCAGACCCATTGATCTGCAATGTTTTCAACAGTAAATCACCAAACCATCAGCCTCTTTCCCATGGGCATACTTTGTGGAACACTTTATTGATGGAGGGACTCTATTTAGAACCCATACCATGGGTTGAATGGGCTGCTAGCCTAAGGCTTGGTGAGGCAGAGAGAACTTCTGCTACCATGTTGCTGTGACATAAAGGTGCCTCCTGGGTAGTCCATTTGTCTGTGGTTTTACAGCTTTGAAATCTGCACTCTTCTTTTCAGGGCTTTTTTGGCAGTAGTTCCTAAGAGCAACTTTTGGCACACAGGACAGATTTCAAAGCATTTATCTATACAAATCTGTCAAAGCATATTTGGCGTTATGTTTTTGCCAGGTTAGAGGAGAGTCACCTCATGTTTTGCTAGGTTTCTCCCTGCTAGGAGCAGGGTATGGATCAGCTTACCCACAGAGGGCTCAATATTGGAGTGTTTATTCCAAAGCCACCTGTGTGCCACAGGTGAAGCAATATCAGTGTGCCTGCATTCAGTTTATGGCATTGCTAATTCTGTCACAATCCTGTCATTATAAGCCCAAAAATATCTCACAGATGAGGCTGCAGACATAAGTTTCTCACATTTCTTGCACAAGGAAAAGGAAAAAAGACAGGAGCTATAAGGAGGAATATATGTGTGGTCTCAGTTTCAGAATAATTGATTTCAGCAGAGACATGTCTGAGGTGCCTTATCAGTAAACATGGATTATTGCCCATGTTTGTAAATCAGTTCATAGACTTCCGTGATTGGCTAGTTGTTTTGTGATTGGCAGAGGAGACCAAGAATGCCATCCATCCCACCCAGACAATTTTGCTCCCTTGGCTCCCAGACATAGATGGCTGTGGCAACACAGGATTCAAACATGCAATCTAAATTAACAATTTAACTTAACAATATGGCTTCCACCCTCATTATTTGGCAGCTTATAATATAGCACTTGATCCAGAACAAGTCCAAAAAAACATCTACCTTTAGAATTAATCCCCACAATAAATTGTTCACGTACTTAAAATTGCTAAAACGATCCTAGAAATTTAACAAAGATGCTTTGACATTTATCATGTTAATCTCATCATCTACAGGAATATAAAGTGCTGCTCAAGCAAGGCTGGGGTCATCATTAGCAGCATGAAGGGAAGAGCTCCTGTGTGAACTTGCACTGTTTTAATGGCATGGCTTTTAGGAGGAAAGCTAGATACGCTCAGACATAACAAGATGGGTAGACGTCTGAAAGCGAAAATGCTATTATGAGCTTTTAACAGCCTGTAAAGTAAATTCCTCATGGCTGGGGTATAGAGGCAGACTTAAAATAATATGCCACACTGTATTTCAAGAGCCCTTGAACATATTTTTCATGTGTTAAATGCCAATGCCCAGAAAAAATATGCATTGAATTTACATTACAAGGATAAAACCTTTAGCACTGAAGTTGACAATATGTCCTAACATCTACTTTTCTTTTCTATAAATTAGATGAATAGTGTTTGTTTTGAAAATCCTATGGACATTTAACAAGTGATTACATTCAACTCAATTAAATTTATTTATATAGCACTTAACAATGGACATTGTCACAATGCAGCTTTACAGTAATCTGGATATAGATTTAAATATGTCCTTAATGGACAAGCTAGAGGTGGCAGTGACAAGGAAAAACTCCTTGAGATGACTTGAGGAAGAAACCTTGACAGGAAACAGACACAAAAGGGAGCCCATACTGTTCTGGGTGACACAGGATAGTGTGATAAGTCATTATTTATCCACAACTGTTTCCTATAGAGTCAATAGTGCTATGTGTGTTCAAAGGACCTTGAGTATGGGCATCAGGGTAATTTTTTATTTCATTAGAGTTTTAATTCTATAGTATCAAAGTGAAGTTATCCACTTTTCAATGATTGGGACTTGAGAATAAACTGTAAGGATGGTGACTGTGGCCACCATTATTGGGTATGCTCTTGTCCTCTAATGTTTTAAGAGTCCATTTATATGATATTGATTTACAGTTAGCAGGGCGGCACGGTGGTGTAGTGGTTAGCACTGTCGCCTCACAGCAAGAAGCTCCTTGGTTTGGAAAGTCCTCCTTTCTGTCTGGAGTTTGCATGTTCTCCCCATGCATTAGTTGGTTTCCTCCGTGGACGCCGGTTTCCTCCTATAGTCCAAAAACATGTGGCTACTCTAAATTGCCATTAGGTGTGAATGTGAGCATGAAGGGCCCCAGCCACTAGGGAGCACAGTTAGTGTGTTGTGGTGCTGGGGGGGAGGGGGGGGGGTACACACGACAGGCAGAAAGTAACAGGGACATAAAGCAGCCAGCCATTCCAACATAAATAAATCTGAGTGAATATATGAGATTACGGTGGGGGACGGCATCCAAATTTAATAAAAAAACAAACAAAAAACAAACAAAAAAAAAACTGCTGTAGCTTTGATCATTCTGGGTACAAAAAAAGAGCCTGTCCCTCTTGATTGAAGTAGGCATGATTGACAATAAAAGACCAAAAATTCAGTGCTTTATAGGTCATTAGTTGTATTTTATAGACAAGATAATATTTTACTGGGAGCCAATGCACTGTGAATAATAGAGGAGTGATGTGGAGCAAACGACTAACCGATGCTTGTTTATACACCTGCTAGAATATCCAGACAGCAAGGCATTACAACTGTCCAACCTAGAGGTAACAGTATGAATTAGCTTTTTATTTCATCATGTAGTGACATAAAATTTTTTATCTTAGCAATATTTCTAAAATTAAACAAAAGGCTATCCATGCAATATTATCTACATTGATTTTACATATTGAATGGAGTCAATAATTACACCAAGGCCTTACACTGCTGTGTGTGGTGTAACTGAAGGGCCAGTTGCTACATAATCAGAAAGCTTACTTCTAACTGACTGGGGTCCGAGTAGAAGAATTTCTATTTTGTCATATTTAATTGTCACCATGTACGTCTTCAAACTGATAATCTGATAATCTGATAATCTTCAAACTGATAAAAGAGCTATACAAATAAATAAAATAAATAATCAGTCAAATAAGACCTGAGCCAGGAAAGAGCCATTCCCTTGACTCCAACAACATTTTCTACTCTATTTAGAAAAATATTATGATCTGTGGTATAAAAAGCTGCACTTAGTTCAAGCAACACTATACAAGTATAGTTACAAGTTCTCACTATACAAGTATGAGTCTAACTATGCTACAACCTTTTGTAGGATTTTTGATATAAAGGGGATTTTTGATATTTACCTATAGTTGGTCTGCTGACATGGGTCGAGGTCAGATTTTTAATCAGGGGTTGGATTACTGCTAGATGAAAAGATTTAGGTACATATTCATTGCTAAAGATGGAATTTATTATTTGATTTATTATTGTATGATTACTTATGGTAGTATCAGTTTAAGGAAATGGGAAAAAAGCAGAAATTCATGAAACTGTTCATTAATTATCCATTAATTATTCATTAATTCATGAATGGACAGTTAAAGCCAAGTTGGAATGCAGGTCTGCTTTAATTACACAGACTGGAGTGTATTTAAGCAGCGGCTGACAACCTGTGCAAGCTTACTGATTCTGAAACATCCTACATAAGTTTTTTCAAGGACATGTGCATCTCCACCACCACGCACAGGAAATTCTACAATGACTAACCATGGTTTACCACAGAACTGAGAAAGCTATGGAAGGATTTTTTTATACGTTAAAAAAAAAATTTTAAACATATGCATTTATTTCAATTAAAATTTGATTTTTGGACCTGACTTTAATTCTTAACTCTCAACCAGTTCTACAATTTCTAAAAGTGTAGAACATCTAACTACAGAAAGAAAGAGGAAAGGGCACTTCCTGGGTCAGGTGTTCAGGTGGGTGGGTGGGTCTGTGTGCATGCATGTGTGTGTGTGCATGCGAGCGTGTGTGTATTTGTGTGCGCATGTATAACTGGGGAGAGAAAATAGGGTACAAGTGGTGTTTGTTTTTCTTTCTTTTCATTCCTTCTTCAATGAGATGCTTGTTCCACTAATAGGCTCATTAAAAGTCAGACTCAGTCAATCTCTCTCTCTCTCTCTCTCTCTCTCTCTCTCTCTCTCTCTCTTCTATCTTTAGTCTCTTGTTCTTTTTTCATTCTCTCTCAAACACTTTGCACCGTTTGAGCCAAATTGAATCGTGTCTCATTTGAGCTTTCATCAGAAGTGAAAGAATAAGCTAAATAAGCTCCAAACACTCAGTAGTTAAACTCCTTCCTTGTCTGCACACTGTGCCAAAACCTAAAGCTGACTAATTCATCAGTGTGGAACTGCTCTAAACATCCTAGACCTGTTGACGGTGTCTAGATGTATTTTTATCTGTCTTCCCTTACATCACATATCTCTACATTCGTTCTTCTCTGACCTTCCGGGAAAAAAAAAAAACTTACCAAATGCACACATCCAAGTGATACCATGAGCACATTCAGCACAGAAAAGCACAGTGTCTTACATAAGTATTCACTCCCCTTGTCCTTGTACTTGAAATGAAATGGGATTTTTACACAATATGGCTACCGTTTGAATATAACAAATTACTAAAAAAAAATGTTGTACTTTCTACAGCAAACATTTACAGTAAATGTTTTTACACATTTTACAAGGTTTAACTGTTTCGCAAATGGTCCCAAAATAAGTACAGTAGCGAACAGCATTTTCCCAGTGTCATATTGTATAATTACAGACGAATTGTGTTCTGACTCTAAATGATACGTTTTACAGTTAAATACTGTTGATATCAGAAAGCATTGCACAAGGTGGTTTGAAAGAGGAGTTTAACTTTGATGTCAGAAGCAGAGGAGTAACAGCGGTGTCCATTACCTACAAAATTAAAATGTGATTCAAGTTGTTAAATAGCCTGGTTTGCACACCCCCAAATAAATTATGAGCTCAGTCTGCACCATTTTTTAGCCAATGTTACCTAATTGATATCTAAAGCTAAAGCCACCTTAAGTGAAGCTGAAGCTAACTACATGCATTAATCCTGTAGCTTGTAGAACAGGGGAAAGAAGGCAGATTTCC
Source organism: Notoglanidium macrostoma (assembly GCA_030068235.1). Lineage (NCBI taxonomy): Eukaryota > Metazoa > Chordata > Actinopteri > Siluriformes > Auchenoglanididae > Notoglanidium > Notoglanidium macrostoma. The sequence goes on from JAQQZR010000007.1 coordinate 15,069,414, forward strand.
GAATCGGAATAATTAGAAAATGTCTTATTAGACCAAAGCCCATAGTCTGTTTGTTTCTTTTACATATATACACTACAGTTAAAGTGGTGTGGTGGTGCACTGGTTAGCACTGTTGCCTCACAGCAAGAAGGTCCTGGGTTTGATCCCTGGGTCGAATGGGTACCTTTCTGTGTGGAGTCTGCATGTTCTCCCCATGCTTGCATGGGTTTCCTCTGGTTACTTTGCGCGTCAGGTCAACTGGCTACTCTAAATTGCCCATAGGTGTGAATGGTTTCCCAGTTGCTTGGGTGTGAAAGTTAGTGCCCGGATAAATTTGAACGGCATCCGGCGGAAAAGTTGTACCAAAGGGAACATGTGGACGATGGACGATGTGGTGACCCCAAAAAGGGAACAACTGAAAGAAGAAGGCAGTACAGTTCATACAGTATATGTTGTTAGACTGTATTAGGTTTTAATAAATGTTTTGTTTTGTTGCAGCTTTGACTCTGGTTTTGTTTTACAGGTGAAATTTAGATTATCAGCAAGCCTATACTCACAAAATGCATAATTTGCAAAGCTGCTACTGTAAAAAAAACAATCTACAACATCATATTGTATTGGGACGTTTACAGCAATTTACTGGCAACTAGTTAGGTAGAGTACGGCAATCTAGGTAACATATAATATGAAAAGAATATGAGATAATGTCATTGACTAGATAAATTTTTGTTTCTCTGTAAAAACAAACAAACAAACAAACAAACAAAAAAAACCCAAATTGCTGTAATTTATATATAACAAAAACCTATACTGTACTAAGTTGTATCTATTCTGTGAAATATTTACAGTAATTAATAGCAATTTTACAATACATTATTGGTAAAAAAATTTTGCCAGGTATTTACTGTAAATTCTACAGTCAATTTTTCATAGTGTAGCAAGCACTAGCCTTGCCATTCCAATACTTTCATAGTAGATAGATAGATAGATAGATAGATAGATAGATAGATAGATAGATAGATAGATAGATAGATAGATAGGCTTGGTGATTCAACCTCCTTCTTGCTATATGAGGTCATGTGTGGCACTTTAGTGAATGCCGAGGCCTGCTGTTATCCACTGTGTGATTATCAGGCGTTGAGTTTCTCACACACTGCCTGCTCGACATTCTTCTCTGACCCCATAACACTGGATAGAAAAGCATTTTAAGCAACTGCACTGCCCCGCTTAGCATTTGGCTTTTAATTCCATTGTGCTGCAAACAATGAGGTGACTCCAGTTTTAAAATTCAACAGACTTGGTTGCAGAGGGGTACCAATACTGACAGATTTTCTCCCACGCTCCCTCTTTCTCTTATGCCTGCGTGCTTGTTTGTGTTTGTGTGTGGGTATGTCTGTGCTTTCCCACTGGACAGAGGCACGAACTCGAGTCAAAGGTCATAGTGGGCCTATAGTGTGACATCATGATAGTGGAAAGGTCAGAAGGTCATGTGAGGGGAGGAGGAGAAGTGACAATTCCACCAAATTCCCTCACATGAAGGACGCAAAAAAATAAAAAGTGAAGGCATTCCACAAGCTTTAATAATTTAATTATTCATCAATCACTGTTATTATTATTTTCAGGATTTTGGTAACAATGAGTCAAAATGTATTCAATATTGATCATCGTGAGTCTGAAATGTAAGGAAAGTGGGAAGACATTGTTATTTAGAAACAGTAGGGCCAGATGTAGGATTGTTTTTTTTTTTTCAGGTTACAAATGCATATATTATTTTGATCCAAGAATTGCTAAATATTAAGAAATTTATTAATATTAATAATATTCTTTAAACTGACGTGTTTAAAAAACAAAAAGCGATTCGTTGCTATTTACACTCTGTACAAATGCTACGAAGCGGATCCTGAGCATAAAGACGGATGTTAGGGCTCCATTTTCAACAATATTGTTTATATTGCTGTTAAATATGATTAAGATGAGATATAGTATATGTTTTTTTATTTCATAAATAAAATAGCATTTTATTACTACAACATCTAAAATCACAACAGAAAATTGCTAAACAGAACCTAACACAAGAGAAGGTTTAACAAAACATACTAGATGTACTGGAGACATGCCTTTAAGAACAATTTCAAGGAACACTTGAGTGTATAATAAAATTTACCCAATACTCCTTTTCCATAAATGCTGATTAGCCAGCACAGGTTTCCGCTTGCCTTATGTTCTTTACTTTACATTGGAGCTCATCATGAATACATTAGAATCTACTCCGAACTCCAGTTCCCAGAATACAGTGTGGCCTATAAGTATTGCCTCAATGGACTACAACTTCCATCCACCTCACTCACAATCATCTGAATAATGATTTCACATACCTGTTTCCAATAATATCCTCACCCTATACAAGCAGACTTCACCATAAGCATGAAGTAATGCTCGGTATGCCTTTGGTATGCATATTTTTGTGATTGATATCCTGGTTTTTGATCTCACCTCGTTCCTAACCTTCCTGGTCTAGTTTATGTGCTTTGCTGTTTGCTTGACCAACAGAAACAAGTAATAAGTAATATTTTTATACAAAGAAAATATTTTTGGATCTGTGAATTTGTAATCACTACTATGCAGCAGTTTTAGATATTTAGTTGTTCTGTCTAAATTATTAGAGTTGTGTCTGAAGAGTTTGTGCGCCATGGAACACTGAACTTTTGTTATTATTAATGCTGGTGGATGCTGGAAGCAACTCCAATTATTTTTATTCTGCTGTGTAAAGGTCTTCCAAGGGCAATGTAAAAAGTGCTGATGTGAATACTGTTATGGCATCTTGTGAGGTGATGTGCTGGTGTCTATGTGGTTTTCACTTTCAGCTGTTTTTAAATTATCTTGCTTGTAGAATAGAATAGAATAGAATAGAATAGAAAATCTTTACTGGATTTCGGCGTAAGAATTTCTCTTTTCACATAAATCATTGTCTCTTCTCACACATAAAAGTGAGGGTCAGAGTGCAGGGTCAGTCTCTTAGGGGCCACTGGGGCAGTTCAGGGTTAAGTACCTCACTCAAGAGCCAGCCAAACAGGATACAAGAATGGCAGTGGTACCCTTCAGCGTATGTCCATGAACCCAGGGGAAGATAAAATAAAAAAGAATGAAAGCAAGGAAAGCAGGAAAGAAAGGAAGGAAGGGAAGGAAGTAGGAAAGAAGGAGGACGGATTAATGGTTGGATAAAAAAAGAAAGAAAGAAAGAAAGAAAAATGGATGGTGGGAGGAAATAAATAAAACAAAATAGAAAGGAATAATGAAAAAAGGGGTTTGGAAGTAAAGAAAAACATGAAAGTGTAATGACTACACAAACCATGCAGCCATGATACATTATTAGGAGTTAATTACATTAATTAGTGCTCAGAGAGAGCTGCTATCCCAAGACAGGTCATTAATTTGATCTTTCTCCTCAATAACAAAATATAGTGCTTTAAAAAGTAATATTTGCATTGTAAATTGTGCATGGTAAGAAAATGCTACGTTTCTTTAAAGATAGTGAGTAATAGCAAACATTTCTTTGCTTGTTGGTGTTTAAATTACACAATTTAGAAAGAAAAGAGGATAATATGTTTTTGCGAATACACTTGAGTAGAACGGTTTTAATTTCTGTCACACTTTCTTATTGTTTTCACTTCAGTGTACAAATTTTCCCTGGTTGTAGCTGCCTGACATTATAAGTTTCATTTCCAAGTAACGGCTAGTAATTACAAATTCTTACATTATCAAGATGACAAAAATAGAGAGGATGAATCTAGCAAGTTGAGATTAAGCTTTTTAATAAACTCCTTCTGGATTCACAGTGTCACTTCTAAAAACATGAAATGTGGAAGGTGCTCTCTAGAGGTTTGTCCTTTCTGTGCTACTGTATCAGTGCAATATGGCAGCTCCATGGAAGGGGACCTGCGCCCTATATAGATATAAACGGCTCATTCTAAGATTATGAAAACATAACAATTTGTAATTACAGGTAGTAATACACTAATTATGCTTACTTATGAATGCTAAATTAAATATTTGCTAATAGTTCCCCCTAAATCCTATATAATGGACCTTCAATACAATATTACAAGTCGTTCAGATGGACGTATATGGTGGATGAGCTACATAATCCAAGCCTAATAAACGGACCGTTATTTATCATAGAAAAACATAAAATAAATTTGTACCTATCAGAAGGTTTTCCTTCATGGAAGAGTCTTTGAGCTTTCTGTTTTCTCTGCAACACGAACAACAAAATTTTTATGTCTTATTAATTTAAAGAGAGGATGCTGAGGGAAGGACTGTTCATAGCTGTTATAATGTATGTGATAACAGGGACTAACTTGTTTCACAGACATTCCAAAACATTAAACATAACTATAAATTTTTAAAAAGCATAACAATCATCGTTGACAAGCAATGATTAAAATCTTTGGCAAACCACTGCGGTATAAGAGGAATAAAACACTGTTTTTGGAAAATAATCCACTTCAGACTAGTAACAGCAACTCTGCTTCATGTCAAGTCACAAAATCCCCATTTTGTGGATTATTTTCCTATGAATGTGCATCTCATGGTGTTTCATTTCTTATTTAGTACATGTTTATCTGTTCAAGCTGCCTTATACAAAAAATGGAAAGAAAATTATCTATGTAATTCATATTGTTGTTGGTTGCTGGTATGCATCAAACTAGCATTCATTGACTATGTGTGTTAGAACTGCTTGGTTTAACTGTTGGTTTCTATACTAATAAAAGAAAAACACTATATAGATCATTAGATCGTCAATGTAGCAATAAAACGGTTAATATTACTTGTTATTCTCAAAAATAGCTGTACATTTTCTGTAATAGATAAATAAACTAATGCTTACTGTTGAATGCCTCTTTAACTTAAAGAGCAGTAAAGACAATAATAACAATTTTGATTTGGGGTTCATAGGTTAGGGTTAAGGTCAGGGTTTATGTATATGATAATAATTAGCTGTTATAGTGGATAGACAACTAGTACAACTAGCTGATAGATAACTAGTACAACATAATTTAGTTTACAAGCAAAGGTTTTGAAAGCAGTACATTCATTTTAAAGTTTCACCAAAATTTTACAGCTAGTTCAGTTTGCCAGCAACCAACACATTCTTATTTCCATCCAGTTCAACCAAACACTTTTATTCCCCTTCAGAACGTTCTATTGTTATAGTGTTCGTTTATTAGTGATGTACTCTCACTCTATTGTATTATATAACTGCTGGTCTACATCTAAATTCACCCATGTTATCAGATGCCAGTGATCTGCCACTCTTCAAGGACACAAGGACCACAGGCATCCAGATGATTAATTGTGAAACCTTGTAATTTATTGTATAAATAGCTTTTGTTTGTCTGCTCAGTACCACTACACTACCCCAGCATACATGGTGCAGATGTGGGAATTTAAATGTTAAGCTAACCACAGTGTACTTTCCATGGTATTCATGATGTAACTTCTGGAGAAGCACATACCACATCAATAAACACATCAATAAACACACCATAAACACACATAATGCATTGTTATATCTTACGGGTTGATATCTTCATTCCCTGGTAACATTTAAAAACATGGGTATATTTCTAATGAAATATGAACATCCAGCTTAACACTGTACACTGGCATCCCCCTTGAACAACAGATTTTCAAGCAATGTATTTATCCTTAGAACATTCTGTTACATTTCTTGGCTGAAGCTCCTCAAGCATAAATGTCTACATGCAAAGTCTCTTTGTACAACCAAAAACAAAAAGCAAACTGTATTATCACTTATCAGTATAGTGCTGTTGAATTCTCAAATCTGATGGTCAGAAATTGTTGATTAATTTTCTATAAAAGACAAGCTGACAATAGTTCTAGCTGCAAGGCAAATGACAGGTTTACACTATATGGCCAAAGGTTTGTGGACCCCTGACCATCGCACCCATATGCGCTTAGTGAACATTTCATTCAAGATTTATTCATCATCCACTGTTCTGGGAAGGCTTGCCACTGGATTTTGGAGTGTGGCTGTGAGGATTTGTGTTCATACAGCGACATGAGCATTAGTGAGGTCAGTCACTGATATCTGGGGCGCAGTTGATGTTCCAGTTCATCCCAAAGATGTTCAGTATTGCTGAAGCCAGGGCTCAGTGTAAGCCATTTGAGTTCTTCTGCTCCAAGCTTGTCAAATCGTGTCTTCATGGAGCTCACTTTGTGCATAGGGTTATTGTCATGCTGGAACAGGTTTGAGCCTCTTATTTAAAGAGAAGAGAAATTGTAATACTACAGCATACAAAGACATCCTGTACAATTGTGTGCTTCGAACTTTGTGACAACAGTTTGGAGAAGGCTCACATTTGGGTGTGATGGTCAGGTGTCCACAAACTTTTAGCCATATAGTGTATTTTAATGACCATTTTCTAATACGCTATAATTTCTATATTATTTCTGCAAGTTTCTTATTTCTAAGAGACTTGTACGATAGACACTGATTTAAAAAATGTGTATAATTGTTAATATGATTTGAGTTCCTTTATGTTTTCTGACACAAGAGAGTCTTCAGGACAGACGTAAATTCAACTTTCAACTCCTTCAGTAACATGACAAACTGCATTTTATTTGTCTGATTCACTTCAAAGAAAAGAAAAGAAAAGAAGGGCTGGTGACGGAACTGCTGTTTAGAGCCATAACGTGTGCAATGACAGAAACATGTTTCACGGACATTCCACAACAGATTTCTGTGGTATAAGAGGAATAAAATGCTTTGCAGTTATAAGAATTGTGACACCCCATTCTTGATTATTTACCTATAAGAGCTGTTTTATTAATCACATATAATTACAACTGTTGATTGAACATTTGACTTAATGTTTACCAAGTAACAACATAAACAGCCCTAAACTATGAGCGTCAAATATAATGAGGTCTATTATTTGGTTTATGTGACCTTAAAGAAGAGATATAGATAGGCTACTTTTACCGAAGATAGAACCATCAATCATCAATCATTTCATGTTTTTTCTATCATTTTATTTTCCCTAAGATAGCTGTAGGCCACTACATATGCTGTTGTTAAAGGAAGAGTGAATTCATTTGTAAACAGTAGCAGTCAGAAATGCATTTCAATCTGCATAAGTCATATTTCTGTCATAATGGTGAATGTAAATATGGGAAATCCAATTTTGCACTGTTAATGAACATTTTACTGTACTTTTTAAAATGAAATGTTTTTCAAACAATTGGCTTGTAGAATTTACAATTGCTTGTGACTGCATGTAACTTTTTGAAGGAAAGTTATATAAAAGGCTCCTCAAATTGCTTCTTGATATATCTTCATTCTGGCCTAAGGAGTGAAATAAATAAATGATAAGGGATGACAACTTATTATTTATTTATGTCAATTTATTTATGACAACCCTACATCTTCTGTTGGAGACATGCCAAAATCCTGCATCATTTAGACTGTGGGGGAATAAACCAGCTTCACTATTATAGCTTGAATCTCATATTCTTGTCCTGTTCATAGCGTTTCCTAACTAAAATAATTTATAACATGTCTGTTGTCTGATTCCTTCAGGCACTGTTCAAATTACAGGCTGGGTAGTTGGGGGGCTGGGGGGTTATGGTTGGTTTTGTCCACCGGAAAGGGTGTCCACTTTTGTGATATTTTTGTTGGGAAATACTACATCATGTGTTCCAAATAGATCAGAAAGTTATAGCAACTTATTTTAAAGGTAAATTTCCTATAAATGTTTGACAGTTTCCATAGCCATATCCATTTCATATCAGTCTGATATGATTGTCATAGTGAGTGTGATGTGGCTTAGGTGAGTTATTGTTTATTTTCAATTAAATATTTAGAATAATGCCATCCATAAATGTAATCTAACCACATTTGTTTTCAAGACAATGGACAATTGAATCGATTTTTAGCATTTCTTCTAAACCTGAATTCACTGGTAATGTTATATTATGGATCTGAGCTCAAGTTCCATTAAAGATATTTCCAAATTACCCGTTTCCCTTGCTTTTTTAAATGACATTTTTTCATATCCTGTATAAGTTGTTAAACACTGCTTCCCACCATTGTGTTTGAGTTTTCCAGTGACTTTAGACCTGTAACATCACTGACTCAAGTAATAAAGCCTCTATCGTTTAAAGTCAAGACGTGTGTATTCCCACCGTAGTTTTATTTTTCTGTCTGTGCCCCTCACTACTGATGTGACATCTGAGAAGTGTCTGGCCTACCCCCGATTCACAGTGGATGCATCAAGTGTCAAGTCAAGTCAAGGGTCACATCAAGCTCACAGTCCATTCACAGCAGGTGAACTTTTATATGACCTACTGGTAGAAGAAAATGTAACAGTACACTTCTGTTTTGGCAACTGCATCATTTGATTACCAGTTATGAGTAGGTGAATTTACATTTACATTTCTTCCTAAATGCTTAATATAATGGGATAAGACTAGATTGAGAGTTACCAGAAACCCTTGCATATAACCACGTCGCCTTTTCTGCCACACTGAGAAAACTCTCTGTTTACTTATTTATTACACTCAATCTGTTGCTCATTACATCACTCGTGTCCTTTATAAATGCCCTTCCATTTGTAACATTGGTATAAAGAAATAGTAAATGCAATATAAGAACATGATGGTTGAACAATCCTAACTTCTTTGTAGATGATTTTAAATTAAGTGCAAAGCATACAGAAAGTGTGGTTTGTGATTTCAGGTTTTTGTGAGTTAGCGCTTCACTCACAGGCGTGAGTGTGAACGTAGAACCTGAATGTAAAGTTACTTGCGAGCTGGGATTTGACATGCCTCTAATGCAATGCCAGTGTAGACAGAAATTATTTAAAAAATGGAATTGAATGAGGTTTTGATGCAATATCCGACGTGACACTACACCTGTTATACATGGTTTAGTCTTAACATGGTGTTATGTCACCCCCATAGTGGCTCATGAAAAAGATATTTTGAACACCACTACTGGCTCTCTTTCAGATTTTGTTTGTCTAATACTAATAAATCAGGGTGACTGGACTTCACCATGCTCATCTTCATTTGTTCTACTGATCACAGCATGACCGACTCATAAAATTCGCTCCTCACTGCACCCGCCTGCCCACTTACAGTTAGCGAAGACCACCAACACCTCAGTGCATCTATGAAATGACACACAGAAGAATCACCCCCTTTCTCTGTCTCTTTCTCTTTCTAGGCAAACATTATTAAATGAGCGAAAGCGAGACACCCACTGACTCCATCTGCGTCTTGTCTGGCGCTTCCTTATGACACATTGCCATCATCTTCATGCCTGACTCAGTGCCCTCTCAGGAAAAACACTTCAGTGGATGTGAAGATTTTAGTTCATTCAGCCAACGAATCATTTCACACATTACACACGCATACACACAAGACTGATTTAGCCGGCTGCAACTTTTGTATCTTGCAGAGAATACATTATCTTGGAGTATTAGACATAAACTGAGTTTACTAGTTCTGACCTTATATTCCCGAGTAACAAACATCCTTGTTTCAATAAAGGCAGAACTAAAGTTAAAATATGATGATGTAATAGCAAACTTGAAAGTACTTTGCATTGCCTTATCTCAATCCATTGCTTAGCATCAAATTTTGTATTGTACTAATGTTAGCCAGCTATTTACACTAGCTAGATTCTATATTATGTCTCTAACATGCCTCCACTCTCCTCATAGCACTAATATAGCATTACCATAAGGGACTGGACCTCATATCATATTCTTTGTCATATTTCAGAATATTTATATCATTTCATATCATATCTGATTTATTATACATCATACATTGTTACACTGCACATGCTGTTGCAATACTGTTTACATTACTCTGATCCCTGTTTTGTACTCTGAATACATATTGTACCCTGGTACATATTTTAGCTCTATCTCTGTATTTTATTGTGTTCAGGAAATTTCTTTATTTTATTTGTTTCAGAAAATTCCAGATTTTTAAATTAAAGTTTGCTTATTGTTTATAATATTTCCACAGTCAAAAGGAGCGGTTCCGGACACATTTCACTGTGTGCTGTACTAGTATGACTACGCATGTGACAAATAAAGGATCTTGAATCTTGAATCTTCAATCTAGCAGTATCTGACGTCATGTAGTTGCCCATGTTTGCTAGCATGCTAGCAAATGCTAGGTAAACTGTTAAATCCTCCAGAGCTCTGAGGAGAAACCTCAGGTGATAACCTGCTGCATCACTATGCTCCATTAAGTACAGTTCCCAGCATGAAATATAAAATATTACCTCTTGCCTTCTAAAAGATACTAAGAGAGATATTAATATGGAAGGAGCTCTTCAAAGGTATCATTCTTTCCGTCATCCTTGTCTCATTCTGTAAAAGCTGATTGGCATTTTTTTAACCAACACCAACTAGGATTAACCTTTTGCTTGGACATTTCTGAACACACATCATCTTAGTACTGTGTTGAGACTAGACTGAGACTAGACAGCACAATTTTTAATTTGTGTGTGAGTGTGTGTGTGTGTCTGTGTGTGCCAGAGGTTATGTCTGTTCCTGTTTATAATGAGGTACTGAGTTTTTGCGATATCCTTCAAAATGCATTTGGAATGGAATGAAAGGAGGAAGGAAGGAAACATGACAAAATGGTGGGTTGGAGGATGGGAAGGTGGTTACGATGGAGGGTGCTGAAGCATGACAGAAGGAGAAAAGGGGAACAACATATCGTGGAAAGCAAGTTCAGCTGGAAGAACAAAGGGAGAGATGGACGAAGTCATAAAAGGATTGATGTGTCATATATAAAGATGTGTGTCAGACACGCTTCTCTTGGAGAATAATATATACGTATATGCATTTGTATTAGACACAGTAAGCACAGGAATTAGTTAATTTTCCTGTTAGTATTGTTACTGAACACTTATAGCAATGTTATTTCTTGCAATATTAGTCTTACCAATATTGCGGGGAGATTGAGGATGAGCTTGAAGGATAATGACTAACTATGACGATATGGTTCTACATATATTTATGTTATCTGTCTCGCTCTCGCTCTGTAGCAAAGGTCAAGCAGAAGAAGCAGCAGTTGAGCTGAAATGCAGCATATTTTAAAAGTTGCTTTATGTTTAACATTACGATCTGTTGCTCATGTCAAGGGGCTCAAGTACCAATACAAAGCTTATGTTTGCTTTACTCTGCGTCTACACAGAATTCTAACAATAATATAATGTCCATCTTGTAGACCTGCAGTAACAGACTGGCTGGTTCTCCTCATGAACACAGTTAATCATCATTAATTAACTGATAATGGGTTCCTGTCTGGCTCTTGCTAAAGCCCTTGAAATATGAATTGACAAAACCATATGCACCTATAGCCACAAGAGACAGTTACTGTATGATGCTAATCACAAGCTGCCTCCAATCAGACATGCTTCATTTTGATTAATACAGATCTGTATGTCTTACCTGATAAACACAGCCAGATGTCTAACAACATCTCAATCCTTTTCTTCCAAGCGACTCCATCCACATGAATACATGCCGTAAATTATAGCAAGATATGCCACATACATAGAATTTAGACTATATATGTAGGGTTTCTGCCAGAGGGGTTCACTATAGAGATGTAATGAGTGTCTTATAATTAGTTTGCAAAGGACATGCAGATTAAAGCTAAAGCTGGTTGGTGCTGACCCATTTTAAAAGGAACTAGGGCGTGCACGCGTACACACACACACACACACACATGCACACACACAAATCCATGTGTGATCACAGGTGTTCTGCTGAAAGACTGGAGACATGCTGGCAGAAAAATTGTGTGATTATACATTATATTCTAAATATTAGTAATATATGGCAGGATGGATGGAGCTGTAGAAAAACAGTAAGACTGTGAATAAGTATGAATAAGGGCCCTGTCGACTGATATAGCATCACTACACTTCAAACATGGATGATCTGCATCTCCCCAAAGCATCTCTCACTCATCTCATGTTACACCTTCATCGACGTCATCAATCACACACTTCCTCATGGAAGCATCCAAAGTGTTTGGTGGAGAATGAGAGGGCAAGTCAATGTGTGTCTCGCATATTTAGCCTTGAGTCCTGGGAATAGCAGGCAGGCTGGTGGCTACACCACAGCAGATGGAGCTAAGAGGGAAAGAGAGAGTGAGGGAAGGATGGAGAGATAGGGGAGGTGTGAAGGGTGGCTAAGCTCCAGCTTTCAGAGCAGCAGAGAAACCAGAGGAAACGCAGGAGCCAAAACCAACACCAAATGGGGTGATGTCATTGAAGTGACACCAAAGCAATGTATGATGGCAGGAGAGGATAGATAAAGGAAACAATGGTTGGAGGGAAGAGATGAAGGGATGGTAAAATGAAGGTGTGGATCAATGAAGGAATTGAGAGGGATGGGGAGAAAGGGAAGAATGGTTACAGGGAGGGAAGTTGGCATAAAAAGAGAGAAAAGGAAGGATGGAGGAAGCTAGGCAAGGCGGGATGAAGGGACGGTTGGTATATGGGCAGAATGCGGGAGGGGTGTAGGGTGGGAAGAATTTGGGAGAGTTTAAGTGAGGGATGGATAGAGAGTTGGAGGGTTTGAGGAAGGGGTGGAGAGAAGGAAGGATGGTGGAAGAGTTGAAGGGAGGGAGGAAAGCGGGGATGGTGGAATAGTTCAAGGGATGAATGAAGGTACGGTATGAAGGGCTAGAGGCAAGTATGAAGGGAGGGATGGAGGGATGTGAATGAAAGGATATTGTTAGGGAAGTGATGATAGGAAGAGGGAAAAATGGCAATGAAGGGAAGGATGATAAGAGGTATAGAAGAAGGCATGAAGAAAGAAAGGGAAAAAGAAAGCGATACAAGGGAGGACTTGTGAGATAAGTAGTTCAATATAAATATGTATATAAATACCTGATGAATGATCTCCAAGAGAAGTATAGGGACCACATGACTGTGTGAGGTGTTAAGATTTTCTTCACATACACAGCACTCTGTGCGAGCGCGCGTGTGTGTGTGTGTGTGTGTGTGTGTGTGTAAGAGGACGGCTGTAGGAGGTCTGATATCTCAGACGATGCGTGAGCAGCATGGAGAACATTCTGCCAGCAGACTGTGTGTGTGTGTGTGTGTGTGTGTGTGTGTGTGTGTGTGTGTGTGTGTGTGTGTGTGTGTGTGTGTGTG
>JAQQZR010000007.1:15085258-15101180 GCA_030068235.1 Notoglanidium macrostoma
ACACACACACACACACACACACACACACACACACACACACACACACACACACACACACACACACACACACAATGCAGATGGTTTAATCTTTTCAAATCTAGCCAATATTTTATTTATTTACTTTTAGTCCATATACGCCTTCAGTGCAAATTTATTTTGCAAACATATTCAAGTATTAGGTTTATTTAAATATGTACAGTGATATTTTGGTACCGTAAAGCTTTTTATTCCTGAACGTTCTACTCATAGAACATGTGATTAAGAATGACCATTAGACTTAAGTTACTTGATTTAAGATACTAAGGTTTGGATTAATCTTATTCAATTAACATGGCCAGCCAGATAAGTTAATAACTGTAAAAATATAATATAATTAATACATTTAATAGTTTTCATAATGATGGGTTGTGAGTTCCACCACTGTAACACAAATAATTAATTGCAGACAACCTTATGCTTCCCACACTCCTGAGGTTCCCCAGACCCCTCCATGAAAACAATGGGCTTAAATAATCCTACTTTCCATTGAAATATGGGTCAAATTAATAAATAAAATCAAGTGTGAACGCTAATTAGAATTCCCACTAATTCTCTATCAAATTAAAACAGTTGTTTTCTGGCAGATAAATACCTTTTGTTGAACAGCAGGTCTGCACGATTGTTTTTAGTCAACCAGTTAAAAAAAAGTGTCGACTTTTTCAAAGTTGAAGTAAAAAGTGATTCAAGACTTGCCTATTTTATTCTTGCATCTAAATGCTGATAAACATCAGCAAACAGCTTGTTTCTTTAGGCTCCATTATTATGACTAAAATAAATAAATCAGTATGATAAATATGTAAGATAATGAATCTGAATATCCTATTGCAGTATTTCAAAACCATCAGACACTTAAACATGGAACTCTTTTACTAGACGCATGCATCAGGACTGGGATCTTGCAGGAGTGTTACTCTGAACGAAATGCAGATGGGAGCAGACGGACAGATATGAAGCTCATAGGACAAAGAAAGATATCGATTATCATGTGAGCCTATTGAACACATTCATATTGGACTCATTACCACATGTGCTGTAAATCATCATCAATTAATTAAATAATTCATTCATTCATTCATCTTTGTTAAGTCTTGTTTTCATGGTCAAGGTTGCTGTGGATTAATTTAGGATTTAAACCACACCATTTCCAATGCAGTCTTACACACTTTGCTCTAAAATGGGTGTCTGAAATATGTACAGACTGACAAAGTAACAAGTCAGCATCCTCACAGCGGCAACAATTGACTGTATTAGTCGAGTATTGCATACATGCTGTCTTATTGGATGGATGGATGTTTGAAAACCTCCTTTAGAGTCTTATAAATTAATGAAACCATATAGGCACTATGAAGGTCTCATTTTTTTTTTAAATGACAAAACTCACCTATCTTGTAAAACTGACATTTTCCTTTTCAATCTCTTTTTGATTAATGTTCTTATGTGATACCACTGTTATCAATATTTTATTTCCAATTTTGAGATGCACACACCGGGATACAATGTGGGCTTGAATACATCGGGAGTTGTACAAGTCAACCCAGCAAGATCCGATTGGAAAATAGCACACCCACTGAGGAAGTGGTTATGCTGGAATTGGCCGTTAAGGGAGGTGTTTAACAGGTGCAACCTTTAGAAGTGAAGACAAGATCTGAAGGCTAGACTTGCTTTGAAAAGAAAGTTCGTTTCAAAGTTTCTTGACGTAGCTACCAAGCATGGTGAGTGTATTGCTCTCCAATTTAGCATTGCACAAATTTCATGTGTAAATGATGTAATATTGAACTAGATTTGCATTTCCTGAAGGAAATACTAGTGCTAGCAAACAGATAAAGAAAAAGAGGGAGAGAAAAAAAATGAGTGAAAGAAAGAAAGAAAGAAAGAAAATAGATGGGGAAGCTAGAAATTAACCTAGAAATAGAGCGAGAAAGAGAAAGAGAGAGTGAGAGAGAGAGGATGAATCAGTGAGTGAGTGAGTGAGTGAGTGAGTGAGTGAGTGATAAATGAATTAGACAGGGAAGCTAGATATTAATTTTAGCACTTAGGCCTTGAAAAATGAATTGATATTAAGGTGAGAAAAGCGAGGGATAAAAAAAAATGCAGAGGCAAAGGATAACAAGATGGTGCTTTGCTTTGCAAGCACTATAATTATGCTACATTGTATTTATTATGTTGTTACATAATTAAAAAGGTTGGCTAGTTTGTTAATTAAATGCAGGTAGAACTGAGGGTCCAAGCACAGGTAGCATGTGAAAGAATATTAAAGATTTCTAATTATACAAATTATACAGAAGTCAGCAGTGAGATTGAGTGATTAAAAATGACAAAACGGAGGAATTTATAGGCTTAAAGATTATAACTGAGATTTAGGTGAATCAATGTAAATAAGAAGTGAGAGTGATAAAAGAGCAAACAGAGTTGCAGGCCTAGTCTAATGCTCTTAAAGCTAGTGTCTTTATAACGCATTACATATTATGCTTTTTTAAATATATTTTAAATATCTTACAAACAACATACAAGCTATGATTTAGCTTGGAATGCTTTGGGTTTCTATATAAACCCTATAATGATGGAAAATATGCACTCTGTTTCATGAACAGTGTTAAAACAGATCAGATAAGAAATCTCTTTATACTCTTTATTACATGTACTATAATGGTGAATGTTGTTTTAGGAACAGTGCTTAAATGGTTCAGATAAGAAATGTCTTTATGCAGAGAATAAAAACGGCAATAAATGAATTAGAGATACAATACTTAATGGCTAATAAATATTTGAACAGGAGCTTTTGAGGAATGGATTTTGAAGAGAGAAAGGGAATGTTCAGAATGGCATACATTTTGCTCATTATATGACATCACAATGTTTATAATAACACCGAGTTCCCAGTTTATTAGACATACCTTCCTTGTAAATACCTACATTGGCCATTTTATTAAGAAGACCTTCCAAGCAATATCTGCTCAGCAGTGGTCCTATGGTGGTCTCTATTTATTGATGGATGGAGTAGAGGAAGCTGACAATTTGTGCATAGTAATAGATTTGTAGCTTAGTAATTGTGAACTTAAATTGTGAATGTAAAATTGCAACTTGCTGTGAAGTTTTTTAAAAAACCACACATTTTGTGTCTGGCAAGAAGATGCTACAATCTACTTACATCACTGAAATAAATTATTGATTACATGATAATCAGGTGACACTATGTGGCAAATCTATCCACTGACATGTTTTGGGAACGTTCGGGAGGAAACTAGAGAATTCACACTAACACAGGGAGAACATGCGAAAGTCCACACAGACAGGAACCTGAGGTCAAGGTTTAAACCAGGGACCCTGGAGCACATCACTCGCCTTTTATTCTTTTAACTTGATGTACTGCTTAAAAATTGTGCACGTTTTAATTAAGTAAAACACAGCACTAGAGTTAACCAGCTAAATGGTTAATTGATCTCTCTGGAAGCAGGTCTAGAAGAAAGTACTTGACATGACATGCACTATAGGGCAAAAGGTTTGTGGACACCTGACCATCACACCTATATGTGCTGTTTGAACATCCCATTCCAGAGTTAGTCCTCAGTTGCTTTTGTAATAACCTCCACTCTTCTGGGAAGGCTTTCCACTAGAATTTAGATCATGGCTTGAGGATTTGTGCTCATCTAGCTCCAAGGCATTAGTGAGATCAGACTCTGATGTCACATGAGGAGGTCCAGTTGGCATTCCAATTCAACCCAAAGGTGTTCGGTGGGGTTGAGGTCAGTGCTTTGTGCAGGCCATTCGAGTTCTTCCACTCCAACCTTCACAAACCATGTCTTCATTGTCAATTTTGATACTACAGCATACAAACATATATACAATTGTGTGCTTCCAGTTTTGTAGCAACAGTGTGAGGACGACACCCGTATGCGTGTGATGGTCGAGTCCACATACTTCTGGCCATATGTAGTGTATGTAGCCAATTTACTAGCAAACTAGCTAACATTAGCGTAACTGTTATGTTATTTTATGTAATTAAAAGAAGCAGCCACAATTACTGCCAAGATACAGTAGCTAACATTAGACGTTATATTAGTGTAGGTTAAACAAGCACCCAACTTTGCTAGCGATCTATCCCAGGTTAGGCTATTTTATTGCTTTGTTAAGATGTGTATTTCCTGCCAATCAGTATGTTGAGCCGAAGAAGTGAAAAAATGGTCTAGTCAGGATTGCTACACAATGATTTATTTTCAATTGTCAAAACAAATTAAAAAAATAAAAGTAAGCTCGGACTTCTTTCACCCAAGCATGCATGTCACTCAAAATAAGGACATGCATACAGATGTGCTGATGTCATCAGGTCACAGTAAAACAAACTTCCAGATACACATATTTTCCATATTTTTCTCATCTTCCCTCACACATCCACATGAAGTCTTCACAGGCTTTCCAGGCTGATGAATATGCGTGTGATTTATACGCATTGAGAGCTCAGCCCTGCTGGGGTCCATATCACGTTCCGCTGTGTTGGACGTTTCGATGTTGACCTTGTGCTTTTGATGCTTGGCCAGACAGAGCTCTTTTATCCATTTATTTATCCTGGAATCGCCTTTGTATACAGTTCAAATGAGGGGGGGAATTAGCAATGCATATCAGGTTGCCAAGCAGACATGCCTCTTTAAAATATTCCCTTTCACAGGGCAATCCATCAGGAATTCATTTTTTTTTTCTCTTTCAGCCATAAGGGAACTCAAACTTGCATGTCCAGCCATTCCTTTACAGTTCTTTTGGACAGTTTAAAAATCACCCATTATGGAGCAACTGCATGCAGGTTATACTGTTCCTTTATTAAGGTGTTATTAGGTTTTTAAAAGCCATATCCCTTTCATTGTTTCTAATATAAGCCATCTGATGGGTGGAATGTCTAATTTTGTGCACTTGGAAGATAAACTGTAGCACTCTACAGTTGCACTGTAGGTAAAATGTCAGATGTTTCAGATTAGATCTAGGAGTTTGAAATCTATAAACAAGATAGACATCCATGACCTGAAATCCAAACATAATTGGCCATGTTCCCTGGATCGCAGGGATGGCCTTTTTGTGGTGAGAATGGGCAGCTGTAACTCCCAAGTGGTACAACGGTCAGTCTTTGGGAAATACCAGTATTTTTATTCATAATTACCAGTACAACCAGGAAATATACCAGTTATCCTGACCCCTTCTGCTCTCCAGACCTGCCTGATCCATACTGATGTCCTACTTCTGGTTGAAGTTATCATAACTTGGAAACCACTTGCCCCTGCTGAAAATGGCCCCATATGAACAGCCTAAACATTTAGAAACTGTAAAGATGGCTTCATGGTTTTTATTACAATTATTGGTTTTATTACAATGACTTAGACCTGGAATTGCCATGATAACTTCAGGACTTCAATTGCCCCAAACAGTCTTGCACTCAAGTCTCCATCAGTGAATCAGTCGATCATTTCAACAAAATAGACTTCATGTTAAAGGTTTAGTGGATTTCATGCTACACAATTGTACATTTGACAATATAACACACAGTTATAGAAGGGATTTAATTCTAATGACACTATCTGGTGTCACCCAAATGAGGATGGGTTCCCTTTTGAGTCTGGTTTATAAAGTTTGTAATTGGAATATGAATATGACAATGTCTATTTAAAGCGTTATACAAGAATTGAAGAGAAGTTGTCCATGATGTCTTGGTTGGAGAGATGGCATATGCAATCTGTCCTGTCAATCACAGCCACACCAGTCAATCATGGGCATCTGTGAGCTCAGGTATGTGGAAGATGGCATATACATTGTGGAGAGCTGGCTAGTCGGTGGGAATTGGCAGGAACAATTTAGATATAATTTTGCTGTTTATGACAATTTTATGAATCATGGCTAAATCATGTTTTTTTTTTCCTTCCTAATTTGGTCCTTGCCAATTCCCACCAACCGGTCACCAACCCATATCATAAGACTGCTGCCAACCAGGGACCGTGAAGGTTATCACATGCTTCCTCCCAGATACTTCCAGCCTGCCAACCGCATCTTTGCTGCTCATGCTCTGTCACAGGGCTCATGACACAGTTGGAGGAAAGTGCTATCAGCCATTTTCTGCAGGCTAAATCATGTTCTAATCAGATATTAAATCATGTGAAAGACTGACAGTGTGACAGCATATATATCACATGTTTTGCCAAGCTGTTGGAGGTGACTATGAATTTCTTATATGTCAGAAAATATAATTGGATGTCATAGAATGTGAGCAGTCACAATCCAATATACATATCAGAAGCCTAGCACAGTCACTTAAAGCTTTTTCTATCGTCAGTGTGGTGTGATTGTTCGGCAACCATATTCCTGTGGTGATGGCTACAAGGGTCAAGTGACCAGCTTGTTTCATAAAGCTGACTCTGATAACTCCAACTGGTCAGTGAGAAAAAAATAAATTCAGGTCATAGAAACAGTGCAAATCTAAAAATTGCCTCTTGTCTTCATCCATTGATTTTTCCATTCCTTTTAAAGTTTTTGAGAATAAAACTGCTCAAACTGAGCACCGCCTTTGTTCAATATTTTTAGACTAAGACGACTAGTGGCAATTGACTTTTGATGGCTGTGGAGTGTGAGCACATGCATTAAATGTAAAGTGGGCACCTTTCTAGTGTGATTTTCACTCCTGTTTTCACTCCTGTGCCAAGACATCTGCAGATTTCTGCAGTGTCAGCAATAGTCAGATGACAAGACTTATGACAAGATGATAAGACTGTTGTCTTGGAGTATAATCCCAGGTTTAGATTAGAAGTGAAAAGACATAAGGACAAAGAGCTCATCTACAATTTCTGAATTTGTGAATCTCATGGAATAAGTGTTTTGACAACAATCATTACATTTTGAATCAACTGGTTGAAGTACTTTCTTCTTGCACATCTGATGAAGGACTTTTGTCTGAAACATCCTGTTTCTCTGGAAACTTCTCTGTGTACTATGCAGTCTACAGACAGACCCTCCACAAAAATATATCCTTTCATGGAAACTGACTGACCCTGAAGCCTGGAAAGACAGACCTAACAGTGCGTGTCTATGTGGGTGCCATCATTTTATGGTCTCTCAGTTTTTCTTTAGTCTGATGGACATTTTTCTACCATCAGATTTTCAGGTGCACACAAACACTTGAGAGCAGAGTATGCAATTAGAACAGACAGTGAACTAGATTTATGAGCACCCAGACAAGCACACACACGCATGCACACAAACACAAACACACACACACACACACACACACACACACACACACACACACATTTATTTACTTCCCCAAGTCACAGCTCTGCTACTGAACTCAGACAAACAGAGCGAGATGAATGCTGGCTTCTCAAGGTCACGTCCTATTTCTGTGTGTGTGTGTGTGTGTGCGCGTGTGTGTGTGTGTGTGCGTGTGTGCGGGCGCGCGTGTGTGTGTGTGTGTGTGTGTGTGTGTGTGTGTGTGTGTGTGTGTGTGTATGTGTGTGTGTGTGACAAAATGCAGTGTTTCCTATGAACTCCACCCATGATATGTCATCACTGATATGTTGGCCAGAAACAGAAAATGGAGAGAGAGAGAGAGAGAGAGAGAGAGAGAGAGAGAGAGAGAGAGAGAGAGAGAGAGAGATGTAAAGATGTCAAAAAATTAATGAAACAAAGAGGGAATAGCAATGTAAAGACAAAAAATGAGACAATGGAACATGGACAATGGAAAATGGACAAAATGAGAGAGGGAATCTAAGGAAGAGGAGAGGAGCAAACTAAAATATAGACAGAATCAATGTGAATGAAAGAAAGAGACAAAGACAAAGAAAAGCATATAAATATAAAAAACAATATTGGGGTAAATAAGAGAAAGAGAAAGGGAACAGACAGAAAGAATGTAAAGACAGAAAAAATGAATGTAAAAAGAGTCAGACAAATAGAAAAGAAATGCAAAAAGAAAGATGGGAGCATGTATAGCATGGAGATAGAGAACCAGAGAGCGAGAGAAGGAGTGAATAGAGGAGGAATCAAAGAAAATAGTGAGGCATTAGACTTTAATATGAGAAAAAATAAACATAGAAAAAACCCACTGAAAACACAGAGATACAGAAAGCATGTGAATGAGAGACATGACCCAGTGGAGTGTCTGTAATAAGAGGGAATGACTTGGTGATGTTATTTAAGCCTCTTGGGTAAGCGTATCAGCAGCAATACACACGTTCAGCACAGGACAAGAAACAAAAGAATCACACAGGAGCCAAGATACTGTGAGGACGAGGGAAGTGGGGGGTTTCAACTGCTAAAACAATAAGGATAGGAACAATAATTGGAAAAAGATAAACAAATAAAGAAATGAACAAGAACTAAAATTGGAAATGGAGTATTTTAGAGTATTTTGAGTACTTTGAGTTCATATGTTGGAAATGGTATTTTTTCATAATAATAATAATAATAATATTACTATTACTATTATTATTAATTAATAATAATTATTATTATTATTATTGCTGCCACCATGTAATGTTCTCTGTCTGTATAGGCTGCTTGCCTCTCTGCAAGATGTGCATATTTGGAGGGGTTGGCAGCACGAAGGTGCAGTGGTTAGCACTGACGCATCACTGCAAGAAAGTTCTGGTTTTGGACCTGCCTGCCGACTGAGGCATTTCTGTGCAGAGTTTACATGTTCTCTCCATGCTTGTGTGGGTTTCCTCGGGGTGCTCTGGTTTCTTCCCTCAGCCGAAAGACATGCAGATTAGGTCAACCGGCTACTCTGAATTACCCATAGGTCCATAGGTGTTCGTCTCTATGTTAGCCTGCTATAGTTTGGTGACCTGTAGTTTGGTGTACAGCTGGCTCCAGCTTCCCCACGACCCTTAACAGATAAGTGGTATAGATAATGGATGAATGGATGAATCTAAAGCAGGGGTTCACAAACTTAGAGCTGTGATCCTATGTGGGGTTGCTTGATTTACAAATTGGGTTGTGAAAGAATCTGTCATCTCTATTTGTTTTGTTTTGTGTTATTCATGTGTACAAAAATAATGTCTGAAATATCACTCGAACTATGAATACTGATTGTGTATTTTGAAATGTTACTTGGAGCCATTCAGTCATTCCACATTTAAATTAAGTGTGTGTGTGCTACATATTTTCTTTTTCCAGCATCCTGACACACAGCATTAGTTTATGAATTCAACTTTAGAAACAGACAACTGCCCGACTAAACAAACTAGTATTGTAGTACCTCAAATTGCCATTCTAGACCATCATTAAGTACTAACACTAACCAGTTTTCCGATTACAGGTAGTGTATGAATTTTACAAACCTCTCATGTAGCCTTCATACTTACTGAACTGTTTATTTTGTGTGCCAGTCTTCTGGATTAGCAAATATTTTTGAATGTTGATTTGTGATGCAGCTCATGGCACAGCAGAAAACCCAATCAATAGAACAGCAGAAAGTGTTAAAGAGAAACAGAGCTCGTCAGCCTGATTAACATCAGAGTGAATGAAATCAATAAACATTTTACAGTTTGACTTAAAAAGCTGCCAGACGTGGATGTTTTGGCTCTGATATTCCAACTATAGTTGGCATTTTATTCCTCCAGATGTGCATAGGATAAGCAGGCAAGTGTGTGAACAATGCTGCTTGTGCTGCTGCTGCTTCTGCATGTGCCATGCATTTATGCTTCATGTCAGACAGTATGACACCACCCTGGTGAGGCGTATTTTCCTATAACAACATGCGCCATCATATTACATTACTTATGCATCGTTCGAAGCTTGATGTGACAACGAAAGTGATACACCTTTTCAAATACACTTCATGACTTTTGAAAAGCTAGATTGATTAGCCAGTGCGTGGAATATTCCTTTGGTTTTTAGTCAGTTACGGTACACGTATGTTACCGACGTAATAAAATATCGAAATGTTACAATAGTTCAAAACGTTTAGGAACCCTTGCTCTGAAGTTTAGTAGTGCGGCATACTCATTGGACTTTTTTCTTTTAAGTTGTGGCACATAGGTGAAGTGAAAAACTTCAGCCTTGTGAGGAAACAGCTTCATCTTCACGTTTTGAACAGTTTAATGATAATTGTGAAGTAGAACTGAGGGCCAGGATCGTCCACCCAGCATTTTGAAGCAAAACGAGTCTTCGACTCAACTTCATCAAGGACATTTAAAAGATGATTTGCTGAACCTAATGCAATGAAAAAATGTAATTGTAAAATATAACTGCATGATTGCAAGTGTGTTATTGCGTTTATCCGACAGTTTTATAAGTAAGGAATTAATATTAAGTAACTGACATTTCAGTTTGTTTTTGCTCTGTCAATGGAAAAAGATCCCAAAGAACCCACACTCTCTGATAGCCTGTCAACGATAGACTCACAATGATATGTACATTAGGGTGCATCCAGTGAAATTGGCTTCCCTTCTTCAATTTCATTTTCATCTGACAAGCTTTCAAATTTTAAGTCAGAATTATACACTACATTCAATATGCCAGACCGAGACAGTGAGACCGGGATAAATAACCATATTAAGAATACTAAGGTAAAGAACCATCACAGAATGCAGGAGCAAAACTTCACAATGAACTGTAGAATGTCCAGGTTATTTAAAGGGACTGTGCTGATGGCAACCAGGGTGTTTGATCAGTGCTGTGACTGTGAAAAGACATGACAGTAATTCTTATGGGAACCTGCTAACTGGAAAGTTTCATTGTCTACCCACACCTCATACTACCCACTCATTCTCTCAAAAATGTCTTATTCTCAGGAAAAATTAAAATAAATTTTTAGCACAGACAGAGACAGGTCTTGAGTCATGTGCACATTAATGAACCCTGTCACACAAGGTGACTGTAAAAGAAAGTAAACTTGGTGGACCTCTGCTAACTCCTACGACAACAATTTGTGCTTTTATGCTAACATGTAAGTGGATGCAAATCAACAGATTATTGACTTATTGCAAATCAATGACTAATAAATGATGTTTTGACATCAGAGTGAATTCAACTGTGAGGATAAAAATTGTGATTGCACACTCAGCACTCACTGAGTTGCTCAAAATAATAATAATAATAATGATAATAATAATAAGAAGAAGAAGAATAAAAATTTTTATAGGGCCTTTCTCACACACAAGGTCTCCATATAATTACAAAAACAAACAAACAAACAGAAGCACAGTGTACTCTTAACCGGAAATGGAAATGAAGAAGTAGACATAATAACATTGGTATATTGGGACAAAAAATATTCAGGTAGGCTGTGGTGCTCAAATGATGATCGAATGGTATCTAGGGGCCCAATGTGTGTCAAGAAAACATTTCCCAAACCATTACACCACCTTCAGCAGCCGGAAATGTTGACAGAAGGCAGGTAGGATTCATGGACTGCATGGTGTTGATGCCAAATTCTGTCCCTACCAGCTGCATGTCATAGGAATTGAGGTTCATTACACCAGGCAAAGTTATTTCCAATCTTCATCTATTTTGGTGAGCCGTATGTGGTGAAACATATTCTCAGATTTCTCCTCTTGGCTGACAGGCATGGGACCTGAAGTAGCCTTCTGCTGTTGTTTCAATGAGTTGTGTGTTTTAACCTGTTAAACACTGGCCATCTTTTTGCTGTTTTCTGGACCTGTGGGCAAGGTTCCACAGACTAAGATGCTTTTCTTCTCATCATGGTTATAAAGAGTAATTATTTAAGTTATTATAGCCTTTCTGTCAGCTCCAATCAGTCTGATCAGTCTCCTCTACCTTTTCCTATCAACAAGGCATCTCTGCCCATAGAGTGTTGCTCAGTGTTGCTCACTGGATGCTTTTTGTTTTTCCCACCATTCTGTGTAAAATCCAAGTAGATCAGCCATTTCTGAAATATTCAAACCAGCCTATTTTTCATCAACAACCATGCCACGGTCAATGTCACTGAGATCAGATTTTTCCTCATACTGATGTTTGATGTGAACATTAAGTGAAGCTCTTGACATGTATCTGCATGATGATTATGCATTCCGCCTTGCAGCACTCTTTTCATTGTCAGAGGCTTTAAAAGCACTATTCTTGGATTGGAGTGCTTTGTACAAAAACGTATAGAGAGCTAATGAAAATATACAAGTTTTCTTTAGTAATGTACAGGTGACATCAGGTCCCATCTCATAATGTTGACACTGTGTGGTACATAATATATTCAGCTTCATAGTTTAAAAAACACAGTGAGCTGCCACTTCTACTGTGCTCAAATGTCTGTTCCCAGCGCAAAGCCAAATTCCTAATCTTCTTTCAGATAGCGCACCATGACATAATCTGGACTGTGCTAATTAGCCAATGAGCACCAGGAAGTGGAAGTGGAGAAAAGCCCAGAATTCTTCTGTCTCCCTTTCACAACATACACACATCCACCCTCTTCCATCTGTCCCCACCACAGAGATGGCGTTCAGTATCGCTCCACGTCGAGCCCGCTGGGCTTCACACTCGGGCTGCAGTGATACAGCTCACTCAGATCCTTATCTTTTTGGAAGTTTTGTTTTTGGAAAAGGCAGTTGGTATAGTAACATAGTGTGAATTGACTTTCTATGAAACTACTTTTCCACTCAAGGAGGGTGACACTATTATGTAAGGACTATAACACAACAGGGAGTGCTGTTGTAGAAAAATAATCAGCACATTACCAAAATAATCAATGCTTTCCAAACCTAAAGTCCATTACTTTCCTATAACACCATGAAACCACAGTAATTTCGCAACAAATTTTTTTTGTTGAGACAAGAATGAGACATACTTTTTATTCATTCGTAGTTATATTTACTGTCCAGAATAAAAAAAAAATTATTCTGTTTTCTCTCCCTTGAAGTTCAAGTGATGTTAAAGCTGCAGTAAATGGTGTAAGGTTTTAGATTTTACCCTCTCTGGTAGAAAAATGCTATTGCAAGTTACTTATGGAAGAGCATTTCATAAAGGGAAAGAATTGCGCTATGCTCTTATCCACCGTGCACATTTATTTCACTGATGAGAGTACACTCATTCAGGCTGTGTCCCAAACCACACAACTCACACTTGTGCCTAAATAGCAACAACACCTATGGTGTAGTAACATACAGTTTAGTATGGCACTATGCAGTTCGGCAAACAGGCCGATATTCATGACTCGCAACTGTAACTGTAACTGGGCTCATTCTGAGATATCATAAACAACACAAATCCTACAGAATGATTTAGTCACCTAACATTAGCTAGCTAGATAAAATATAACCTCTGGCTGAAGAGAAAAGGGCTGCTCTTCTTTTCTTTTGACTTTTACAAAGCGTTGATACGTGAAACTCCTTCCATAAATATTTCTTTACAGAAAGCTTAACCATATCAATTATCATAGCATTTTAGATAAATTACACAGTTAATGTTAATCTGAATTGATCAGACATACTGTACATTATGTCTAGTATGTGCCATACACGTGCCCGTGTAGCTGTTACTATAGATACAATAATGCGTTATAAAAAGAGAAACACTACCATGTTTTTGCCGTGCAGCTTGTGCTTCTGTCAGAGCCGGGTTGTTATAGTGTTAATCAACACCTTCAGACTCTTCAGATTAGATCAAATTAGTATTAATGTTGCTCCATCTGTGTCTGTTGTCTGCACAAATAAAGCACATGTAAACCAGACCAACAGACAGACAGACAGACGGATACAGACATGAGATGATGTGTTGGCTAAAAGGTTGCGATCGGCTGACTGTGAAGGTCATAACATATGATTTACATCAAGTTCGTCATGAAACCATTCAGTGAGCACTCATGCCTTGTGGATGGGGTAAAGTTGTCGTGAAAGATAACACTCCCTTCAAGTTTGGAGATATGTTCCGTAATAGGATAACTGATCAGCATGACTTTAAATTGATTTGCAGTAATGCTTCATTTGAAGGGAACAAGTGAACACAAACCATGAAACCATAGCAATAAGATGCGCCTGCAGCATAACAGCGCTACCTGTTATATATGTATGTATAATTGTGTACATGTACGTATATGTATGTGTACACTTCTACGCATAAATGTCTGGAAGCTAATGGCCAACACTGTGAGCACCTCTTGTAATTGCAGAGGCCAAAGGTAACTTGTATTAATCTCGTGATGTCTGAATAAATTTAGCATTAAAATATTTATACAAATGTTTCTTTTCCTGAAGTGCTGAATGGCTTTTTGATGGTACTTTAATTGTGTCATACATTTCAGTCATTTCAATTCATTTAAAATAAACTTCTACATAGGTGGGCTAGACGTTAGCTTGACTTTAGCATATTAATTAATTAATTAATTTCATTCAAAATATGGAAATATTAGAAAGTATGTTATATTTGGTATTTAAAAAGAGAAGTAATGTGACTTAAGTTGTAGTCTTACACTGATTCAAAGATTTTCCAGAATCGTACTGTATAATATATACTCTGAAAGAACTTGCTTTTTGTTTGAGTTTATTTAAAATCTTAAAATGAAATGAATCGAGCAAACTATTTTGTTCCTAATTTGGCTTATCAGTGACAAAGAGAGAGCCAAATCCTGATAATAAAGACCACCATTATTTAAATAGAATGCACACACCTACTACCTTCAGCCCTTTTTGGAGACACTCAAAGCAAATCGTTCAATAATTGTCCTACTACAACATAATCATACCAGGTGCGGCAATATCACAGGGAACATATTATGTGTGTTTGTATGTGTTTTCCATTTAATAGATGGAGCATTCAAGGCCATGCATGCTGACTGAGGTGTGTTCAGGGGAACAGGGGTGTCTGAGCAGCTATCTTTTCATGCATAATTGATAGGCTACTGTACATGTTTATTTGAGGTGGAGAGCAGTAGAGACGAGGACAAAGAGCTTGTTTTTGTGTGAACGACAGAGACAGATAGATAGAGAGATACAGAGAGAAAGAGAAAGCAAAAGAGAGACTAAGTGGGTGGTGCAGATGTCTGTGTTTTAAGGGGATGTGTGTATATGTGTGTAAAAAAAAGAGAGATGGAGATGCAGAGAGGGTGTGTAGGAGGGCGAGTGCTCTTCTAGCGTTACCATTAGAGTCCGAACAAAGCAGCTGCTCTGTCTCGCTGTCTCCAGAACAATAAAAGCAAGAGAATGAACTGCACTTTCTGTCTTCCTAATGACTTAAGGACGCACTGATAACCGGCACACACACACACACACACACACATGCACACACACACACACACACACACAGCCACCCAGTGCTGCAACAGAACCTGCAATGCCTCACAGATGAATGTAATTGCTTTTTTATTACCAGGTTGTCTATAAATTCTTGCCATCTACATTTGACATTTCAGAAGCTCCTCAGATCAAAACAAAGCCAAAATGTGCAATAGAAATAGAAACAAGAGAAGGAGAGAGAGAGCGAGAGAGAGAGAGAGAGAGAGAGAGAGAGAGAGAGAGAAAGAGAGAGATCTGTATCTTTGTTCATCACATCACCCTCCTCCATCACTCCATGGTCAGGCCTCATGGGTAATCTTTTGTCTCAGTTCTTTGTATTGTACTGTATGTGCCTGAAGCACTCTATCTGTCTGTCTGTCTCTTTCTCTCTCTCTCTCTCTCTCTCTCTCTCTCTGTGTGTGTGTTCGGAGATACTGCAGTGACTCAGGCCATGTTGCATCATTAACACCAGTCTATGCAAATAAGGCTAATTATTCAGTTTGTTGTTATACCTTTTAAAATTTTTTTATTATGTAAAATATTTCTTTATTCCATTAACAGTAGAAAAAAGGTTAACAATAAAGTATGATTGATGGGTGACAAGTGTGAAATATGTAATACTAATCCTGTTATTAATACTAATTAATATTATTAGTACAGTCTCTCTCTCTCTCTCTCTCTCTCTCTCT
>JAQQZR010000007.1:15101769-15117169 GCA_030068235.1 Notoglanidium macrostoma
TAAACAAATTAATAAGAATAATAATCATAATAATAATAATAATAATTTTGTTTGTGTCAACTTGTCCCCACCCAGTTGTACTTTTTCTAACTGATCCCCTTTATCCTATGATGAAAAGAAATTCTATCCTGATGGGAATGGTCTCTTCTCGGATGATCCCAGCCCCATCCATGAGTCACTGAATGCTTTAACGGATGAAAATGATATAGATCATGATGTAAACTATATGATGTGGCCTTCACAGTCACCAGATTTCAACCCAGTTGAACACCTATAGGGCACTTATTCTTGGATGTGTTAGACAGCCTTCTCCACCACCATCATCAAAACACAAATTGAGGAAATAACTTTTTTTGAAGAAGTGTAGTATATAATCTCCCCAGTACACTTCCAGAGACTTGCAGAATCTCTGTCAAGATGCCCTGAAACTGTTATTGTGGCTTGTGGTACCTAATTTATATATCATTCAAAAGTGTTAGGCCCTACATTTTTATATATATTTGGAATTTCAAACATTTAAAACATTAAAAAAAATGTACCAGAACATTTGTCATCATAAACTCAATGGTAAAATGTTTTGATTTACTTTTGTTTTACTGTTTACAGCTAAATATAATAAATATTTTGATGTGTAGGAACTTTTCATATCATCTTTAAGAAATTCACTTTGCTTACTAAGAATTTTGTCGGACTTGCCTAAGCCTGGACAGTTGAAGATGGGAAAAAATAAAATCTATTCAGTTTCACATCAAACATAGCCCCAGTTTCCCTGTTCTTGGCTGACAGGAGTGGAATGCAATGTGGTCTTCTGCTGTTGTAGTCCATTTGCCTCAAGGTTTGCTATGTTGTGCCTTCTGAGATGCTTTTGTGCTCACCACAGTTGGTGAAGAGTAGTTATTTGAGGTACCATAAGCTTCTTGTCAACTTAAACCATTCTTGCCATTCTCCTCTGCCGTCTCTCATCAACAAGGCCTACAGAACTGCCACTCATTGTATTTTTTTTTCCACGCCATTCGGTGTAAACTCTAGAGACTGCAATGTGTGAGAAAAACCCAGGAGATCAGAAGTTTCAGAAATACTCAAACCAGCCCTGCTGGCACCAACAACCATGCCAAGTCGCTGAGATTACATTTCCCTATGTTGATGTTTATTGTGAAGCTTTTAACCTGTACTGGCATTGTGCTGTTGCCATATGATTGGATGATTGGATAATTGTATGAATAAGAAGGGGCCAGGGTGTTTCTGCTAAAATGACTGGTGTGTGTATAGTGGCAGCTAATATTAACATCCTCACACATAATAACCAAACTGACGCTCTGCTGCTGAGTTATGAAAATATCACAGGCTTTTAAAGGGCATGTAAAAATTCTTCAGTGAAATGAGAAAATGTGTCAAATCTGGTTCTGGCCAATATCAACCTACTGATACTCATTATCATTATCAGATCAGTGTGACACTAATGAGATTGTAGCAAAGCAGACTCAGAACAAGGATCCATGTGCAAGGGCATATTAACAAGGTACAGAAGTACACAATCACAATGTTTGGCGGGACTTCGCAGTGAAACAGTTGATCTTGGTGTGTTTTTATACTGAGGATTCGGGAAGTGAACTAGAAATGTTTGTCTAGAGGTCATGTTAGAACTCTAAGGACCCTTAGCTCTGCTGGTGAGGAAGGGTCCTGGGTAGGTGTTACAGATATTTAAGGACAAATATAACCATTTCAACCTAGCTTAATCTGTGCTGCAGTCATACAAATCACTATTTTGTTCAAATGGTTCCTAATCAGTAATGTAGAGTTCTATTCTGGATACAAGAAAAAAATGTGAGTGTAAGCATTAAAATATCCATTTATTGTCCTTTCAGAATGAATATCAGCTGTTAGAGAATTCCATCTGTGTCTTCTGTGTGCACAAATAAAGCACATGTGGACCAGACCAATAATGAGTGTATGACTTTTACTGCGGATGTGATGGTGTGCTTAATTGCCGATGTGATGTTGTATGTATTTGGAAGCTTGGTAACACAATGGGATGCGTGTGTGTGTGTGTGTGTGTGTATGTGTGTGTGTGTGTGTGTGTGTGTGTGTGTGTGTGTGTGTGTGTGTGCGCGTGTGCGTGAGAGAGAGAGAGAAGCACCATTCACAATGACCCCTACTGGATGTAGGAGGAACAGCTGCAGCCCCACTCTCTCTCATGTCCTCCTCTTTTCCAAAATTCTTTTTGTTACACTTTCCTTCCTAGTTCAATATATTCTCATTTCATTTCTATTTCATTTATATCTTTTCCCCTGTTCCCCTTACTTCCTCATTTTCTCCTCCTTATTTCCCTTTGGATCTTTTCTCCTCAATGGTTTCTTTTTCTTTTGTCAAACCCCCCTTTCTGGTTCATTATATCCTCAGTCCTACCTAGGTCCCTTTGTCCTCATCTTTTCCCAGTTCCTGCTGTCCTCCTCTCCCTTTCTTCTATCCTCTACTCTATATCTTCTTTGCTTCTTAATTTCTTAGTTTTTCTGTAGTTCTACGCTTGTCCACAATGCTTTTTGTCCTCCACACTGTTACCCCTAGTTCTCTTCGTTCTTATGTCCTTCCTAGTTTTCCTTGTTATAAACTCTTCCTTGCTTCCTTTTGTACTCTTATGCTTTCCATTTGTGCTTCCTTTTTTCACCTACATTTAATTTTCTGTCTGCTTCCCTGTCCTTAGCTCCACTGGTTCTCCTCTCCTCCTGACTTCCCTTTGCCCTCCTTTCCTTTCCTCTCCTCCCTCATTCTCTTTGTCCTTTCTCTAGTTTTATTTGTCCTCTTCTCCTCTCCTCCCTATTTACTCATCATCCTACCATGTTCTCCATAGTATCTTTTCTCCTCTTTTCCTCTCTTGTGTCTCCACTCTATTCTGTTTGTCCTCCTCCTTTCCTGTGTTTCCTTTGTCCTCATCTCCTCTCCTTTCATATTTGGCACCTTAGGCTATGACAAAGAAATGCTGCAGACTGAGTGTGTAACCATGTGTGTGTGTGTGTGTGTGTGTGTGGGTAGATAGTATGTGCAGCTCATGTAGCCTGAATCTTGCTGAGGAGCACTGAACCCAACATGACAGCTTTCCGCCTTCAAGCAGCAACAGTTTAATACACCCGCCACTTCATTTATCAGCATATAAAAAAAGATAGAGAGCGGGAGAGCAAGACAGACAGAGGGAAAGAGAGAGAAAATAGCAGTTTTACAGACAGGAAAGACAAATACTCCCCAGATGAGATGCTAGGATAAAGAAAAGAAGAGGGAGAGAATAAGGGAATGGTGGAAAGACAGATACACAAAGATGTAGTCAGAGACAAAAGAAAATACAGAATGAGAGAAATAAAACAAATGGATTCTCAGTGAAGTCCTGGACAAAAAGACGGGAGGGGCAGCTATTGCATTTCTCAAGGCTACCGATCTGCCTCTGTGCTGCAGCAGCAGCAGCAGCAGACAAAAGCACTCCTCCCTCATTCTCCTCTGACAAACCTCTCAGCATCCTAATAGAGTGCAACTGGCAATTAATGACTCGCAGCATCAAGGAGACACCGCACACTGGAAAAATGAATTATTTCTGAATATCTTGTCTCGCCTTGCATTTCAAAGACTGAGCTGTGATCAGCAGGTTGTTGGAACACAGCCCATTGGGTGATTGATAGTGTGAGACAGGATGCCACGCTGCACCTCCGAGCTTATATTTTTTTCCCTCTTTCTTATTGTGACTCATATGTGTAAGTGATGGGCATGAGGACTCAAGTGACAACAATTACTAATCTCGACTACACAATAAAGGCTTGAACTAACACTAATTTCTTATTATTATTTGTAATTCGGCAACTTCAAATATGTTCGAAAAAACAAAACTGTTTTACTAGTAATCTTCAACTGAAGTACTGGTTATAGAGACTTTTGCTTACAAAAATAGGTCAAAAATATTTCTGAGCAAACATTTGATCAGGTCTGAGATGATGTATAGGCTCAAAGAAAGCTCCAGAATGACTAAAAAAACGCACCGACTAACGTAAACTTTAAACATAGTTACAATTCATCCAGGAACATTACTCAAGTAAGAGAAAATAAGTCTTCTAGTGAAAAACTACTTGAGTAATTACTTTGCAAATTATGTTAAGTGATATATCTACAGAGGCAGCATGGTGGTGCAGTGGCTGTAGCAACAGTACAATCCAGATATCTCCACAGCCCACATCATAGTTTGCAGATCGTTATCATACTATTTCCTTTGATGCATTTAAAATTGAAAAGATACCTGATAAATTAGACCAAGCATTCTCATCTGTCCCCTCTGTCTCAGACATTGCTGCTGTTGACTAAAGCATGCTGAGATTTATTAGCTTTTTTCTTTTTTTAGTTTTTTTTTTTTTAGTAGAGCTTTATTAGGAAACTGCTTTTTTTTTTTTTTTTTTTTTTAAGTTAAATGCATTATTATTTGTCCATTCCCTGTAAAATAAAAGTAACAAATTTTAATATCTTATTTAAAAAAAAAAAAAGACAAGTAATAGTACTATTAATTAATTGTACTCAAAGTACTCTTACAGTGAACCATGTACTTAAGTACGGTAACTAGGATACATATAGCTTGAATAGCTTCATTATTAGCCGAATTAGTCTTGAAGTTCCAGAGCAAACTAAAGAAGCAAACCTTGGACACTAAACATTGACTAACGGACTAATTGACTACTGATCTGGCAACAATTATATAGTATGTATTGTACATGAATACAATAAATAGGATACCATTTGGTTCCTGCCTATCAAATGTGCAAATGTGCTGTTCAAAGACCACATTTGTCCTTTGCTCTGTCCAACACGGTCAATATTAGAGTTAACACAAACACTAGTATGTGTACACAGTCACATACACAGGCACAAGTGCAACATATCAGATGCACAAATTGCATTATTGTGGCCTAGAAAGCTAGGAGAGTATCCTCCAGAACCCTAGATTGACTCATAATGTCTTAGCAACTGCAATAACTGCATTGTTTCGGGCTAGATTGGGAAGTTAAAAGCATAAAGGACAAAGAAACAAAATTACACCAACCCACATGCTGCTTAGATGTGCCAGTTTTGAACAAATCTCAGTCTGTGGAATTGTATCTGAGGAACTGCATGTCTTTGCGACTGATGATAAAGAAAAGAGATTGTCTGGAAAACATCAAACATGAACAGTGAGTTTGAGGCCTTAATGTGACTGAGTTTTAGAGAGCTTGATGATTGATGCCATTCATCTATGTCCTTAAGACTCATGGTATGGTTTTTTAAAAAGCAGTACCAGAACTGCAACTAATAAATGACAATGATAATATCAATAATAAAAAGTGTTGCCATTTAATTTCTCTATTGCAATTAGTTGATTCAAGCAGTGTTTGACAAATAATATAAAATACTTACTCATTAAAGGAATATCCTAGCATTCAGCATATATCGCATATGTGCAATTGTCTCAAACATTTCACTCAAAACACACTTTTATATATCAGGACAGCTGTGGCTCTGAGCTATTGATTGAATTTTGAGAATCAAGTTCCCACTGTTAAGCCCTTTCGACAAGTCCCTTAATGCTCTCTACTCCAAGGTAAACTCTTGCCCCATCTTCAGTCTAAATTGGAATATGCTGGAAAAGAAATTTAGCTCTACTCAAGTCTCTGGGCAGTTGCTGCACTCAATCAATAAATGTTTAAAACATGATTGTACGTATAGCAAACAAAGAACTGTAAATCTTGCGATGACAGTGAAAAGACCTTCTCTAAGGTTTGGTGGTATTGATGTGCAATCCTCCATCTCTGAAAAGACCAATCATACAGATTTATACATACTTTTAACTAAAGTGTTTATAATTTGGTATCAAAACTATTTTTGCAGGTTACTTATTGACCTCCACAACAATTACCATTATGTGAGTTCATGAATTGAATTCATGAGCACTTATTTTTGTGCATTGAAGACAAGTGAGGAACAGCCTACAGTCAGCCCCCTCTTTACTGTTTATGTACAACTTCTTTTGTGGTTGTGACTGACAAGGATACACCACAGTAAGCTGAATACATGTGTGCATATAAGAGAGCTACAACAAACTTTAGTATTAGTCTTGATTAAAAAGGAAATACTAATAATATCCTCAACCTAGTATAATTAGGTAGCATTGATAATTGGCTTCTCAAGTCACACAGATTCGAACATTCATACAGTTGGTGTTAAGGATTGATCTGATTTCTGCATTTCTCCCTTCTTTACAAAGTCCTACCTGTTGGCTAATAAGTATCTAATGTTGTATTAAATTATTACCAACCTGTAAAAGAGTGATGTGTTTGTAACATGAATTTTTACTGTTAAGGATTGCGGTTCACTTTAAATAAAGGCCGTCTTCACATTTCTATACTGCGCCATTTGCCCTGAGAGTTTGGTGAGGTGTGAACACTGAGAACTGATCATTGTGATCAAATAGTGATTTAAAAAGAGAATAAGTACCTTTTAATTAATAACCCCCCCCTCCCCCAACTGACTTGTACTGTATGTTGTTATAGATTGAGAAAAGCCATAAGGAGAGTGGTGTGTGTATATAACTGGGTTTTGTTTTGTTTTTGGCACTGAATATTTGTGCTACTATATGAGATTTACCTCACTTGTCTTTTCAGTTCAGAGCTCAAAATGTTCACTGGTGATATTTCTTTTGAATGCTCTCCAGCCAGTGTCCATGTTTCTTAAGCTTTGTTTAACTGTGATAGATCTGGACCAATGCAATATTCACAGCGGTGTGTGTGAGTAATGGCCCAGTGGTGAATGGTCGACCTCCATTTGGGTATCGGTTTCTCTTTCTCTTGCTGTGTGTGTGTGTGTATACGTTCAACAGTGTCCCTAATGCTCACAATGTTTCACGGTCAGTTAGTCAGGGATCCTAGCCGCCCTGCTGGCTCAGAGCTTCATTTCCATGAGCAAACTTGCTATTTTTCATTGATTCAGCCATGTCTGAAGACAGACGTCTTTTATTTTTCTGCTGTCATCTCTCTCTTTTTAAAAACAGCAATTTCCAGGTCCCATCATCTCTAAAAGCACACGTACACATACTTCCTTTCTGTTTCTTGCTGTATTTGGGGTCAGTGCAGTGCTTCCTTGGTGAAAAGCCAACATATTATTTGTGACATTTGAAGTCTTGGAAATGTTGTGTTTTATATTTGAGGGGGGAGTGTCTAAAGTGTTGAAATTTACAGACGATGCTAAAAGCTTTTGCCATTTCAACTTCTTTCTAAGGCTTCATTGAATTTCAGAGATAGTTCTTTTGGGCTTTATTGCATTCTCTTATCAATTCTAAGAGGACGCTACACCTTTCTTTCCTGCTTTTTGCTATACTTTATGTCACTTAACCTGTTTGTAAAATATGGTAATTTCCTGTTTTGTTTTTTGTTTTTTTCTTTTTACTAATTCAATTTGGGGTTTTTTTTAAGACTTTACGACTTAAACAAAAGGACCAAAAATGATTTTAAAATATAATGCTTTAAATAAAATAAATAAACTGATATAACTGTTGTTTTTACCCATCAGCTATATTTTATTGTTGCAAGCACAAAACAATGATTTGTTCTATGATGTCCCAAATACTTGGCCACATTATGAGGGATTTTTTTGGCAGCCTGTGAACAAGTCCCAGGGTAACATGTCTGTTCAGTTATCGAGTGCTCCTCAATAGAGCTCGAATTTCATATGCGAATAGACAATTTATTACTTTGCAAGATGACATGCAGCTTTTGTTGATATCGGGGGAAAAATACACTGTGGAAAACCAGGAAGTAGAAAACAGAAAATGGAAATTCATGAAGTACAAAAATACAAATTGGAAAAAAATCTAAGAAAAATAAGATGTAAACAGCATGCATGTTGGCCAAACAGGTATTCTGTTATTTCGAGCAATGTAGTTGAGAATGTATGGCCATGGGGATCATTGAGGACGCATTAAGGACCAACCATCATCAGTATATTTTCACATGTAATTAAGCTGCCTTTGATGCTCACCTCACTTCACCCATTCCTAGGTCACAGTGAGCATCTTTCAAGTTCATCTTGTCTTCCTATATACGCATCAAACTGAGAAACATCCTACATAAGAATGTTCTGGCAAGCAAATTTACTTTTGTAGCAACCAACCCTTAAGGAGGTTTAAGAATGCTTTATCCGTGCTAGCTAAATTATTAAAGACAAAGAATCATTCGTTACATGTCCAACCCTGAAGCTTGACACACATACTTTGGTGAACTGTTAAATTGAAGACATTTTTATTTACAAGGTCAGTTTTGGAAAAGTTTTGGCTTTTGGCTTCCTATCAAATATTTAACTATAGCTGAGATTTCACAGCTCTGTGTCATTTTGGCTTGTTTGCTTTGGAAGATAAAGGAACATAGAATCATAAATCTCAACAGTCTTCGGCCCAGAGCTGGCTCATAAACAACTCGCTAGCCACGAAAAACGTCTCACTATGTCTGTTTATAAATTATTCTCAGCACTGTGGGAGCTTGCCTAGATTTAGCCCAAAGTGATTGCATGGTCATATGTTACGACTGACTTTCAGTCTTACATGAATCAGCAAGTGGATTAGTTATAGCAATGAGGACAGATCTTTCCATGCTTTTCTTCTGAGAGCTGTAAACCTAATTTCCTCACTTTGTTACACTGCATTGCACTGCCTAGTGAGGATGACTCCACTGGATAAAACCATTCAGCTCTATTTCACAGCAGCATTATGTATAGGAACATCTTAAGTTCATGCTTATTTACACTTTTGAGGCACATTACCCTGCCAGTGATTGATTTCAGATGGATGATACATGATCTAATGAGAAAAACCCCCACTCGTAACACTTTTAATGAGTTAATCTGAAATGTTTTATGACATATCTGGTCATTAAGTCAGTCTGAACTAGCAGATGCAAACCCTAAATTCCTAGGGTCTTTCTGGAGCCCCCCTCTAAAATGAACTTTTTTAGTCACTCTATCAAAACATCTAAAGGATTTGGTTATTTTATTAGGAAGGCCAAGTCACTCAGTTGCTTGTTTCGTCTCTTGTCATTTAGAGGCTGCAACTTGCTCCTGGCAGGTCTGCCCTGGTGTGCCACTCTGACCCCTACAGCTGATCCAGAATGCAGCTGCATGGCTCATTTTCATCCTCCTTAAGTTATGCCATGCCATTTCATTGCTGCGCTCCATACAATGGCTTCCTGATGCTTGCCAAGGCCAACAATGGACCAGCTCAAACCTACCTTAAGACATTTATCCCAATCCTACTCTGCACAACTGTCCCTACAAATTTCTAGCATTGGCTGTACAAACAACTTGGTCTAAACAGCTGTGTCACTGTCTGCCTTCAACTTAAGACTAAAACCCTACCTCTTCACTAAGAATGAGAGACTACAAAGTACTCCTGTAAGTTGATCTAGAGAAGACCATCTGCTAAGTGCTCTAAATGTAAATGTTTCAGTAAAGGTGTGTATGAATAGTTTGTCTCCTCGTCATATTGGAGAAACCTTTCAGCTGTTTGCCAAGTAAGCCTGCCTACTACCATAACTCATGGAGTAACATGACCACAGTAAAAGCACTAAATGGAATTAGTAAGGAATATCACATGACACGACCAACCACGTCAAATCCGCAATGGGGTGGTGTGATACATTACCAGTGTAAAGTACATTTCTTTTTTTCATAATAGCACAGTCAGAAGTGTGTTATTTCTCTTGTGCTATAGAATTTTCCCAGGATTATGGTTTTCAACTAATTATGAACAACGCATGGAATATCTGCTATGGAATATCTGTGATTAACAGCAAGTCGGCTCCTGTGATCACTTACATTACATCAGCTATAAAAAGTATCTGGTCTGTTAACAGCCTGTATTTGCCATCTTGAAATAAGAAAAACATATAAACAAAAAATCTTGCAGCTTGTCATGTAACTGAGCAACGGGAACGTTCAAACTCCTCTACGTCAGAAAACTTAGTGATCCCAAAGTGGTGACTCATGGGATGCCTTCCATAAATGGTATATAAACATCTCCTAAAAGAAAACATCTCCACGTCAACAATAAAAGTTTTCTTTGTTAAACAGCATTTTTTTTTTATCTGGTTTTATTAGCCTTAGATCACTGCTCTGTGGTATAGTAATTAGGCTAATTAATAAATGATAACATATCTAGCTTATATACTGTAACGGATAAAAAATATGACATTATGATATGATTTACTACATAAAAATCATCACATACAGTAAGCTCAGCATATATTATCAGTATGACACATTTTAGATACTCAAACAATTAGATACACATACTACATATTGAGAAACTTTTGGCATGCACCAATCTTTGCATTTTCCTCATCCAATGAGGAATTTTACCTCAAAGAAATGGGAATAGTAAAGTCTGCTATTTCTTTAACCTTTACATCAGAGTTGATTCTGTTATAAACCTGGCTGATGTCCAGCTGGCCAAATGTTGGACTCCAGAGTGAAAAAAGCAACATGTGGAGAGAACAAACCCTCTATTCATTCATCCTCGAGCCGCTGCTCTCCTTGTTACCGTGTTTGCCTGTTTGATTTGATCTAAAGCCTGCTCTTGACAGACCCATTTCCTATTTATTTTTCCAGTCTGAGCATGTTCTCAATCAATTGTCCATTTATCTGCTTTTCTTATTCAGGGATGCTATCCAGAGATTTAAAAAGAAAGAAAGAAAGAAAGTAAGAAAATAATCTTCTGTGAACCTGCATGCTTCTCATTATTATTAAATCTCATGAGGTTGCGATAGATTTAAATAAAAGATAATAGCTAAAAGACATGTTTTTAAACATATGATACTAGCTACAATCTTTTAAAGATGAAAGAAATTTAAGAAAAGATGGAATTACAGAGAGTGAAATGAGCAGGCGATACTTGGTACTAAACCTCCGGATGCATAGTTGCTTATTTCTTGGAGTTTGAACAGAAGAACAAACAGGCACCCAGTTCATGCTGAGGCTAGCATGACTCACTAATATTGCCCTATTAAAACAAACATTTGGCCAATTAGTTTCAGTGCCGCATAGTTCCCTAGGCCTGAGATGGCTGAGACATGTGCAGGGCAGTGGCTTCACCTTTTTAACTCATTTTACTGCTTTGGAAAATACTTTTCTCATTGAAGCACACTTGTACATGATGTTTTTGCATGCAGTAGCATTACAATTTCCCTTCACTGGAACTAAAGGGTACAAAACTGTTCCAGCATGACAAGGTCCCTGTGCACAAAGTGAGCTCCATGAAGAGCTGGAACATGGAACCCAGATCTCAAACCCACTGAACACCTTTAGGATAAACTGCAACACAGTCCTCCTCACCCAACAGCTGTGCCTGACTTCACTCATGTGCTTGTGAACGAATCCCCACAGCCCCACACCAAAATCTAATGGAAAGCCTTCAGAGAAGAGCGGAGGTTATTATAACAGTAAAGTGGGGACTAAATCTGGAATGGGACATTCACAAAGAACATATGTGTGTGATGGTCATGTATCCACAAACCTTTGCTAACATCATGCATGTTAATCTATGTATATGTGGCAACCCATGAAAACCCTTTGCATGGTCAAACCTTCACTTTTTTTAACTTTACTGAACCTAAATTGGTGTCTCAATGACAAACAAATTCTAACATTTTAAAATCTGCTTAGCTCCAAGTTTTCAAAGTTCAAAGTACAGTACGAAATAAGTCCTCACTTTGATTATCAACATCATCCACATCAGCCTCTTTATCGTCATCTGAGGAAAAAGTCACCCATTGCATTTAAACATGAGCCTCATCGTCATCTCTTCACTCACCTATTCTCTGTCCATGCAAAACATCAGTCAAGAAATTATTCCTGATTAATTACTGGCTAAATTTAACGCTATTAATGTTTTTTTTTTTTTTATTAAGTCATTTAAACATTTTATATATGCTGTCATCTGTACACACATCTATAAGTATGTTTCTCTGTTTTGATGATGTAATGAGGCAGAAGCTTTGCAGTAAGTATCTGATTCTAAATAATTCTTTATCGTTCTTAGATGTTTACCAGAATTCAGCTACAATAATATCCAGTGGGTTTCTCAGACTGCAACACAACACAAGTCCACAAACAAGAACTCTTTAATTTTACAAGTTTTCAAGGACTGAGTATTTTTTTTTTTTGCTTGCTTTTATTTTTATTTAGAAAAGGTTGGATGAAATTATCTTGACTATCTTGTTTGCTCATTTGTTATATATATATATATATATATATATATTTATGCCTTATACAGTATTTCATTAAGATTCATGTTCTTAACACACTGCTGCACATAAATTAATAACTAAGGAGTGGTATTAATTCATTATCCATATTAATGAGGCAAATGATATAAGGCAGATGAATAATCAAGTAAGCAGTAATCATATGGCCATATGGACATGGTCAGGGTAATATTAGCACTATTACATTATCACATTTTCCTCCCATCCATCACCAAGAAAAAAATGCTCAAGAGGGGCTTTTGCAGCAAAACAAAAAGTTTCAATTGCCTTATTTTTTTAACACATCATATAATGAATAGCTCATATATTTCTTGGTGCATAACACACCTTGATGCCATAACTGTCACTCACTACTCCTTCCTGAAGTTATTCTCCTTTCTTCCTAGAAAGATTCCCATGCTTTGGAGTCTAATTTTGTTTTTGTTTTGATTGTTTTTTTGAGTACAGGAACTATTCTAAAAACTTAGCTAGAGCATAATTTCATTTAACTTGCTTATGTGGCTGAATAGACTCAAGAGAAAACATAACTTTATAGTCATTAAGTATTATTCGTGATTCTGTACATGTAAATGAAAAATGTAAAAGCTCACATCATTTTCTTTTAGCTATATACCACAAAGCCTTATACGGTATGAAATCTTATCTTGCATACACCCATTCTAGATGTTCAACCGATAACTTTATCAGTACAGGAAATAAAACTTGTCACCAATCAGTTCTCATGCTTTAGTGATCAGTAGTTTACGGTCTCTCCTATGATAAACGCAGAAATCAGTTGCACATTGGAAGACAGGTCCGGCTGATCATTTTGTTAAGTATCACTGGAGGTATCAATGTTATTGGCATAAATGGCATCTCTGTATCTATTGCTAGTTGTTGTTACAGGAGTAATAAATTTGTGGAAACATAAGAAGAAAGAGCTCATGAGCATTATCGGAATTTGAAGTCACATGGAATTAATGTTTTGACAGCAATTATTGCAACATAAACCACTTTGAATATAAACTGCTTCCACACCCAACAGTCTCAGAGGCACATTGCTTGGACAGCTAATAAAGGACTTTTATCAGAAACGGCTTTTTCCCTGGAAACTTGAAGGATCAGGGAGATAAGGTATTTCTCAACCAATTTGTGCCAAAATTGAAGATTTGAAAGATTTCACCTACTGCACCTTATTGGCTATAGAGCAAAACTAAACTGTGCGACTTAATGTCTGACTTGATATGACGGGTCACAAATGATAATATTTATTATCTTTTAGTACAGTTGTGTGTAAATGTTTACCAAAATTAAAACTTCTGCCAGATTTGCAAAAGTTTAATTAATGGAGATTTTATTCCTACTCACATGTGTATGTTGGTCAACTGTAAAAAAAAGTGCAAAGTGGGTTCTTGACATGATTTGCATTTAGTGACACCCAGAAAATGCCATAAAAGTTAAACCTCACAAATGACTATTAACCGGTGAACAAAAAGGCAGGAAGGCAGAAATGGAAATTATTTTGACTCACTTTTGTGCCAAAAATAAAAAAAAATATTTTGCAGTGTAACAGCATCTGAAAAGGTCAAAATCTAGTGTGAAACTACTAAGGAGATGAATTAGGTGTGAATTAAGTGAGGTGTCAAGAAAATGGTTTGACATGAAAAAGGTCTGCATTGTACCCAGGTGATAATGGACACCAAGCATGTTACACAGAGAAACTGCTATTTTTAAATGTCTCAGCCAACATGTTTGAGTTGAGTTGGTAAAAGGTTGCACAGCATTAAAAGAAAATGTAATAGCAACGTTATAAGATTTATAAGCCAGCTTTCATCCCCTGAACAAAAAAAGAAATCATGTTGGTCTTTAAACATCCTAGCCACACAACATGACATGGCTTATGGCTATGTGCAGACAGACTGGCCTGTCCTCACTTTATACTGTGGTGTTTCTTTTGAGTAGTTTTGTTTGTTTAAATTAATTGGTTCATGTTAGCTCATGTTCTTTGTTTTATTTTTTTCACATTTTTAATTAAATGCCAATGATAAAAAATGACTGGGTTTAACAAAAGTTTCTTGATGGAATTCTTAGTCCTTGTCACTGTGAACTAGCATGAGGGTGTGTTATTGATAGAGACTAGAAGACTCTACTAACTCTTCTGCTGATAAGAGTATCTGCTGAATGTTATACATATTAACAACAAGCAATTTATAGCAAGTGCAGTAATCTTTGCAAATTATATGATTTGAAATAGATCATTTGAGGTTTACATTAGTCTTTTTATGCTTAAATTTACATACATTTACGAATAAATCGGTTTGTGTCCAGCTTGATAATTGAAACCAAATGACTTTACACTATATATCAACTGAACACTATCCAAATATTTCAGTTTAGCATCCAATCAAGTTCAAGAAAAAAACTATCAAGAATTGTGAATCAATTCATCATCAGTGGTGACCTTTACTTGCTACATAATATAGTTAACACTGTAACAATCTGTGTGTGTGAGTGTGTGTGTGTGTGTGTGTGTGTGTGTGT
Source organism: Notoglanidium macrostoma (assembly GCA_030068235.1). NCBI lineage: Eukaryota > Metazoa > Chordata > Actinopteri > Siluriformes > Auchenoglanididae > Notoglanidium > Notoglanidium macrostoma. The sequence continues at coordinate 15,116,598 of JAQQZR010000007.1, forward strand.
GTGTGTGTGTGTGTGTGTGTGTGTGTGTGTGTGTGTCTGTGTGTGTGAAGATGGAAAAAACCATCCAACTGCAGGACCAACGGTGAGGATGAACACTCTTGGCCCTCCCCGAGTAAAATGTTCCAATATGCTGGACTGAACAGAGACTCATAAAATGAGGTGGCAACTTTGGTTCTATAGAAGGTATGGATTCCAACTAATATGTTGAAGAATGTTTTATTAATTTGCTTTTGTCAATTTTTGCTTATTTTGCTTATTTATCTAGTTTTTCCTGTTTTCTTTGCTAGTGCCAGGTTAGACTAACATCAGTTCTAGTAACTAACATGATTGGCCAGGTAGAGAGTCAAATTCTAGCTAATGAGCATCTACTGTACATGATATTTATCCATCCATCCATTATCTATACTGCTTTTTATCTATCTGGGTCATGGGGAAGCTGGAGCCAATCCCAGCTTCTTCGAGCGAGAGGCGGGGTACACTCTGGGCAGGTCGCCAGTCCACCAAAGGGCCAACACAGACAAACAGCCACACACGCTCGCATTCACACCTATGGGCAATTTAGAGTAGCCAGT
>JAQQZR010000007.1:15117269-15138442 GCA_030068235.1 Notoglanidium macrostoma
GGGAGGAAACCGGAGCACCCGGAGGAAACCCACGCATGCACGGGGAGAACATGCAAACTCCACACAGAAAGGCACACCGGGTGATCCGGGGATCGAACCGAGGACCTTCTTGCTGTGAAGCGACAGTGCTAACCACTGCACCACCATGCCGCCAATTTGACTTGTCATTAAAGAATAAGTTCTCCCTTACCTCCACTTGCCTGCAAAATTATGAAAGTGTTTACATTATGCTCTGCAATGGATTGGCGTTCCATCCACTGTCTTCCTTCCTCATGCAAGTGTTCCCAGGATAGTCTCTGGATCCACTGCAACCCTGGCCAGGATAAAACTATGACTGAAAGGGATGCCAAAACTGTTCTAGTAGAAATTCTAAAACAGCTTACCAATAGTTTAATTACACACAGAGTGATAAGCAAATCCAGTATTTAGTACAATTTACTAGTTACAGATATGGAATTGTGGCATGAGAGAGCCTTGTTGTTCCAGCAAGAAAAGCTGGTCTGCTACTGGGACTTGATTCCACACTGGAGCTTTAATTTATATTACTGACCTTTACAAGCAACAGCAAGAAGCACACTGTGCCCTGTGCATATCTCTGGCTAATCCCAGTCTACCTGTATGACTCATAAGTCTAAAGTTTTCTTGCTGAAGGACTTCCTGGGGTCAAATTATTATATGTGAATCATCTACAATCGAAAAGATTATAAATACTTTTGCTTTATCCCAGGGACGAATGATGACAGCAAGTTGCTCCAGTTCAGCTCTTTACTCTCCATTACCACACACCACTGAGCCCTGTTTTCTCCATCTCTACTCCCAAAATTCAATCGCACACCTAACCATGCGTGACAGCATCCCACAATTTCCCCCTTCTTTTCTCCACCCTGATCTGTTTCTTCTTTATGTCTTCTCAAAACACTTCTGCTTTCCCTCAGAGCCTCCTAAAAAAATACATACCAATTACCCAGATGTCTTTAGCCTTTCCCTTCCCTCCACTCAGATCCATTCAACACATGAACCACAAAGTCATGCCAATTCAGATTTAGGGGTCAAAGTGTGCACTCCCTGACCCCTCATCACCCTGGCTTTGCCTCAGTGGTGTTTGGTGAATAGCCCTTATTGAGAAGAGAGGCTCATAAATCTTGTGTGTGCAGCGTGTAGGAAAGGCATTGTGGCATGGCAAGGGAGATGTCAGTGGAGAATGAGCCTCTTTTTTTTTTCTTTCATTTTTTTGTCATCCTTCTCACACCACAATCTTTATAAGCAGGCTTTGTGTGCAGGTTTGCAATGGGTCATGTGATCATTGTCCCAATCAGAACTACACATGGCCCCGGACATGCCATAAGTAAACGCAGAGGACACAGAGAAGCTGTGAAAAAAACGTTTGCGTTTTCTGCCGTGCTTAGCCATGCACGCATGGACATCAATGGCATCCGAAGAGGTCACATGGGTTTAAGCTGCTTTGTGGCCTTTTGGCTGTTTTTCTTGAGGATGGCCAGTCACTGGTCATCTGCTATTAAAGGCTAAAGGCTTATTCACACTGGATATTCAACTCAAAAAATACTCAAATGTTATTCATTTATTTTTTGCAACTTGTCACATTGAGATCTCTGCGTATGTTGAGCACGGCCACCTGAAAAATTATTTGGACAAACCTGGCACTAACATACCATAATTAACATTGCTAGATAATGTGAACTTATTTATAGTTATTAAACGTGTAATCTGCATTGCATTTAAGCAAACACCTAATTATTCACAGGTTAATTAACTTTGTTAATGTTACTTTGGTTTATTAATGATGAAGTTCATTGGATGGTAATGCAAACTAATGCATTAAATGATGTAAGTTTAGGGAATCCAATGTAAATCAATCAATTACTGTTTGTACAACATAAAGAGAACATGAGTGGGAAGGATCTTCTTAGATAGCAAAACAAACTGTACAATGAGTTGTCTTACAATCAGAAAGGCAGTTGGCAGTTTAAAAACATTACAAGTGGTGTACTAGACTTATGGTAATCACAAATTAGCAGGTGCTGACAATTACTGAGAAGCATCAAGCTATATACTGTATTTACCAATGATCTATATTTTATCAACTAAATTAATAACACAGCTGAGGCTACATGAACCCATAACTTCAGTGGCTTTTACCACTAAAGCACAGGGGTACATCTTGGTATTAACAGAGTCAAAGTTTCGTGAAGATTCCTGTTTTTATACATAAACATAATCACCATCAAGTGGACATTGTCATAAATCTATTGCCATAAAGTTATAGTCATGTGATCTGTAGTAGTCTGATGTGATTGGTGGATAATGTCATGGCTGAAACCTGAGCTGACATGATGTCTATCTCGCATGAATTGCAGCAACAGTGAGGGGGAAAACAGAATAACTCTCTCAGAATGGCAGCGTTGTTCATGTGTGTTTAGACTGTATGTAGTGATGCTCTGTTGTGTTTCACTGTATTATGTCATGTCATGCTGTGTTATATATTAAGCTTTGTTATATTGTGTCATGCCCTCCATGCATTTTTTTTACAGCATGGTCTGTAAAGTGTCATTCCTTATGTTGTGTTGTGTTATCTTATAAGATGTTGTATTGCTATGTAATGTTATATTATATTGTGGTGTGCTCTATTATGTTTTCGTATACCGTGATTTATGTTATCCACTTCTCCATTCAGAAAATAATAATCTTTATATTCTTAGGTTTGTGTATGTGGTTTGTAAGTGGTCATTGCAAAACACTGATTAACAATTTCTTAAACAATGTTGATTTGTAAGTATGTTTGGCTCATCGTGTTGAAATGTCAACACGTCTATGAGGAAGTTCTTGGCAAAGGCAACCAGGTTTTTGGCTACAATACTACTGTGTTGTCAGAATTCATGATGCCATCGAAAATCACAAGAGACCCTGTACCATCAGCCACAAAACAGCCACGAAGCATCAATGTTCGGTTGGTATCAGGTGCTTTTCCTTGTATGTAGTCATCTTTTTCTTCTGCCAAACATGCTTATGGTCTCATCTGACCACTACACACAATTCCAACTGTAGTTCTAATTACATTAATGTTCAGGAACTGCATTGTACGAGGTGCTCTCACTTCTTTCTTGTATAGCTTCTAAGGAGCTTGTTATGAAAGTGGTATTTGTGTTTCAACATTTAAATTTGAAACATTTTTGTTATGGTCCTAATTATGCTTTCTGGTATTATTAACCATGTATGCATTTTTATATCCTTTACCTGAGATGATGTGTTCATAAAAGATAATGCTACAAAAAAAAGGTTGAAATAGTACGATGAAAACCAAAACAAATTTGCCACAGCGCCCACCCATTCCATCCATTCATTCTGAATGTGTTTTCACAGCAGGGCCTGAAACATCATTCAACGGATGAAGGATTCCTTCAGGGAGTATCAGTCTGGTTTTTCATGTTGATCCTAGCTCAAGCTGTGGTTCTGCTTCTCTTTCAGGAATAGGTGACCTACTCTCAGTGTGTGCCTGGTTGCTTGTGACTTTTTCTACGGTGACATTTGTGTAATGTCATGGTGATGGATGATGGGAAGGGCTCGGTTACTCGACCATGTGCGCTACCCTCTACGCCACACTGTTATGGATTCCAGATCACCACTCTCAAAACACATTTTGCCTGAAGATTGGAGGGGGTTTGTGTGTTTACCCTTATAACCGCGGTACGACTTATGTTGGGTGACCTTGGTAAATTGGTATGATTTCAATGTTAATGGAAGTTTTCAAATCAGTTAAATCTGGTTCAGGTTTATGTTTATAGCTCTTTTTAACAAAAGACATTATCAAAAAACAACCCTATAGCAAGCTGGATGTAGATTTATGTCCATAATGACCAGCGGCATCATTGGAAAGGCAAAACTCAATGAGACAACATGAGGAAGAAACCTTGAGCGGAACCAGACTCTTCTTGTAGGTAACACCAGATAATTGGATTATAAATCATCAGACTATACGGTCATATAGGGAAAAGGCAACCAGTATGAATTGCATTAAAAGAAGACAAATTGTAAGGTTGTATTGTGAATAGCAGTCCTGGGATGAACACACAGAAATCTTTTTCCCCATCCATAGCTGAGACACCATTGTCCTCGGGTTTCATTCCATCCCCACTTAAAGGTGCAAGTCATCAATTCTAATCCAATACACTTTTTGTGAAATTCAGTGTATATCTCTTCACGATCCACTAGTTGTCCCTTCTGTGTGACCGCTGAAAAAAATTCATACACAGCCCTAGCTCTGTAAATGGGAATCAATCAAAGTGGTTCAGACCAAGCCAAACAACACTATTCCAGCCAATCAACTACAGTGGGCATTCGTTCTTATACACAGGGCAGGGGGAAAGTGAGGGGGATAGAAGATGGGGGTGTTGTTGTTAATATTGTTTCCATGGCGATTCACGTCCAATTTGGGGAGTGGAGCTTCTGAAGGAGCACTGAAGGCAGGTGTATAATTTTTTGGCTGTTGAGTTCAAATATCAACAATCTTTCTCCAGAATTGATGACTCATCCTTTAATAGGGTTAAAGATGGAGACACAACAGATTCCCATGTCTCTGGATTGTCCAGTCGCTGGCTGTGCCACTGGAGTCTTAGGTCCTAGGTTCTCAGTTCACTGTCCGATGTGTGATGAAAAATAAGAAGGGCTTCTCAAATTGCACATTAATGTGATTAGGTAATTATGCTAATAATTGAATTTCTTTTAGAACAGAGTAGATTGAGTAACCAATGTTTTGCCATGAAGTAATACTGAGGTCATTCGCAGCAAATTCCATAGTGTTAAATCAACTCCGAGAGAGTTCATTTTAACACTATGACGGTGTTTATTTTTGTTCCAATCTTTCCTGCGTTAATTTAACACTTTCTAAAGTGTTAATAATAACTCAGATACAGAGTTAAAACAAGTACACATAGTTAAAAATGAACTCTGTTTAACACCAGACTGTGGTTTCAAAACTCTATAGGAGTTGAGTCTCCAACATTTCTCAATGACACCGACTCACATAAACAATTGATTCCATTATTGTTAAACTGTATTATTATAACGTCAATTCAACTCTATATTTAACACCTTTAATTAACACCAGAAAATCATCTCTGGGAATTTTGCTGTGCTGTTGTGTGGATACATTCATTTGTATAAGCAGTGTGCTATATTTGGAATAAATGTGTGCGAGTCAGGTGTTGTTCTTGTAGTTGCATTATTTTGGTATTGCAACAGTGTCAGTCAGGTGAAAATGCGAGTCAGAGCAGGAGCTGACAGTTGCATATATAGACTCAGATTTATGAGCTGAGAAGTAGAGCAATAAAACATTGTCTGTTGAATACTGAGTTTGATTTTGAAAAAATGAAGCATTACCTACCCTCTAGTTGAAAACTCAGGTTGTAATTATGACTTGAGGGGAGGTTCATGTGCAAGTTCATATTTATGATAATCCCTTTAGCAAATGATTGCAGCATTAAAATTGTAAATTCTATATTAATGCTTATGAGTAAAGCGCAACTGTGTGCTGGGATACTGCTAAAGTTTTACTCAAGTTACCTTTCTTTCTCTGTTTATGCAAACAATTTTCAGTATTCCTTCCCTTCCCTTCCTTATCTATACCGCTTTATCCATCTGGGTCACGGGGAAGCTGGAGCCAATCCCAGCATCTGCGGGCGAGAGGCGGGGTACACCCTGGGCAGGTCGCCAGTCCACCACAGGATTTTCAGTATTCCTTTTTATGAAATTGCTAGAGCATGCAAGGCTATTTCAATATGTAATGAACAGTTAGGAGGTGTAAAGGAGTTTAGATGTGACTTGATTCACTAAATCTCCATAATTAATTTTTACAAATACTTTATACTTAGTACTTACTCATAAACATGTCCCGAAACTAAAGGGCTCTGAATCTTTCTTGAATGGCAACTACAAAAGTCAAGAACAATTTTCTGTTTTGAACTTTTACCATTAACTGTGCATTATTTAAACTGTGCCATTACTGCAACACAGCAAGTTTGGAAACATTTAAGACTGAAATATGATATTAACATTAATGCAGCTTTTAAAACCAGCTAATGTAGCTTTTAATAAAAATTCCTGGATTCCTGAAATAGTTCCTGCAGTTTAAATACACCACTTGGTGGGTTTCTACTGCAGTTTTTTTTTAAGTTGACAAAACACAACTGCAAATGATCTGTATTTCCATTGAGTGATGTTATGCAGTTAAACCTGTTTTTTTTTTCCTTTCGCGGTAATCGTTCCAATTAAACATAGAGACGGATCTCCAAGACTTGATAAGTGTTGGCATGGTGATTGTGATAGCATTCACTACATGTCATGTAACTTAAACACGAAAAATTTGTATCCTTTTCAATTTTTTGCGAAATGTTGGTTATTGAATCATCTATAAAATCACCTCATGCAAGGAAAATAAACTTTTTTTTTTTTGCGATATTCAAAAATGTATTTCAAAATTCCATTACTCATTTTTAGTTCACAATTTCAAATTGCACATTAATTGCTTGCTGGTACCTATAATACCTGTCTGTTTTTTTGTGCTTCCTAAGACTTGCATGTAGGAGTACTGCATTTGGAAGCTATATGTTCAGTATTTTCCTTCACCTTGTTTCCCCATTTCTTCAGTCCCATGTAATGTTTTTCCTCCTTTTTTTTTTATTCATTATGGATTTGATGGTGATTACAACATCTGCTTGTATTTTAACCTTGGCTATGGCTTTGGAACAAGTATATGAGAACAACTAAATAAAAAAGTCTTTGCTATGACGTCCAACTGCCACTTACTCTCAAGTGTTACAACTTATCAAACTATGATCTACAATGAGTTTAAAGTCATCTTAAGTGAAGTTGTGTATAAAGTACCCAGCATCTAGCTCAGAAACCTGATCTTGTACATCATAAGCCTGCACCAAATGTCCCTTGTCTGCTCCACTGGACAGGGCAAAGCTGAGACAACATAAATATCCTCTGTTTGCCTGCCTGACACAGGATCTGCCCTAGGGAACAGTGGCCTGAACACACTCCGTCTTTTAGTTTGTTTCCTCTGGGGAACAAGTGAGAGCAGAGTGAATAAAGCTGCTTCGATGTCTCGGGGAGGACATGCTTGCTCAGCAGCAGCATGAGTGAGCTCACTTCCTCTTTAGCCATTGGTCAACATGAGCAGGCGAGCAAAAATAAACATAGGAGCAGGCAGTCCGTCACTACGTACTTGTGATCTTTAAACCCTTTGCTTTGATTAAGACAGAACTGCCACTAGTGCTAACAAGAAACTCTTAGCGAGCAGACAGAAAAAACTGAATTGTACCACAAAAACCATAGCATGTGTCAGTGAATGAGATGTTTTTTATTTTGTTTTTTACAGATGTGGGCCAAGCATCAGTAAAAAAAAAAACAACGAAGCAACATCCTGGTTTTTTTTTTACCATCCAAAGAAACCAGTATTGGGTGAGTCCCACCCGTTTGATTTCTAATGGATCACAAGACCGAAGTTTATTAGCAACAAATGCGCTTCCTTTCCACTTCAAATTGACTTTGCTTTTCTGCCAGGCAAATTATATTCATATTTGGTCTGTTCGATGCTAAGGCTAAACCATAGATCTTTGTAAACACAGGCCTTCCTGCTGGTTCAAAAAGATATATGCACAAGGTTTAAATAGCTTTTCTAAAGTAAAATGTGACCCATAATAAACCCCAGTGCTGGAGGTGTACCAAATACGTTGTGTATTTTAGATTTTTAATGTAAGCTGCTAAACTGACCCATGTGGAGCAAACTGAGCCTAGGGACTGAGCTGAATATCAGCATATCTGGACCGAAGCACAAACTAATTAACTAAATTACTATATAAGTAAATAAATGCTGCATACAGTGCGGTGGTACAATTGCTATAGGGCTGCCACTACATAACTCTATTGTCATGAGCTCAGGTTTCTCTCTGTGAAAATATTTCAAGTGTTCTCTCCATGTTTCCTTCCAAAAACATATCGATAGGTGGACATTCTATGCTCAGTTGCCCCAAGGTGTGACTATGTGTGCATGGTGCCCTGCGATGGACTGGCGTCCCATCCAGGGTTTAATCCTGCCTCATGCAAAGTGTTCCTGGGATGGATTCCGACTCCACTGTGACCCCGACAAGGATAAAGTGGTTAATGAGAAGAACGAACAAACGAATGAATGAATGAATTAATTCATTAATACAGCACACAGAATGTATAAAATAAGATTTTACTTTTACAGTATTATATAATTATTTGCACCGGGGTGCTACGTTTTCCATGCTTGGTTAATTTCTGTAAATTTTGCATTCACTTGCTAAAGGTTTCTGTAATTTTAGTCTCTGTATTTCTGTCCAGTGACTGAAAGAACTTTACAAGTACTTTTTCAGTACTATCCCCTCCCACATATTCAGCTAATGATTTTTTTACTGCTTTTTTGGTGGATTTATTATGCACAGTGCTGAACCAAACCAAAACCCCAAGATATTTATTAATCCAATAACTTTGCTTTCTGGCATTACCAATTTCCTAATCCTGATAACCACAGACTGTAACTTTCCTTTTCACTTCATATTAGTAAGCAGGTCTTTTTGTAATATTTATACAAACATAGCGATTTACTAAAATAGTGTATGTCCAGTGCCAACGTCAGCATAAAAAAGCTAACTGCTTATATTACAGTTACCTCCATCAAGGAGATTTATGGAGGGAGCACATATTTTTGCTATATATTTGTTTAACTGTTTTATTTAGTTTTGTGCACTTTCAATGTCACTTTTCAATTCATTTAAAAAACATTTTCTTCAAGCATGTATAAAATGAGTGGACAACATGGAGTGCAGTAGCAGCATATCACTGGGACTGCCTGTGTGTCTGAGAGACAGAGCTGCGAGTGTTTGTGTCTTTATGTGTGGTGCTTTCCTCCAGGGTTTCCAGTGGTGGTCTTTACAGCTGATTCCTGGCATAGGTCTGGATTGAGTTACTCTGAGCCATGCTGGGATGCTGACGGAGCCTTCCTGGTGGAACTTCCTTTCCACTAGCATCCTAGTGTGAAAGAATTCTCTATCTAATGGACTCGTTCCTCCACCAAGTGGATCTATGGCAGGTATTAGGTCAAGAACAAATCATGGTGTGACCTCAAATCAGTAATGCACCCATTTTAAAGATTGCCACATGCTTGCAATTACCATATTCACATTACCATCTATGTTCTCATGTATTTCACGACCCTGGCTACAAATAAAGGACTCGCATGTGCATTAATGTGTATTACGTCTTTTCAAAAAACCCATCAAAGTTTTACTCATTTTATCATCATGCAGAACCTTTTGGATGATGATTGTTTTATATATACTACTGCTGCAGTACTTATTACATAGATTCCAACTGTTTGATTCAGAAGGATTAAGTAAGTCCACATGGCTTGTTGCACTATATCATTTATCACATTCTTAAACGTTAATTATGGCTTTTCTTTAGTTTAGTTTAGTCTTCCCATAAATAATAATTCCCCATAATAGATTTTGTACAAAAGTCAAAAAAGGTTTACATCTTCACCTAACAATGCTGTCCTCGTTAAGAATTAAGGCAACATGCGCACACACACACCCACACCCACACACACACACAGACAGAGAGGGGGGGGGGCATTTTTGCTCTGCTTATGACCACAGAGTTACAGTATGCTTCTGTGTTTACAAGCATTTCAGTCCCCCACAAGCAGCATCAGGGATGCATTAGACACACGCCTAACTCAAATCTGCATGCTTCCCTTTATTTTTCTTTATTTTTTAAGTGATGCATAAACTCCATATAAATTACACAATCATCATCGAACACTATTAACTTGATTTAAAGTCGTAATATACAATACAAATGTATCATAATTGTGCAACCTGTAAATTTGTAGAATTGGGGACATTTGTGTGTTAGTAAGACAATTAGACTGTTTATTTACATATTGCTGGCACAACATTGGCTGTCTTTGTCAAAATGCTCTGTTGTATCAATAGTATGTGCAGAATGTGTGTAGTGTTTCAGCAAACTATTTTTACATGATGGTTCATGGTCTCACGGGGTCACATGATCACATGATTTCAGACATTTGTATCAGTAAAGTGCGCTATGAATCTGTTGTGAATGGTCGTAAGGAAACAGGAAGGGAATTATAAATAGGAAGGGAATCATATCATTTTGTGTTACAGACAGGTCAATTATTTAGGCCACAATTTGGAGGAGAGTCATACAAGCCCTCCACTTGAATCGAGTTATATTAAATAAATGTTATTTAATTAAAAGTCATTAGACCAGTATTTCATGGTCCTGGAGCACCACTGCTTTGGACATTTTGTGTCACATCCACTATGGACTATTCCCCTCCAGACCACAAGAGGTCACCCTTACTCACATTTGTAGTCTTCTTTTGACGGCTTCCTCACTTCCTTCCTGGATTTGTGCACACCTGTTTTGTGTTCCCCCTCATTAGTTTCCCTTATTAGTCACCTTATTTAAGGCCTTATTTTTTTCTCTTTCATTTGTTGTAGTAGTGCATGTTGTCATTTGGAGGCTTGTTGGTGGCATGTTATCAGTACCAGCTTAGTTTTTATGTGTCATTTTCTTTGCTTTGTCTTCCTTGTTATTTATCTAGTTTTAGATCCTTTACCCACTCTCTATTGGTCTTAGGGTCTCTTTTTTTTTTTTTTTTTTCCCCCAACTAATGTCAATTCTGTGCATGCTTTCACCTCTGTTTCCACTCCAAGACATTTTGATGACTTTTTTTGCTCCTCCAACTCAACCAGTTAATAAGGTTCAGGCTTGTTAATTGGCTGATGGGTTGAATGGTACTACAGAAGGGTAGAAGCACTCCAGTAGCAGGATCAAGAAAAACAGCATTACATTGGGGCCAAAGCAAACTGCCATCATGCTCATCTTGGTCAAAATGCCACCATTTTATTTCAAGTGCCCTTTTAATCAAAATTGTTGCAGAGTATTTTGTAAATTACCCTTTGGGAAAAGGACACCTGTAAGATGGTATATCTAGCAAAATTAAGTTTTGGTGTTAAGATGTTCTTGTTTTCATTTTGAAGTTCAACATTTCTTGGAAAGTGGGGTTTTTTTTTTTTTTTGTTTTGTTGTTTTTTTTTTTTTTTTTTTTTAAAATAACTAGTCTGGTACTGGGCTCAGGTATTGCTTTCGAGTAGCAGCTTGTTAATGTGGGTTGTTCGTTCATGTTTCGCTGTGCATCTTCTGCACATTATTCCCTTGGTTGAAAAACTGCTTAGTTTATTCAATTCGAAGGCTGTGGAACTTCGGAAGCTCATGAAAGGAAATTTGTGTAGCTTCATCAGACTGTGATGGTGCTTCTCTATCAGTAAGCAATATCTTATCTTTATGTATTAGTGTTCTATGCCTCCCAGTGATGCCCCTGAAGGTCCGTTACCATCTGTGCAAATGATGGTTGAACTTGGTTTAAACCTACACCATGTCCTTCAAAAAGATGGAAATCTGTGAATTGCAGTGGTGAAAAATCGTTTGCAGTTGGCTGTCTTTACTCCCTTTTACTGTTCATATTTAGCTGGCTTGCTGAGTTATGGTTTAGTACTGTCGAGAGTAAGCAGGGTGTGGTATCTTGAAGACTGTTACCTGTTGTGTAAATTTCAACACATCACTGACTGGTTTAAAAAGATAATGTCAACACGCATCAAATCACAGCTCACAAGCCATTTCAATAAAACCTGTATTGTGCCTTTCTGTTTACTGCTCACATTTGAAATCCTCATATTGCTCTGAAATACTCTGGAAGTACAGGGCAAGTATGGCATGTATGTTTTATATTTGCATGTACAAATGCCTTTATGAATTGTTGCTGGATATATATTTGTTACATTATGATGTGATTTGCATATGGTTTGTTCTGTAACAACGTGGGATAAACTTGCTTCCGATGTATTATTTAAGCAGTAGTTTAGGTTTTGTTGTGCTGTTGGCAAAGCCACCCTTAACCACTTGTATAGGTTCTAGCTCCATGCCAGTGGGACCAAGTTATCATGTATTAATATATAAAATAACCTCACTTTTTTATACATACAGGAACTTAATATATCTAACAATAATTACACCTTACAATTCCTTTTTGATTTTTTTTTTTGTGTGAGCTCAAGACTAGTAATTGACTATATATGACCGTACAAATCAATCTGAAAGCTGTCTGGTTTGCTAAGTGTTAGGTGGTTAACATTTTTGACTAACAGTATTTAGTAAGCAAAAATTGCCAGACAGTGCTGGTGCTTAGCCAGTAGCTAACTGTTTGGAGGAATAGATGAGGTGTTTTCATGATGAATTGCACATGTATTGAGTGATTGATTTCAGCTTTAGTATTAACAGGCCTCAAATGAGTCACGTCAGCTGGCATGGCAACTGCTCCTGAAGGGGTCGAATGGTGGCTAAGGAAGTCCATTAACCAGGTATTAAGCTCTCCTTTAGATAAGCAGCCGATAAAGCTTGAGCTATCAGTTTGCGTTCGCCAGACTATTAGCATTACATCTTGGAGGAATGAATGCAGGGTCACAGGAGGGCACAAGGCAGGCCTGAGAATTCGTCTGGCCTGTTTCCTGATGTGACTCTGGCACTGAGAAGCACGTCCGACATCCTAAACAAACATCTGAAAGAGACCTTCCTTTTTTTTCTATGCTTGTCCTAAACTCCCCCTCTTTTCCTACATCTTTTTTCACCAATTCTCTGCCATTCTCACACACTCTCTCTCTCATCCTGCCATAAACTTAGGTCAGCAAACTGTTAAAGACGTTAAACTGATACCCCAGCTGCGTGGAGAGAACGTCTACATGTGGAGAAGGGAGAGGGAGACTGAGGTCCTGTTTGAAGTGGAGCTGGAACATCAAACCCTCCATTTAGAACAGGATGAACGGCTAAAGGGCTGACTTAAGTTTTTCCAGCAAAAAGAGATGGATAGTGTTATGGCTTAAACATTTCTTACTGGGCTCGATTAAAGCCTCTGACGCCGCTGAGAGCAGTTTGTAAAGAAAGTGTATTGACAATGAACCTCATACTGAACTAATCAATGACGGTCAGTGAGTGTGTGCATGTGTTAGTGAGAGAGACTTGATAAGAATCTTTTAAAATCTATATAAAGGGCCAGTTGTTCTTTCTGTCTTTCTTAAAACAATTTAATGTTTTCAGACTACACAGCAACAAAAGATAAAATTGAAAAAATGGAACAACAACTAACATTTCTCAATCAAAAGCAAGTCCTGTAACAGAAACTATTGTTATTTCCTGGTTTTTTACATAAGAAAGACAAGTTAATATTTTGCCTAAATGTTCTTTAAAAAAAATAAGATTAGAGTTAAAAACCATGGAGACCATGTGACATGACCTCAGAAGGAAAACTTCCAAGCCTGCCTTTCTATGAAATCCAAGATACACAAATGATGGTATACATACAGTATGGTCAGGTAGAAATCTGGGTAAGTTTAAATATCGACTAGTGTGTACAAATTGTTGAGTCTGAATACAGTACTATACTATACACAGTCTTAATCAGAGACATTGCTGCAGCCATAGAAATAAGCATTCCACTGATATATACAATACTTTAAAGCACATTAGAGAAAATACACGACCACAAAGGTTCCCCCGTTTTTATGATATGAAAGGATCTGGATATATCTTCAAGCTGGTTTAAAAATGAGATGTCAATCACATTTATACACCTTATGGCCAAAGGTTTGTGGACATCTGACCATCTGACCATCACATCCATATAAGGCCCGTTCTCAAACTGTCACAGCTGCCGCAAAGCTGCAATTGTAGAATTGCAATTTCCGTTCACTCAAACTAAGCGGCCCAAACCTGTCACAGCATGATGAGGCTCCTGTACACAAAATCAAGGGCCATAAACTCATGGAGTGGAAGAACTCAAGTGTCCTGCACAGAGCCCTGACCTCAATCCCACTGAACACACTGGGATGAACTGGAACACCGACTGAGCCCCCAGGCTTCCTCACCCAACATCAATGCCTGACCTCACTAATGCTCTTATGCCTGAATGAGGACAAATCCCCATAGCCATGCTCCAAAACCTTGTGGAAAGCCTTCCCAGAAGAGTGGAGGGTTTTTAATACCATTAGATTATATAAAATGCTGTGCAATAAAAAGAACCAAAAAGGGTAATGTCACTAATAGGAATAAGAGAAGATTTATTTTGTTAAGGTTTAGTTAGCATAAGGTTAAAGCAGTCATGTTAAAATGCTACTGGAAGTTTGGCTTAATTACTATTTAATTTAATCTTATGAGGCTATATTTGGAAATCTGTGAGGGAAATGTGCAGGCCTTGGGTGGAACTCATTTCTCTTTGAGCCATGAGAAAACCACTTTGAGTTAATTGCCTCAGTGAAGCTTCCAGCTGTAAAAACAAGCCCCAAATGACCAACCATATGCTGTAAATTTGTGTCATTTGGTGTAAAGAGGAAAAGTATGGTGCCATTTGCAGCTGAAGGAGAAAACCGTGCATTTGACCTAAAGGAAGTAAGATGAAGGTGACTCAAGTTTTTAAATGAGAGCATTTGTTGCACTGTGAATGTGAAATAGCTTTTTACCAAGTGTAATTATTTAGTTAACATTAAGAAGCAGAAATTCTATTTCTAGCGACAAATTAATCAACCAATAGATTTATTACCTAAATACACCAGCTGCACCAAACCAGTTGCGAATGACTATCAGATTATTAGAATCCAATCTGAAGAGTCCGGCTTTATATGAAGATTAAATGCTGCTGCCAATTTATGTAAATTCTTCTTAACTGTTATATTGTAAACGTAACACCGTGCAAATCACAATTTCAAGCTAATCAAATATTCCAAAGTATGACCGATAGGTTGGATTTCATAAAGACAATCTACCAAAGATGCCCCTAACTTCAGATGGCCAGACACATCTTCCCAAAGTTCCATAATGCATATTATTCTGCTGCAGCCAGGAAAGTCTGAGGCCAAGTGAAATCCTCTGTATATAAAAACGTACACTAAAGGTATACTCATTATAACCTTAGTATTACATTATATATATCTGTATTCCATATTGAACATTCCTAATTTACAAAGCATGGTACAAATATGTATATGACATAAGTATGCTAGAAATCTTTGATGACTTTCATCAACATTGTGAAGCTAAAACCCCGGCTGTTATTGATACTCAGGCAAACAAACCCATCTAATTCAGAAGGAAATAGGAGTTGGTCCAACCCTGCCCATGCTTATTCTGAGAATGCCAGGGTGTAGCTGCATAGCTAATTCAAAACGGACTCGACTTGCTTTAGTGTTTCATGCGCCCTTCTGGGTTGTGGCATAGCTGACTGCCAGCCAAATGGGAGGGAAGCCACAAAACCTTCAACCTCTCGGCATCTGCACGCAAAACCATAGACTACCCAATCTTTGTCTGCTCTGCTCCTGATTGCAAGTAAAACCCAAACACAAGCAGGGCAGCCAAGTATTACTAACACACATTCAGCTTTCTGGGTACTGAAGCAGGATTAGCTGATTACCATCACATACTGCTACAGGCCTATTCAACATGGTGGTCTGTAATTCGTGTTCACGTGAAGAATTTGTAAGAAATTATAACAAGTATTTGGAGGAATTACAACAATTAGTGCCTTTTGCAACCTACAAACACTAACTTAAACCATTCATGCTATTTGCCTCGTATAAATTCTAAGAAATGTGGAATATTAGGATTTTTAACTGATGGTCTCATAAGTCATGTTTACATAAGCTGTCTTAATAGTGTGAATGGAATAAAATCCTTCATGTGTACAAATAAATCTGGAATAGTACAAATCCTATCCAACTGGCTGAAGTAGATAATAAGTTTAATGATCTAATAATTATGGCTCCCAAATGGTGCAGGAAAAAAGCATTTGTCTTATTGTGAGACTGCATAGTTTAAACATTGGGATTCTGTGGGCTACTGCTCTCTGTTTGGGAAGGATGACGGCACTCTCTCGCCTGCTGATTAGTCCAACAGTAATCAAATGAAGGCATCTGTGAGGTCATGCATATTAAAGCGGGCAGTTAGCATGTTCCTCAAAATGTGTGTTCAGTTGCCCTGTGAAAAGATGCGGCGGCATATATCTCAGTAGAGGCATGTGTTAGGCCTCACGCACCTCAACTGGTAGCTGCTTTATGATAGGCGAGATGTAGATAGTGTGTGAGAAATGACAATGACCAAATAGAGGAGAAAATGGGATAAGATAATGATAATAATAATAGTAAGAAGAAGAAGTAGAATAGATGTGTAAACCTCTGACTCTGGGTACTCAGATACTCATAACAATTGAGTATTTGCATAAATTTTGAGGTT
The DNA here is from genome assembly GCA_030068235.1 of Notoglanidium macrostoma. Lineage (NCBI taxonomy): Eukaryota > Metazoa > Chordata > Actinopteri > Siluriformes > Auchenoglanididae > Notoglanidium > Notoglanidium macrostoma. The sequence goes on from JAQQZR010000007.1 coordinate 15,133,677, forward strand.
TAGCAGTGATTCAGTCTTGCACAGTCTTGCACTCATACATATGACTGGTATTTGAACTCTAGGTCTCGGTACTGGGACGCTTGGTACTTGTATTCTAGGTCTTAGTACTAGGACACATATTGTACTCACTGTCTATGTGTATATCATCTTCACAAAACAATTACATTGAATGGTAAATATTAGGGCAAGAGGTCACAAAGTGCACCAGTCATATGCTTCCTTATTTGGTTGGTATTCTGGGATTTACCACAATTTGCACACAAACTTTCCACCTGGATCAAATTACCATTATGTCTTTCTGAAGGAATTCGCTAATGTTTGGTTCTCTGGCTCATCAGTATTACTGAACCTTGTCAAGTACTATTTAATGCTGTATATGACACAACTTCCATCTCTCTTTAATTAGAACCCCTGCCTGTTTTGTCTTTTTTGTTTCTTCCCTTAAACCCAAAATCAGCTCCACAGGGACCTTCTAGAAGATTCACAGGGAATAATATAATGTGTTGGCTGCTGGTATCCATAGACGTAGGTAACTGGCTTTGTGACTGATGCTGTCTGCTCACACTGCTGTGCCTTTTTGATAAGTAATGTCTTTGACTATGTGTGTGTCATGGGGTTTAGAGTGTCCTTACAACACACCGTTGACATAACACGTGGCACGCCAGCAGCATACTGGCGATATGACCGGCGCCTTGCTTGTTAGAAGTCCAGCCAAACCCCTGAGGGGCCGAACGCCAGGAAATAAGAGACGCAAGCTGTTGCATCAGAGCGCTTACTTACCCATCATGGAAAATACATTTCCTTTTTTTCCCCCTCTCATCCTCTATGCAGCTTTTCATATACTTTCCATCATATTTAATTCAGAGCCTATTCAGCATGGTGGTGTGTTCACATCTATCTCTATTTCTCCTGATCCTAGGAGAATGTAAGATGCCAGGAGGCCAGCATGCACTGCCGTATGAAGTGTCTTGTCTGGTCTGAAAGACTCCTGCTCTCCTGTAAACATCATTTACACACCATTAGTGATCCCACAGAATATATCAATGCAGGTTCATTATGCTCAAACCTGGAAAGACTCAAGTCTTGGTTCATATTTCATTTACTGGTGTCGGTTTAACTAGCTGTGGACTGTCAGAAATTAGTTATTTAAATCTGAAATTTAATGAGATGCCTTCTTAGAAAGGGTGAACAAGCCTGATCACAAAAAGAATTTGTAGGTACTTGTATAAGGAGGTTGCTTTCACAAATACAAATGCTAAGCACACTAAACTCGAGTCTTAATCAGTCAGGTCGGGAAATTTCATACGAATTGGCAAGCATTAAAAAATGGTGGGCGTCTGCTTTTATTTTTAAAACACACAACCACAAATATTACAAATATGAACGGTCTGGAAAACTAGAATATTTTTTTAAGCTTACCAGGAATATATTTTATGGACCAGTCAGAGTAAATACAAATAAGAATTGCCTGTTGAAAAATATATTTTTTTTTTTCAATGGAAAATATATAAGAATGTAAAAAAAGGAATTTAGGTTTCTTTTGTGCGTTCATTCAGGTGAACTTTAATCCCAGAATGACATTATATACAAGATATACATGACAGATAAAGGGTCAGAGCACATGTGAATTTATTATTATTTTGAATTTATTTATCATTATTATTATTATTATTATTATTATTATTATTTATTTTGTTTATGCTCACTGGCACAGTACACAGACAGTAAAGTGAAAGCAAAGCAAAACTAAAACTGCCACTTCTTCTGGTCAGCCCTCTGCAACATCCACACAAACAGATCAGAGCTTAGGGAGAGAGACAGAGGGAGAAAAATAGAATTCACATTAATATCTGTGGCAATATAGGGCTCATTTGTGCCATGTTAGTAATTTTGCCTTTAGCTCATCCCCCAAACTCCACCTTCCCACTGCAGAGCCCTGCTACTAACTACAACTCCATCTGCTACACCAAAATGTATAGAACTTTAAGAAAAATGACATCATTAAAATAATGTGTGGGATATTTTCCAGCTTGGTTTCACAACCAATCATTATGCTGTTAACTTTCTGTAGGTAAACATTTTTGAAGAGACAATTCTATGCACTTGGTGATAACATTTGTATGAGAACTTATTTGTTATTTGAATACAAAGTGCAAAGGTCACAAATTAATTAAAAATGTATACAAAATTGCACACATTGTGTGTGTGTGAGCTCATGAAGCGAGACAGATTTCACTTTTGCCATTGCATTGCCACTGATAAACCTTTACCTCACAATCAATGATGATAACATCAGCCGAGAGAGAAAAGTCTGTTTTTTAATCAAAAGTTAATATATTCATGAAAAATGTGTTTTATAATAAAGAAAACCATAGAATTGTGAAACTTTCTGCAAAGAGACATTTGTTTATAATTTATAGAAGAAGTCTCCAGTGCCAGCACTGTCAGGAAGTTTTCTGTCACAGGAGAGTCTTCAGGACAGATGACTTCACACTTTCTAGTTTCTCTGCAACATTAAACGCTGTTTTTTTGCTTTATTGTGTGTATTTTTGTTTTGTTTTTTGTTAAATTAACTTAAAAAATGAGGCTGATGAGGGAATGACTATATGCCTGTTTATTGTTTCTACAAGACAAGTGGAATATGACAAGTTAGGAACTAACTTGCTTTGGCGACGTTAATAAATTCGAAAATTTTAATATTTGGAATTTTGCTATGGTGGAAGACGAATAAAACACTTCAGGAAATGCCGTTTTAAGAAAATAATCAACACTTCACTGTGAGGGGATTATTTTCCTACCACAGCATGTTTTATTACTTACTTGTCACCCACGTGACCATGCTGCTTACACAGTATAAAGACAAAAGCTCTGCAGATCTGTCAGGTCCTAAAGAACAATTTAAGAATGATTATGCCTTTCAGAAACAGCCATCTCAGTCCCTGTATAGCACCTTTTAAAGCTGAGCTTAGTGTTGACAATACTGAGACTAGCTTTTGTAAGCCCTTCAGTAACATTTGAATTTAAATCCAGTGCTTTAACTCGTGCCAAGCCAAGGGCTTTAACTGAACACACTCCCACACATTGCTAACTGACACAGTTCATTCAGGGATCCTAAGGCTGCATGAATCTCTTTTAGCCAGGGGCTAAAATAAAGCCACTTTTAATTGCCATGGATTCTGTGTGGCTGTATCATCGTTGAAAAATGCACAACAGGCCAAAGTGTATCCATGAATAAGTTGCACACAAAAGATTCAGCTGACTGAGCAGTGATTGTCACCAACCTGTACAATGATTAGCAGGATCAGATGGTTACTGAATATATATACTGTTATATTCCTTACATAGTGTATCATTAAGAAATGCTTGGTGTCTTTTTTGTATTAAAACAGCTTGAGCCCACTACCAAGAACAGCCTTTTCCAAAATTGTGGAATTCTTGAGGCATCCTTGTTTAAAAACATCCAGTTAATACCGCTTACAAAAAATATAGCATACTTTACTATTATATGCATTCTTATATCATAATATGCCAATAGTACACTACTTTGAATTTACTACTTTGAATCTACAAATTTTATACTTACATCAGGTTAAGTTGGGACAAAATCTATACTTGTAAGTAAAGTTTTAATGAACACTTTGAAAATAGTGTTAAGAAAGTTGCCTTATTCTCTTTAATGATTGCACTTTGCTTGAAATTAAACTCCATAAAGTGTTTTGAAAATGTATTTGAGTACAGAAATGTTTTAATTTCTTCCCCGAACACATTTTAAAATACTAGATTAAAATGCATTCTTATACATATAAACCTTACAAAGAATGTAATGCATGCATTAAACATTAAGTATACTAAAAAAAAATAGGTTTCATAGCTGTATTTTTACTTTTATTCATCCATTATCTAAGCTGCTTATCTGTTAATGGTCATGGGGAAGCTGGATTCACTCCCAGCTCACTTCGGGTGAGAGGTGGGGTACACCCTGGAGAGGTCACTAATCTATCACGGGGCTAACACAAAGACGAACAGCCATTCAAACTCACATTCACACATATGGGCAATTTAGAGTAGTTAATCAAAGTAATCTGCATGTCTTTGGGCTGTGGGAGGAAACCAGAGCACCTGGAGGGAACCCACAATGGCACAGGGAGAGCACGCCCACGTAAAGGCCCCAGTCGGCTGACAGGTTTGAACCAAGAACCTTCCTGCTGTGAGGAAACTGCTCCACTGTGCCTCCCTGTTACTTTTATACTACTTACTATACTATATATACTATATACTATTACTATAGTGTGTAATATATTAATAAAGTAAACAAATAATTTCCTTGGCACCAAATGCACCCTACAATTATCCTTAATAATCATAGTTTTCACAAGTAAAGACACCTAGTGTAGCTCTCTTAATGTACACTTATCATGTTAGTATACAAAGAGTAAACTGTAAGCATACTCAACACTTAGTAATATATGTTGACGATGACAGTTTGTGATATTACCTTATCACTTGACTCAGTATTGCTGCTATATTCCCTTCTGCTTTCAGTCAATAAAGAACTGTTTGAAAAATATCCATTTGAAAAGTTTTAGACTACTGATTGTTGTTGCTAACAGTCTCAGATGAACCCTATACTGTATACATATATTAGAACACATGGCTCTGATTATCAATCCATCCATCCATTATCTATAACGCTTTATCCATCTGGGTCGCGGGGAAGCTGGAGTCAATCCCAGCATCTTCGGGCGAGAGGCGGGGTACACCCTGGG
>JAQQZR010000007.1:15157009-15167126 GCA_030068235.1 Notoglanidium macrostoma
TATATATTTACATTACATTACATTGCTATATATACATATGTTTGTGTTTATTCTCTATATAATTCCATTTATGTTGTATCACAGCTTAATTAGTTTTAATTGGTAGTACGCTTAATTTAAGTATAATGTAAATTAAGAAGTGTTCGCAAACAATGCTAATGCTTCTGGTGAAAGCTAGCAGAAGTTAGCTTTGCGTCAGCTTCATTACACTCCAGAGTCAAAAAGAAAATGCCATCAGTGATGCCCTTTCATGTTACAGGGTCAAATTCAGCATCACTGACTTCACCATAAATCAAAATAACATCAGGAAACACACTGCCTGCTCTGCTGAAGAGTCAGTAAACCGTCAGTAGCCGTGCATCTGGGAGATTAACAAGCTACAATTAATAGCCATGGTTAATTTTCCCAGGCAGAGTTAGTAACTGATACTTTTTCAGCAGGACTATAAAGACTTTACTTCAGACATCAAACAGCTCATGTTTTTTCTTTACTCAGAAATGTTTAGACCCATAGCTGGCTAGCTGGTCCAATATAGGTTTCCTCAACATGTGTAATCTGAACTTGTTCCAAGGGCCAATCAAGTGCTTGAGTTATTTGGTGCTTCAAAAAGTGCCCTATTTTTGGAGGGTCACTTATTGCTTTCCTGTTGCATAATTCATGCCAGCTATTCATAATATGCTGGCTGGAAGTTGTACAGATTGATCAGATTTAAACCATGTGTGTGGAGTGTTTGTGACAAATAAGCTTTACAAATTACAATAGAACTATTCACAGTGACGAGCTACTAAAACCTGGATCATATTTGAATTTTTATATAACACAATGGCACCGTTGCAATGGCAATAAGGCCAAATTTTCGGCATACTTAAACCAGTGGGGAATATAACATGTATGCTTCAGCACTGACAACAAACACTGGCCAAACTGGATTAATGTGGTGAGTGTGTGACTATAGGCAATAATGGCAGATTAAAACCATTATTATCCAGCAAAGGTGGTAGAATAAGCCACTGCTAATCTATACTGACACCTTGTGGGGTAACTATGTAGTTGTTTACAAAAAAAGATGTATGTAACACAGATTATCTCACATCTCACCTGTTCAAGTGAACTAGTCCCTCTTTTCTTCTACATAATAAAAATAAAACAATAACTAAAAAGACCACCTTGAATGGATTAGGAAATGATGGTCAAACCAATATAGCTTTAAAGGTCCCTGACAGTTCAGTTTTGTCCATAAGTTGAGCACTGTGTTCCTAAGATGCTCTTTTAGGTTGTAGTAATGCAAGGTACTTGCGGACAGGTCATTCAGAAGTGTGTCTGGATAAATATTGGTGTTTTCCATCAGCTCCAAGTCTGCAGTACTGGGCTGTGCATTGAATAGTGCATGTGGCAGTCTGCATGTCTTTCCCTGGAACAGGTTCACTTGATAGGAGTATCTCATTAGACTCTTACTAAAAAGTTGAATTCTGAGGAGGAGAGTGTCCAATAGTTGCACAACCAAGATGCTGAGGAAAGGTTTGTAATCTGAAAGTCTCACAGTCTCTGGCATGCCCATGTCAAGCTCAGTACTCCTATTCTTCCTGAGCATAGTGCTGGTGTGTGGGTGTGAGAGAGTGTGTCATATGCCACAGGGTTCCACTGTTCCGCACATTTTTAAAAAAGAAAAAGAAAGAAAACTGAAAGGAAGAAGCATCTGCTGAGATCTTAATGTCTTAACTTGGACAACAAGTCTATGATCGGTTTCTCACCTTGCTTCTAACCTTGCTGACATTTGTGGGTGGCTGAATTTTCAGTATGGCCTCTGCTCAGGCCTGGCTTTATGTCATCTGCACATATGACATGCACAAAAAGTGGACCTTACTCTTATCAATGTTCAGTGTGATGCCAGCATTTAGAATTTTGTGTAGAACTATGGGTAGGCACATGCCATGCTTTTCTGACACTCACGACCTAAACTTTTCTTTAACTTATTATTCTTTGTATAAGTTAATATTTTAGCAGTTACAATTTAGGAATTACATTCAACTGTGCATTTCTCCTTCACACATCACAAAGTCTGCAACACAGATTGTTTCACAGCAGTGAAATTTACAATGTCAGAAGTGTGCTTCTGATACTGAGCAACTCAATGCGAACTTTTGATGATTTAAGCATGTAGTTCCAGTACATTTAACTTCTCTGCCTTCAATTACTTGTTAAGTAAATTGGCCTTACTTGGACACCAAAATGGCTGATTAACTACATTTGGGAAAATAAATCTTTAATTTCATTTTAGGCCAAACTTTTTCTTTAATGGGTTTATCATGTGTATCACTGTATAATATATATCATTATTTAATAATAAATCTTGCTTGGATCATTCTTTACACTTGTCAGGAAGGAGACTGTAATGAGTCAAAGCCTGGACTCTCCAGAGGCCCTAATAGAGAGGATGAAGACATAGACACATACATGGAGACAGCAGGTTTGGATAGCCTGTCTGAAGCCATGGCTGTTTGAGGCGGACTCCTGGGCCAAGAAAAACTTCCCATAGGGCCGCTGTACAAAATCTATCCCACCGAAATCAGCACCTCACCTCCCCCAACATAGCTGGCCTTACGAACAGTTTCACCCAGGAGGAATCAAACCTTTCCCCATCATCTGGTAATCCTTGTATTGTCATCTTTGACTGACCTTTCAATTCAACTATATAATTTCCTTCAAGAATGCAAAATGAGGGTGGGTTCAGTTGTACAATTGCTCTAGAGAGCTTAACTTCATTGTCTGTGAGTGTTCTTGACTTATTCAACTTCATCACAAGTTCTACATCTATACATCAAGCCCTGGGAATATAAATGACATAGCTGTAAAGTATTGCTATCTATTTTCCCTTGTCTTTTTAACTCTTGAAATTAAATAAGCCTGCATGTTCATGAAACTGAACATTTGGAGAGTATACAATCTGGCCCTAATCAGAGATGACAGATGGAAAACCACTTTAAGCACCTCATCATGGTACTACAAATATTTGGTTATGCCATATGGTTTGGTCAACACCCCCTTCTTAATAAACGATTTGTTCAAAAGATTCATAATTTTCTACATTGACAGCATTCTAGTGTATTCAAATTCCTTAAAGGATCATAGACATCATGTGATATTCTTGAGAGAAAATAATTCGGATAAGTGTGAATTCCACGTGTCCTAAATAAGCCGAGAGCAGGGCCTTGAGTCTATGGTGCATGCGTTAATGGGCCCACTACTAGAAGCATATAAAAAAGGTCTCAGTTCACAAAAGTATTATAGACAGTACATCTGGAATTTAAATTCCATAACTGCCCCACACATATCCCTTCTACCATGTGGTGCTTATAAGTTAATCTGAAATCATCAGGTTGAGCATGCTTTCAATACCCTTAGAAAAGCACTTCCCACTGCACCCATATGAAAGCATCCAGATCCCTTAGTTACATTTGTGGTAGAAGTATATGCTTGAGAAACTGGAGTTGGAACTGTATTTCTGAGCATGATGGATCACTGCCTAAACTCTACCTAATTATTTTTCTCATACATAAACTCTCAACTGCAGAGAAAACATGGATAAGCAAGAATTACTAGCAGGAATATTTTCCATAGACGAATGCTGTCATTGGCTTGAGGGAGCCGAACAGCCTTTTGTCTTGTAAACTAATCACGACGATTAGGACTGTCTTAAAATACCAAATGCCAAGACAAGCCAGATGGGCACTGTTTTTCTCCCACTTTCATTTCACCGCTTCCAGGGTTGGGGGTCTTGTTTTCTGCTCTTTAGATCATTCTAGATCGGTCTGTTTGCTGATTACCCAAACTCTTTTCCATTAAATATTCTCCAATTGTTACCTTTTTCTTTTTTTTTTGGTCACTTATTAGTCATTTTAAGACCCATTTTAGGCCTCTAAACGTCCTGTTCCTGATCATGATGGACTACAGCTGGTAGCATCTCTGTGTACAAAATAAAAAAAGGCTTTATTTGACAAGCACAGGTTAATGGGAGGTGGAGCAACTTTGCCCAGGTCAGGAAGAAGACAAAAACTGTCACCCTCAGCTGAGAGAAAATTGATTCAGATGGTCAGAAATCAGGCAACCATCAAGGCCTGCCATGAACTGGAAGCTGCTGGAACACTGTCTACAGTCAGGAGACTTTTATATCGCCAAGGACTGAGAGGATGCCATCCATGGTGGCGGCATCATGCTCTGGGACTGGATGGAATAATGATGAATCTCAGAATTCTTCAGCATAATCTCAAACCATCAGCTAGACTTGCACACAGTTGGGTGTTCCAACAGGACAATGTCCCCAAACACACATCAAATCTGGGTGTGGAAGTGGTAAAGCAGATTTACATTAAGCTTAAAACAAGATATATCCGAAATATCCGACCAGAATTATGCCAGAACCTTGTTGATAGCTACCTGGTCAAAGTGAAACTAATGGACATTTAACCAAATGTTAGGTGTACTTTATGTATATTTTTGACTTTTGTATGTATAATTTTGACAATGGGTTTATTTCCAAAAACCCAAAATAAATAAAAATTCGTACACCAAATTCTTGTTTTTTTTTTTTTTTTCTATTAAAGATGTCTGTTGTACAAGCATACTTCTCCTGAAAACAAAACAAACAAAACAAAAAAAAAAACAGTTCAAAGAAATCAGTGAAAGCCCAATAATGTTATGATTTTCATGTCCATGATGCCTGTATGTAAACTCCTGACCTCAACTGCGAGTGCATTTTTAATGCACATATCTAGTATACTTAATAACTGAATATTGTATCATATAGTACAGTAAGCATTTCTGTTTATGCCCATACCCATCTGGAAGTACATTGAATTTGTGTTTTGCAATTTTGGAAATCTTCATCAATCTTCACCCCCCCCCCACACACACACACACACAAAGGAGTAGACCTGTAGAAGCTCTGCTTTATAAAAGTAAATAAACCCTGCTGGTGCCCTTTCATTCCATGAAGATCAAGTTAGGCAAGTCGTTTACACTACTGGAATTGAAGAATACCTGACATAACAGAGCCTCTAATCTGAAGCTGCATGTTACAGAGAAAGGATAATTTTTGATGTTTTATTATCCAGACAAGGTCAGCACAGAGAGTGGTACTGTGCAGCTGGAGTGAAGTGGCTGTGTGAAAGCCTGAACACTGGGACAAAGGAGGCACTTGTTTTAGAGAGGCTGGAGCTCTGACAGGGTTGAGCCCTGGGTCACAACGCTTAAAGCCTCAGAAGATTTGTTTTATGCTCAGACTGTGTTGAATGCTATTTTATAATGGGGACGTGCTCACAGTGTCTATAAGAAGAGTCCATATGAAAGGCCCACTGTTCTTGTATTCACCTTTTTCAGAAGTTGATTATTTTTATAGAGCTGAGTTCATGGATTGTGACCCAATGTTAACACTTTCCAATATAGAGTTTGATTGGAGGTTGATGCTTAGTGTAATTACAGTTGTATGGAGTCTTCTCTTACCAATATATCAACAAATCTGAGGAAAATGTGGATATTTCCTATGTTTTTGTCCTTTTTATTGTTACTACACCATCATTTCTCCACAATAGTGTTAAGCACCACAGGGTTAAGCATTTGTTTCCTCAAAAGTACAGTCCTATACCTTATTTCTGAGAGTTTACCATTCACTAATGACCAGGAATCATACATAATTATCTTAAAACATTTTAAGATCCCATAGAAATGAGGCTGCAGTTGTTTTTGGCACTTCGTTTTGAATGTACTGACAGAGCTTAGCTTAAAGTACATTCCTTCAGATAGAATAAACCAAAACCTCCATATTATTGAAGTGAGGCTGTTCAAATGGACACAGATATCAAATAACTCTGTCAGAATCACTGGAATTAATTGAATTGAGGAAACTTGGCTTGGCACCGCCATCATACACTACACAATTACAGCAGACTGATTTAAGTGCACAAAAGTTTTTGAACAAAACAAAGTAGAAGTAAATGAATAAGTAGTACTTTTATTCAGCTATAGATAATGCTGTAGGATTGTGGGGGGTTCCTAAGTCTAAGTTCCTAAGTCTAAGAGGAACTATCTAAGTTCCTCAAAAGAGTTCAAGCAGCAGTGGCACTGAGAAAAAAATATTTCTTTATGGAATACTTCCATAAAGAAAGAAATGCTAAGGAAGTGATATATATGGTTCTGTATATCATTTGTGTTGGACAGGGAGGTTTAAAAGATGCACACTTTTATGCTTTAGTGAACAAGCGGGCCTGAGGCGCAGTCTTTTCCTGCTTTCATCACATTCTAAACAAAAACCTGTTGGATTGCGATAGAATTCACAATCTGAGCACAGTACCTAATGTGATTAACAAACACTAGTCACATATTTGCTGCTGCTCTCTGAAGCCAGGCTAGCCTTGTTAAGGGATGAAGCTTCTGCTAGCATAGATATATTCAGGCTTATATGACAGACTATGAGCTTGGTTTACACTCAGCTTCGATCTCATTTAATGGAATGACACCAAATTTTAGAATTGTTTTCTTGCCTTTAAAGAAATCAGGCCATGGGGTCATCTCGAAGTATGTGTGTGTGTGTGTGTGTGTGTGTGTGTGTGTGTGTGAGAGAGAGAGAGAGAGAGAGAGAGAGAGATGTTACCCAGGCAGATAATTTGCAAAGATAAGGTAACTCAGGCCAGCAGCAGTGATGCTGAAACTGAACAACATACTGTGAGTCCCTAGACCTTATGTCAAACGAAGAAAATGTGTGCCATCTGTAGTAAATCAGCACCAGACAATATAGAGGGAGCAAACGTCTGGAGCATCAGCAGCTCGCAGAAGACTCCAGCATAACATGCAATCAAACGAGATGGGTTCACAGGCAGTTCACTTTCGCATGACGACTCTTTCGTGTCTGCCTGCTGCAAATGTGGTCTCTTCCAAGTCTAAAGCTATAGTGAGACTAATCAGCACTGTGATCATCATGTCCAAGTCCAACTCAACTCACGCACATGCTAATCTGTATTACATTACTGAGTATCATTAATGGATGAGAAGCTATGCAAGTTTGTAATCACATTATGAATGTTCTGCAATAAATTTTTTACATATGTTGCTACATTTGTGGTTATATGGTTATTTATTTGAGTTAGTGATCAGTATGGTTGTGACTTATTGGTGATTCAGTAAATCAGTGGTGGGTTCTTAAGTCATTTACCCCAGCTACTCTAATCTACCCTGTTTCAATTGTAAATTGAAACAAATTCATGAATGCAAATTTGAAGGTGGATTATTTTAACTTTCATCTTAGCCTAAAATTGCAACATGGAGCCATCTTGCGGGTTCACCACCTGCAAGATGATGAGTATGTCGGGGTCATATTACATGAATTCGAAACAATCTTGTTGTGGCCAACATATGCCCATCATCAGGTGCAAATATGCATGTCGGAAATAATAAAAAGGCCTTGTAGTATAACATAATCAAAGATCGGGGATGCCCAACAAAAAGTCTAGTAAGTGGGAATTTTTTGTATTTTCACACTAATTTGACAACTCCTACAATATGTTCCTTAACGTTCCTTCTGCAGCCAGGAAATATTTCTTGACCGTCTTCCTCGATGACATACAAGAATGTGAAAAATGACTAGTCAGCATCAAACTTGTAGTGTTGCCAGTCTCTTGATCAAGACATGGCAAGAATTTATGGCACCATGATAGCCTAATCTGACATGGTGACCTTCATGAAAGACAAAAATATCCAGGCATCAGATAGACTAGACCTTTGCTATGACCTTTAAGAGTTTGGAATGTTCTTTCACTGGTGGGGAAAAAAACCCGAGTTAGTGTGTCAGATGAAAAACATATGGAATAAATATAGTTTGTCTTACATCTTCGCATAGTACAATCTATAATTCCAAACTTCTCAATCATGGGAGGTCTCGCTCCTACTCCTGAGTTCCCACAGGAGATAGCACTCAGACAGGTGTGGGGATACTCACCAGTACCAGGTTGAGCACCTCACACTTGGAGGTTTTGACCTCTATGCCTGTCATGGCAGTAACCCTTTGGACACCAGAGATGTGGCTACTTCTATGTAACAGAGGTTCTTCTGATTCAGTTGAGACAGTCTGAAGAACTGTGGTAAAAGCAGTTGCAGAAATGGGTAAGGGAGGAGCATGGAGGGATCATGGAAAAAAGAGATGTTCCCTTTTGGGTCTGGTTACTCTCAAACATTTTTCCTCATGTTATATTAGGGAGTTTTTCCTTGCCACTGTCACGCCTGGCTTGCTCATTTTGGATCTATTGAGCTAGACAGATTTCTATCTGCCTTGTCACAATGTCTGTCATTAAACCGACTGTACAATGTGAGTCTTGTCAACGCTGTGGAACAGTGGGCCAGTTCTTTACTGATGGACAGCTTTATAAGGGGTCATGGATGTATGCTAATTCAGACTGGATGTATTTTGTGGATTTGTAGAAGGTATATGACACATACACTTCCAACACGTATCCCAACAATCAATCTCTGCTCTAGGCTATGTTTTTGGAAGGTGGGCAAAAACTGGTACCATGTTACCCTTTCAGACGCAACAAGACCTTACCATGGACAGGAACTGATGTTAAAGGTCAACATTTACAAAAACCTACCTATTGTTCCATTACATTGCCCTGCAATATACAGGAAGCCTTGAAAAACCTTGAAATCTTGAAAACATTTTATTGAGTACACATTGTATTATACAGTATGTGCAGAATGCACAGTATATACAGATTAGCCTAGTGAAATGACTGAGTTATTGCACTCAATTGTGAATAATAATAAGTGCCTGTATGTGTAGCTCTGTTTCCAGTAGCAGCAGATCTGCAGGTAATCAGGTAATAATCTAATAATGATGGTTTGCTGCTGTCATTTAATGTCAGTCAATTTCAACCAAACCTATACCTTTTCTTAAATATTTGTTCCTTCATTACCTTATTAATTTTCATAAACTTGCAAGGGCACCTTGATGTAGAAAAAGGTAGAATTCTTTCATTCAACATTTATATTTGACATAGATTGATACACATGGTAAAGGAAAAGCCATTAAAAGTGTGAAAGTCATGCCTTTATTATCTGTATCTGTACATTCCACTAGATGGTAGTGTGTCACCAGTGCGGACAAAAGCAGTAAAATTGCTGTTCATTGATATGCACAATTCAAAGTCTCATGTTTAAGCTGTTCGTAATGCCGGATTTCTTGACACAGTGTCATTCTGGATTAAATAACACCCTTGGCAATGATGGCTCACTGAAACTCTTATAGTTTAGGATTAAGCTTTATCTGTGTTACCAGTCAGAACGTTTGCACAAATATCCATGAAAAAAAAGCTACTGTTGAATAAAATATCAGTTTAATAACACAGTTATCTAATAATTTATTTGAGCAGAACAGAGACATTGGGACCAAGTCTAAAATTCAGACACTTTGAAAAAACCAAAGGAGCCTGGAAGCTGACAAAATTATTTGAATATGAAATTTGCATATTTGAACATTATGCATGTCATTTCTTTTGTGGTGTATTTAATAACTTCATACTTTGCCAGTGTTTTGAACTTACTAGGGGTAAGATTTGTTTTTAAGACATTATTTCATTCATCTTCGGTAAACAATTTATTGAAGTCAGGGTTGTGATGAATTCAGAGCCAAGTGCAAGGCAAGAAAATTGACCTCAGATGGGGAACCAGACCATCACAGGACACTGTGCACACAGAAATTCACACCTAGAGGCAATCTACCATTGCCAATCTGCCTACTTTCATGTTTTCCAACAGAGGGAGGAAACTTAAGAACTCGGAGGGAACCCACACCAAAACAGACAGAACAGGTAAAACTCCACACAAACAATCACCTGAGCCCTGGAATGAACTCTCAACACCAGAGCTATGGAACAACAATTCAGCAAAACACATGAACACTCACTGCCTGAATAGTGCATCGTGAAAGATGTGTCCACGAGAGCGAACACTGGGGGGAGTGTCGCGTGTTGTCATATCCTACTACATCATGTCTCATTCATCCATCCATCCATCCATCCATTATCTATACCGCTTTATCCGTCTGGGTCGCGGGGAAGCTGGAGCCAATCCC
>JAQQZR010000007.1:15170827-15214545 GCA_030068235.1 Notoglanidium macrostoma
TGCTGGGATTGGCTCCAGCTTCCCCGCGACCCAGACGGATAAAGCGGTATAGATAATGGATGGATGGATGGATGGATTGTATTATTTCTCCATCAGATGTGAATCAGATATATACATAGACCACTCTTTTTTTTTTTTCAATAAAAATTTTTTTTATCTATCTAGAAAGAGACTTTGAACTGGAATAAAAGAATACACTTTAAACTGGCATGTCTGCCCTTGGAAGTCAAACCTCAAAAGCATGTGTGTTCTAGGAACATGAAAATAGGCATCATCCAGATCCATCTACATTAACCAGTCTTGTAGCTTCAAAACATGAATTGCATCTGACAACATTAACATAAGGAAAGAGTGGGATTTTAGGTACCAGTCCAACCCTGTCAAATCGAGAACAGGACCATTATCACCTTCCTTCTTCTGAATTAAAAGGTACATTGAGTGGAACCCTTTATTTTGAACTGTGGAATCTACCTTCTTGATTGCACCTCTGTCCATGAGGGAAAGAACCCTTGGGTCAGAGTAACAAGAATCTTGTTGAGGACTGATTTCAACACTGATCCTTGGGACAGCGTCACCGGGATGCACTGATCTTTTGTTGCTGGCCAGTGAGTACTATTTTTGGCTTTAAATCACCCCACTACCCACCCTTTAGTAGTTTAGGACCTGCCCTATGTTCTGATGCTGTGACTCTCCCTGCTGATGTCTCATAAAAGCGCTGTGTTGCGTTTGCCCGTGTTTCTTTCATGATTCTGTAATGGACAGTTTAGTACCTCTGAGCCCTTTTGGGTTTTTTTGTCTTCCCACTATGATTACCAGTTGTTGGCAGAGATGGTCATTTATGTTGTTTGTCCAACATTTGGACCAGATTTGATTCCACTACTTTGACAAGGCAACAATCATAAACAACAAAATAGGCTGTAGTGTATGCAATATTGTCATTTTAAGATTTTGAAAGCTATGTCCTTTATACATGTATGATGACTTAATAGGTCTATAGCAGCTCTTCTGTTGTTTGGCTCTGCATTCATTACCTATTGTATTCCTAACCTCCCATACATTATGATCTTGGTCTCTCCCAAAGTGTCTTCCATTTTTTTCATAAATGGTAAATTCCCCAAAGGCACTGAGACTTGCTTTCTCATTTTGGGCTTTTATAAAAGCATAACTTCACATAGCTAACTTTTGAGCAGCATGCTTCACGGCGGGATAAGGTAGTTCCGTGAACTCCCTGAGCTTGAAAATGTTTTTGTGTGCCTTTCAACAATGATTACGCAATGTACTATTTTGAGTATGTCGTTAATGATTTCATTAGAAACCTCTCTAGATCCATTGCTACTAGCTGTGAATGTGGAGTAAAACCCTACTCTGTGGTCCTTATTCTCACAGGCTTTAATGTCTTTGTCTTGTCCTTTAGCTGCGAATCCACTTTATTGCAAAGTAGATAAAACCATGCTATTGGATTTACAGAGGGGTGAACAATCGCTTGGTGCCCGGCCACTGGGTCTTTCACAGCTTTGTGATTCAATTTGGCTTGGCTTGATTGTGTCTCAGAGTTATAGTGCAGGCTCTGATCTCCACTCTTGAGTCGGGGCTCCCAGAGTAACCATAAAGATTATGATGATATTCTCAACTGCACTACTAACAGGAACTGAAGGATCATTAGGTGTGACTTTGTACAAAAAAGGAGAGGTACCTCTGATTTCCGATTTTAAGAAATACCGTGCATAGCTTCTACATGAAGATATTTTTCTTGTATTTTTATCAACAATACTTGACCATTTTTTTTTTTGTTTGTTTAAAAGTAAGAATAAGTAAAAGGAATTAAATTTTTATGTCTTTCATGATATTTAAATCAAAATACAGGTTTACAATAACAGTATTGCAAATTTTCTAAATTACAGTATATAGTCAAATAAATTATTACAATACTTTGGGACATGTGATCTTACTATTAATGTTTGGCTTTAAATATTTCATATTGTACAATTTGTTTTGGTGGCGGGAGGGGGGGGTGGAATAAGTGGCATGAAGGTAGTGGTGGTTCAGTGGTTAAAGTTTAAGTGTAATGAATTCAAATCCTCACACCACTAGAGAAGGACTGCTCGCCCTTCAACAAGGCTCAGCCTTTAACTGCTCAACTTAATTGTAAGTCACTTTGGCTCAATCTTTATTGCTATTGAACCCACTAAGGGCAAAGATGTGCATGTTTGAAAACAATGCTGAGTGTGGACTAACTGAGCTAGTAAATGTTTTAAAGGTTAGATTAAACTATATGATCTGAACTTTAGGTATAATTGTGTCCTAGGTAGCTAAAATCACCTATCACGTATTTATAATAGGTTATGTTGTAATAAGTACTATTAAGAAATTGCTCTCATAGAGGTAAGTGCTACTAAGAGAAACTGTTTTCTTTATAATGTGACTAAGAGCTTTCTAAGTGCATTGGTAAGTTTTTCTACCTTATTACACGCCATTTCTACATTGTTATATGAAAATGATAATGTATCTTAAAAACCGTATTTGATGGTGTTCTACTGTAACTTGAATCAGTATAGGCAACATGTTTTAATAGCATTTCTTAAAACATGTATCACAAGGGGGCATCAACAAGTCTGCATAGAAATCTCAGACGAATTACTTAGTAATTTTTTTATTTTGTTGACGTAATAAACCTGTTTGTGACATAGTAGTGCAGCAGGTATTAACATAGCTTCACAGCTAGTTTGATCCTGAACTCTCGTTATAGTCTTGCATGTTCTCATGACTATGTGGGTTTCTACTGTGTCCTCTGGTTTCATCCCACCTCCTAAAAAACATGTAGCCAGATTTGCTACTCTAAACTGCCTCTAGGTGTGTGCTTCTCTATGGCCCGGTGTTCCGTTCAGTGTGTATTCCTGCCTCACGTCTTCCAATGCGCTTGTTATAGACCACCAGAACCTTGACCAAGATTACTGAACATAAATTCATGAATGAAAATTTTAAATCTGCTTCACAGATTACTAGGCATTATTAAATACTATAAAATCAAATCAAATATAGTTTGTGCCAATCACAATTGAAATCCATTCTGCAACCAGTTAATGAGCTGTAATTCCATCAGTACAGTGCCATGTGTTTTGTAGGTGCTAGCTGTAGAGAAAGGTTTTGGGGGTTGAATGGCAGCGGTGACACTTACTATTCACAGAGGGGGCATTAGACAAAAAAAAATCTTTGAGAGCAATTGGTGCCACATCACTGCACATTGATCCAATGTACAACACAGGTTCAATTGATTTTTTTTTAGCTACTACACTGTGACCTGATAGCTAATATGTCTTTCGGACATTAAGGGATATTATATCCTAGGTGAGACATCAAAATGGCCCAATAGATGTGAATTTGATATGATAAAACGTACATTTTAGAGGGCATTTTTAGACTGTCAGTAAATGCCACTATTTGTGTGTGTGTGTGTGTGTGTGTGTGTGTGTGTGTGTGTGTGTGTGTGTGTGTGTGTGTGTGAAGATAACTGACTGCATACTGTCCATTCCTGTAAGTGTTTGCCCAATGGATTGATGCAAGAACAATTTACGATTTTCCCATATTTTAAACTTAATGGTATTATGGATTTTTGTGTATTACTGATTAAATTAAATTAACAGGAGGTGACCAAGTATATATCTGAGATTAACTTGGAATTTTCTATTTCTACACCAGGGTGTTTTTCTTTTGTGGTGTTGCAGTGCCCTACAGATTTATCCTGTTTTGCTCTTCTCCAACTGCTGCCTCACACAACCCATCCCACCTTCATAGTAATTCATTTTGTCTAAAATATAACACAAGCATGCGATTTTAGACACTTTTTGACAATAGTACGACTTTCCAGGTTCTCTAAATCCCTTTGTTCTGCTTTAATTTCCTTTACTCCAGTCCCCTGGAGTATGTTGTATTGCTGCTAGGCATGTAACGATTCACCCAACTTACAATTTGATTAGATTCATGATATTGATTTTACGATTCGATTTTTATTCTATGCATTTGGCATAGCATAAATGGATTATAATATTCATAAATATGTTTTCATTAGTGCATAATTACCTGTAACTACCAGTTGTTAAATTTGTTGTAAGCTTAGATTGAGCCCTTCATATCCACATAGGCTCTGATTTCTTGTTGAATCTGGTTATAAAACCAACCTAACAAAAGCTCTTTTCTATTTTAGATCTGTTGGCACCGTGGCATTTAAGCTGTCCTACTTCCGCCTACGGTGATGTCATGTGTATTCCCATTATTGTACACCATTGCACCTTCTGCTGTCTAAATAACATTCACAGCTAGGAAAAAGTAAGAGATTTAGTTCAATTTTTATTTCCATCGATATGAATCGTCATAGTTGTATCAAGATTTATCAGTGCATGATATATCATTACATGCCTAGTTGCGGTCATGTGTTTTTGAATGATTATTATGGATTTTGCTGCAGCTAATAAAAAATTCTGCATATTCATCCACCTGCCCCTAGCTGTCACAGCAATGTCCTTTCGCTCATCCTCAAACCCCGACTAATGTTTTCCTGAACACTCAAGTTACTTTCCTTTAAAAATATTATTACTTTTGGAATATCTGATTCTCAAGAGTTATGTAGCTCACTGCTTGTGCTAGAAAGATAAAATGCAATTTGCTTATGTGAAAATTTTGAGCCTTAATTGAATTATTATTCAATATAAGTTATTTATCTAAGATATGTTACTAACTTGTGCAAAGTGTTCCAAATCTACCCCTTCTCTGACCTCTGATAGTGCAAACTGTATGAGAAATTAACTGAAATATAGTATGTAATTAATATCCGAATGATGCACAGAAATGTGAGATGCTGTACACCTTGTGATTGTAGGATTCTTTTTGTAGCAGAAGGGCCAAAGCCATCAGAGACCACTAAGGTATTGGGATTAGCAATTTAGCTATGAAGTATTTTATATAAACAATGAAAAGTCATATCAGTGGAAATGAGAACTAACAGTCAGGAAATCAACATTTCCCTCAGATCTAATTACACTGTAATTATACTAACCAAACTTCCATCATACAGAGAAACATCTACAGTACATGACAACTCGTGAATTATTGCATATAACACAAGACTGGACTACTTATATGGAATTTTCTTCTAGAATCCATATAACTGTTATTATCTTTAACTGAAAACAACATTTCCAGGGGGTTGTGCCATATTAAGTACTACGTATCAGCATCTTGACATCAAAACTCATAAACTCTGACATGGAAACATTTTGACTTCAGAACTTATGACAGCTGCAAACTAACTACATTAAAGAAGGAAAGTCACAAAACTGTGCTGGGTTCTGCAAACAGAGGACCAGAATTGCATAAACCTGCTTTCCCCACCTCCAGGCTCCTCATTAAAATTGTGCATACATTTTTATGAAGTTTCTTTACAACCTGCAGGAACATTAATTCATAAACTATTACAGGGACACTTTAAATTATGCAGTGCCTATCCCAGTGATCCGGAAGGATTACGCAAAGCTTTTAATTCAATTCTCTAACCATCAAAGCAACATGTTTGTCTAACCATTCTGGATGATGTTTCTCAGAAGCCTCTCAGCACTGAACTCAGAATTTTTACTCTGTGGACCCTCTGCTTTATTTAATATGAGAAGATAATAAAAGAGTCGCATATGGCAGATTACCATATCATCCAAGCGCTTGCGTTTTCTTTTCCAAAAGGGAGGTATTAACTTTCACTTCTTTGTATAATATCTACTGCAATATCTGATATTTTCAGTGCACCCTCTGGCCCATTTATGTAGACCAATCATATTCAACCATGTGTGCCTGCTTAAAATTCAAATCACATATACAGTAGGAAACACTAAAAGTGATACTGTTACACAATAGAAGTGAACCCAATAATGTGTTGCTGGGTTAGTTAAAGGTGAACTATGTAGGATTTAAGGGGATCTATTTTCAGAAATCTAATGTTATATTCATGTTTTCATTAGTGTATAATTACCTGTAACTACAAATCATTGTGTTTTCAATACCTTGAATGAGTCCTTTATATCTACATAGGGAGCGGGTCCACTTCCACATGGACCCGCCATGTTGTGCTGCTACAGTAGCCCAGAATGGACAAACTTCTAGAGACCACCTTTAGTGTTTTGTGTTTTTACAAGTGGCAGCATGAATCCTGAAGAAAGCACCAGAAGAACGAAAAGAAAAAGAAAGGAAGAAGAAATAAGAGGAATCAGTGTTTGTTGGTGCTGGCTAACAAATTTGAGAACCCAAATTTTGAACATATGAAGAATCAAACCTATTCTTTAGCACGGAAACAGCATGACTTAGGCTTCTCCTTGAGCAATCCTGTATCATCAGTAGTGTTTGACTTTATAAGTAAATAGAATAGCAATGTTTATAACCATGGCAAACAGTTTGTGTGTTTCACTTCCCAAGCCAAAGCCAAAAAATTCACAAGTTCTCTTTTAATTAGAATGTGCAGTCTTTTAAAAAAGAGCGGGAGAGAGATAGAGAACTCTAAAGGTTTCTAAAATTTTGTTATTTGACCCTTATGCATCATATCGAACCCACGTAGCTTGACAGAGACATAAATTTTGTAAAGTAAGTAGCATCATCTCTTACTGAAGTGGACTAGAGCATCGCTGGCCCTTTAAGAGCTTGAGCTGGCTGTGATTGGAGCAGCTTTATGAGGTTAAACACAGCAAGGGGCTCAGAGCAGCCATTCACTGCTGGATCCAATCAGACAGGTTGCACCTGCACTCTACAGATGTACACACACACTCATGCACACACAATCAGATGCACATTGCACACACTGAAACACTTCAGCCATAAACCCACACTCACTCAGATGGAAAGTTTGACTCTGGAGCCATGAGTGTGGTGAGAGAAACAACATCACTGACCCAACCACTGACATCCTCCAAACGGCACAAGAGTGTGAGAAAGAGCTCCAGGAAGATCTTTACACCTTACCAGGACAACCCAGTGTAAGTGTGAATTTAATTCTCCGAAATTTCATCTTTTTCTGAAAGTTAAAAGATTTAATCTTATTCACTCTCAATACAAAAAGTGATTTTTATTTACTTGTATTGGTTGTGCTTGACATGAAGAAAGACAGCTACTAGACTGTATTTATTTAATTTGATAAAATGACATGATTTACAGTATCCTTATGAGCAGTGCTTAGATTGGGACAAAGCCATATTGTGAAAAAAAAAAAAATTTTCATACTTTTGCTTTAATTGTAGCTCACATGCATTCAGAATATTTGCATTTATTATAATACTGTCGATAATTAGAACATTGCATGCAAGAGTTGCATTACATTCAGTCAGTACAGGTCAGGACTTGACACAGTGCTTATCTGTAGCATATGTATACTATAAGTATACTTCTTTAGTATTTTATAAATTTATGTATAAAAATGTTGTAATTGTAATATATGTAACCAATTACCTAGAGGACTTATTGTCTATTTTCAATTTTTATTTGATGTCATAAAAACCTGTTTTTTGTTATTCTGAAGAGTCACTAGAATGCCATTTTAAAACATGTCCTGTTTATTCAGATAATAATTACAATAATAATAATAATAATAATAATAATAATAATAATAATAATAATAATAATAATAATAATATTATTATATAGATATAGATAAAAATATTTAGATATGATAAATTACTGTAGCTGTAATGTCTTTGTGACATGTCTTGACTTATAAAGTCGATCTATCTTGTTAGAGTCTATCTAATTAGGCCAATGATTTTAAAACAAAGACTGTACACGAGAAATGTGTCGATTTGAATTTATTCCACTCTGTCGGATCAAATTTCTGATGCAAACCATTGTCCACCAGTTGTTCTGATGATGAAGGTAAGGATGCAGAGCCAGTGGACAGTAATGATCCCGAGGAAATGTTCCAGAATATTCAGTACCAGAAGGAAATCATCGCCAACATCCGAACACGGCCCTGGCCAATGAGACGCAAGCTCAAAGTCTTAAAGTGAGTCTGTGTTGATATTAACCCCTTGAATACCAACAATCTTTCAGCATGTCCAGATTACATTTCCTTCCTTCACATGTAAGTAAATACATTTCCTATTAGTTTTAATGTACTTCATAATAGTTACTGAAATATATTATTTAAAAGAATAATCGAATCTGGATGTTTAATGGGTTAAATCAATCTGCTGTATTTTTGTAAAATACTCTATATACATTATGTATAACCATGTGGATTGAAAATGGCCTGAATCACTTGATGGGAGTCAGAGGACAAATCAATCAAACAAAGCAATTCCTCCAAATTTATATTTATTCTAGTCCATTCATTCATTCATTCATTCATTTGGTCATTCATCTTCAGCAACCAATTTCTTGTAAGAGTCATGGTGGTCCCTGAACCTATCGAGGAATACTGGGTTAGAGGTAGGAATACACTCTGGTTGAGACATCAGTCCATCACAAAGCACCGAGCACACACACGATCGATTCATCATAAGCAATTTGCCTACCAGCATGATTTAGGGAGAGCATGTGAAACTCTATGAAGACAGTAACCTGAGCTCAGGATCAAACCAAGCAACCTGAATACACCAGCAGAGTTTAGATTGTTTTAAATGAGAGGTGCTGTGTAATTAGGATTTTATTATACATATGTATGCAAAGTTGAATGCTTAAATATTTAGCTTACAAAGAACAAATCCTGTGATGTCAAGCATAAACTTCTCTTACTGTAACATGTTGTATAGAGTCACAGACAGACAGACAGACCGATAGATAGATAGATAGATAGATAGATAGATAGATAGATAGATAGATAGATAGATAGATAGATAGTTGGAATAAACCTAGAACTATTCATTGTTCAAAAGATAGTTGAGGATCTTGAGGATTCTTTTTTCCCCATTGCGTGGTATTTTATAAACCGGTCTATAATATGTATTAAAAAGGTTATAATATTTAGAACCTAATCAGACCTTACTGCCAAGCATTATGTCACTATTACAGATGTTGCGTAATTAAGATAATATTACACTTGTAGGATAAATTATTCACGTTCCTGTTATTTAAAAAAAACAAAAAAAACAACAACAATTACACCATAATAGCATAATGGAAAGAAGCCTCCTTAATTTATAACATGTGAAGTCATGAGTGCTTTTATGTGCTGCTGATCTGATGCTAATGGAAAGGAAATGTACCGACGCAAGGTAAATAACAATTAACACTTGGCTCATGAGAGCTCTAGCCTTATTTATGGCATGGCGCCTGCAAAGCGATCTAACATGAGTAATTATTTCATTATCCATGGCTTTCTCATTTTACCGAGGTCACATGTTCAGTATAGGACATCATCGTATGCTTAACTGGATTTGACTGATTGAGGTCTCTCAAGGGCCAGGGACACTTACCTTTGAGACACACAACTCATATACACACAGGCATGCTAAAAAAAAAAAAAGCACAAGGTATTCAGCATCATTATT
Source organism: Notoglanidium macrostoma (assembly GCA_030068235.1). Lineage (NCBI taxonomy): Eukaryota > Metazoa > Chordata > Actinopteri > Siluriformes > Auchenoglanididae > Notoglanidium > Notoglanidium macrostoma. Next base: position 15,180,340 of record JAQQZR010000007.1, read on the forward strand.
AACTCCAGCGTGTAAATGACTAAGTGTTGTCCGTATGTTGCTTACGCTGTGATGACCACTTTGCCCTTAGCGTTGTTGGATGCCTCTTTGTAAATTATCCAGATAAGGTATCACAGCTTTATTTCCTTCCAAGGTCCATGATTGTCAGAGCCAGCAGTAATACATAAAGCCCCTGACTGGCCAGCTTACATCGCAACTCATCCGTGAGATGACGAGTTTATAGCCATCTGTAAAAAAAAAAAAAAAAAAAATGGTGAACCATATCGTTCACACTTAGACTTAAAAAAAATCCAAGACGTCTCAATAAGCCATTCTTGGCCTTGACCCCTTCATATTTTTCGGCAAAAACTCTCACTGAGTAGATCGTTGAGTAATACAGTAATATTATTTGTTAGGAAAGAGAGCAAAGATGTGGTTTTTACGGGTTTTAGTCCGTAAAACTTCCATTCAAGGGAAAACCCAGCTAAAAGCATGGTTCATATCCTAGAGGAATGCCTAGAGCAGTGAAATGTCCTGTGAAGCATTAAAGCTTGGTATTAATGGCTTCATCAGACCCGAGCACAGCAGTAAATCACTGCTACGATCACAGAGAGGAATAATGTGTTATGGGCCAGACTGCTGATCCTGACTATCTGCGTGTGCGTGTGTGTATGTGTGTGTGTGTGTGTGTGTGTGTGTTTCAGGCAGGCCAGGGAAATCGTGCTGAGGTATGAAGGTAGGCTGACCAGGACACGAGGATACCAGGCTGCAGGGGCAGACGTATGTTCTTCTTTCTCAAACTCATGAAGTTTATTCCATAAGTTATAATTTCGTAACTCAGGTTACGATAACTGGCATCCCGTTGAGACTCCTGCTATTTAGCTAGATTTCAAAGTTAAAGCAATGTTTAAACTCCATACCCTCAAATGCTCAGCTCTGTGCTCTTGGATTCTGCCTCACTTGAAAGTCACTTAAATGCCAATGTTGTCTTTATGTTTGTTACGGGACGTCCATGTTGAGGTCCTGCACTTTTTTCTGATTGTCTCTCTTTCTGCACTGCTCTCTCGTTCCCTCATTCTCCCCCGACGCTGCGTTCAGATTTACAGCTTGTTGTTACGGCTCGATTTAATTAAAATGCTCCAGTGGCATTCGGCAAGGCTGCCCGAGCGGCATTAAAATTAATTGACTTTTAGCAAGTGGATCTGATGACAAATGACTTATTATGGAAATGGCTCAGTTAAATATTGAAATCAGAAATATTACGCACCTATTTTGAAAATGTTTGCTTGTGCTCATCTCATGTCACTGTCATATCATAGATTTAAAAGCCTGGCTACCTGAAAGTGTCCTGAATTCCATTATCGAGAAAAACTTGGTAAAGGGATTAGTTCAGTGAAAAATATAAAATTCACAGTTTCACTCGAGCTACAGTGCTAATGAAGCTAACAAGTAATATCTACCAGTTTTGCACTCAGCAATTCGGATCCATAAATTATCACAAATTTTTATCAAACAAGTTGTTAAGGACTGTCAGTGTTATTTATAAAATGACTTGCCATCGTGGCCTGTATTTGGATACTGCAGTCTCCCTTTGTTGATATTTTCTGCTACTTGTGGTCCACATACAAATCTTTATCTTTAAATTATTAAAGATAATTAGATCTTAAAGATCTAACGTATGTAAGTGTACGCATATTTTACTCAGGTGAATGATTAACAGGAATAGCTGCACAAACATTAAAGCTTTAAGCCTTCATCAAATTACACTTCCCTTTAAAGGGGCCGGCTCACCCTTCCCAGAAACCTCTTCGCCAAGTAGCGCCGCCATTTTCAATGCCAACGATGCTCCAAAAATTACGTGCAACAGTCCAGCAACATCTCAGGCCTGTTTTCATATGGTTATTCTGTATGTAATGGACCCGAACTGACCTCGGCTGTCTCATGGGCAGCGACAAAGATATTTTGTTCAAAGCTTCAATGTATGACCCATGAATGAAGAAAAAGTTCTAGATGGGTTTTAAAAGTATCAGTACAGTGAATTTGCAAAGGTTTTGCTACACGGAGCGCTAGCAGGTAGTGGTCATGTGCTTACAAAACGAAAACAACACACTGCATTCTGGGAAGGGTGAGCCGGGCTCCTTTACAACATCGGTTTGATTGCTCATCAAGGCTACAGAACACCATGTGACACTAAACAACAGGGGTGTGCTTTGAAAACACAGAATTTAAGCAATGCCCATCATTTAATCTATTTTATTTAACATGACATGTACAAGAATAGACAAGATGATGAAAATGTATTCCACCCTACTTATTCACAATCAACTCTCTCCGTGTTAAAACTATAATAAACACATAGGAATGTTAATGTAAATATGTTTCTCCAAGGAACTAATTACAGGAATACCATTAGCTCAATTTTCTTTATTTCCTCCCATCCATGTTATGTTATTTTGTTCAATTCCTACACATTCTCACTGGCCAATGCTATGATTCAAATCATGAAAATGAATGGCAATGAGGAGTATAGAGCTTGATATTGTCTAGCAGACCTATGCTGATTATTTTGGAATTTTTCAACTGAGTCTTCAGACATTGCAAAAGTTATATCATATTGGTGGTACAGATTAAGTATGATTTATGTGGAAAAATAAAATAAAAACGTCATTATCAATTTGCAGGAGAAACATTTCATACATATCAAATTTTGGCATGCAGCTTTGCATGGATATACGTTATACTTGCATATATGTTTTACAAACTAAGATCTTACAAATTTATCTGAAAATCTGCATAGCACCCTTTAAACCATTTTTTCCTCAACGTTCCTTGATGTTGTGACCCAGAGTTTTAAAGTGAAATTATAAGTTGGGAGTGATTCAGATCATAATATAGCTCAAATTAAATTGTATATTTAAAATAATATTTTATGCTATTTTATGAACACTTACACTGCCTATCCAAAAAAAAAAAAAAGTCACACTCTGATATTCCGTCGGACCGCCTTTAGCTTTGGTTACGGCATGCATTTGCTGTGGCATCATTTCGATGAGCTTCTGCAATGTCACAACATTTATTTCTGTCCATAGTTGCATTAATTGTTCGCCAAGATCTTGTAGAGATGATGGGACAGTCGGTGCACAAATTCTTCTCCAGTACATCCCAAAGATTCTAAGTAGGGTTAAGGTCTGGACTCTGTGGTGGCCAATCCATGTGTGAAAATGATGTCTCATGCTCCCTGAACCACTCTTTCACAATTTGTGCCCAATGAATCCTGGCACTGTCATCTTGGAATATGGCCGTGCCATCAGGGAAGAAGAAATTCACTGATGGAATAACCCGGGCATTCAGTATATTCAGGTAGTCAGCTGACCTCATACTTTGGGCACATAACGTTGCTGAACCTTGACCTGACCAACTGCAGAAACCCCAGATCATAGCACTGCCCACACAGGCTTGTACAATAGGCACTAGTCATGATGGCTGCTTCACTTCATGCGCCTCTCTTCTTACCCTGATGCGCCATCACTCTGGAACAGGGTAAATCTGGACTCATCAGACCACATGACCTTCTTCCATTGCTCCAGAGTCCAATCTTTAGGCTCCCTAGCAAGTTGTGGTTGAAAGTGGCTACACAGCTGTACACAGCTGTCGCATTGTGCATGTGGAAATGCACTTACTGTCACTGTTGAACATAGCCGTGAGTTCAGCTCTTGATTTTTTTTAACGATTTGATTTCACCAAAAGTTTCAGTGATCGCCGATCGCGATCATTCAAGATTTTTTTCCGACCACATTTCTTCCGCAAAGACGATGGGTCCCCACTCTCCTTCCAGTTTTTAATAATGCGTTGGACAGTTCTTAATCCAATTTTAGTAGTTTCAGCAATCTCCTAAGATGTTTTCTTTGATTGATGCATGCCAATAATTTGACCCTTCTGAAACAGATCTTTTCCACGACCACAGGACGTGTCTTCCGACATGATTGTTTAAGAAATGAGAAGCTACGCACTGCATCAGTTAGGGTTAAATAACTTGTTGCCAGCTGAAACATAATCATCCATGCAGTAATTATGAAATGGGAGGCTCTTACCTATTTGCTTTGTTAAATCCAGGTGGTGACCTTTTTTTTGGACAGGCAGTGTATGCTGCTACTCCATGAATACTTAAACGTTAATTGCGTCATGAACAAATTGTGCTACTGAGAAAAAAACATTGTCTTTTGTGGTGAGTTTGTGTTGATTTATGCACGAATTTGGCTTCTGCTAACTTGTAGTCTGTAAACTACCCTTACTTGTTAGCTAAATTAGCCTGGTAGCTTCAGTGCGCAACCAAAGAAGCAGACTTCAGACTGCAAGCATGTTTGGGCTGATCTGTTCTTCCTAATTTTACAGCTGTTAAAGAAGCTTTCAAGAGTTCTGTACAACATCCTTGTTCTATTCATCCCGTGGGAAATGAGGATTAAAAAGATTGAAAGTAAGTAAATATAAGTTTTGCCATACTTTAACATCTCAATTATATTATGTAATAAATATTTCTATATGTTTTGGAAATAATTTTGCCTTGTTGATCCTTGTGATATGTAGTCCACGAAAGAGCACACAGGCCATACATTTTAATCTGAACTTCTCTCTGGTTATCTTGAGATTAGGACTTTTATTTTTCTTGACAGCACAAAAAAAGTCCTCATCGCAAGATAAAAGTCTCTCTGGACTTGGAAATATGTGAGATATTTAGTATTTTACTCCGTTTGCAGGTCACTTTGGATCCGGTGTGGCCTCATACTTTATTTTCCTACGATGGCTATTTGGGATTAACATCGTCCTCACAATTATGACTGGAGCCTTTATTGTCCTTCCTGAGGTGTGTCATGTCTTACGGAAGCAGAAGTCTGTCACTGCTTAATGTCTATTATAGAATTAGAGCATGTTTACTAAGCAGGGCAAAAGCATGAAGCTGCAATTTAAAAAAAAAAAAAAAAAAAGCACCGACGGGAGTGTCAGTTCTGCAGCTGATCTACTAACAATGTGCAAATTAACAAACACAGACATAGACAGTTCATTTTAATAATGACCATCACAATCTACCAAGAGCAGCACAAATTAGCGTAGGGTCACAAAAAGGTACAGAGTATCGTGCCTTGGCTTTAATGTCTTTCTCTGACACTAAATTAAGTGACACGAGTTAATAATGCTATGGCATTATTTTTGTGCCAGCAAACAGTTTCACAGTACATGTATATTTTGAAGAGAATATATTAATCTGGGCAAACAAAAATCTGCTCTATGCACACTCACTTCTGAATTTCAGCACTGATAGACACCTCCAAACTCGCTTACAGTGTCTGTCTCCAGCAACCTAGCAACCTATCATCTCCAGCAACGTATAGCGACAATTACCACAGTGATGTCAAGTGCAAAATTAACACGTGTTTTTTACGGTATTAAATTAAGGCACAATTAACAGTAAATTAATTACTGCAAACCTTAATAAGTCTTGCTGCATGATTCATTTAAATATGAAACTCCTACAAATATATATGCAATGAGGCAAGCCACAAAAATAACTTTGTCCACACGTTCCTATCACTAACTGATAACATCACTCGGTGTCTTTAGTAAATCCCGACAGTAGTTTTTTTTAACACCAAAAGAGGGTTTTGCATGCTAAGAAATATGAGTTAAAACATAAAGGAAATGCCGATAACAAAAAGTGACAAAAATAACAATATACGTACATATTGTGATACTAGTTTGTATAATTATTATTCCATGATTTTTCCATATAGCCAGACTGTGTTTACTGATGTTTTACTGACTGGTTTCTAATATCCAATACAATTTTTATTTGTCTAGGAGAAAATTTATGACCTCAATATAACAAAATAGTTTATGTGCCTTCAAAGTTTCCTTTCTTCACTTGGCCCTTAATATGACCTCACATGTCTTCATGCTATGTTTTGTCAGTAAAACGAGGCCAGATTTATATTACTCCCTGACACGGGGACACAAAGCAATTTCCCAGCTAAGGTATCACTGTCCATCACTCATACTTTTTCCCCCTCGCTCCTTATATGTGGTCTCTCCATTAGCTCCTTGCTGGCGCTCCTTTTGGCACCACACGCAGGAAAACCATCCCAAAGGACCAATTCTCCTCAGCTCAGGACCTTGACACCATCTGGTCACTTGGGGCAAGCGCTTTATTCTTTCACTTTTTGTAGATTGAGGTTTTTAGGTATTCAACTTTGAACTACTCTCACTTTTGTTCTCCATGTTTAGGGTTACCTGCAGTATTCTGTGCTTTTCTATGGATATTACGGAAACATGCGTAAGATTGGCAGCGCCGGCTACCGCCTGCCCCTGGCCTATTTTCTTGTTGGGATGGCTGTTTTTGCCTACAGTTTCATCACTCTCTTAAGAAAGTAATCATTACAGATTTGCTTGAAATCAGTGATTGGGTTCAATCATAAGCGGATTTTGGCTTATGAGGGGGGGGGCACTCTGGAGGAAAAGCAAATAAGAAAACAAAGGGCAATAATATAGACAGAATTCAAGACATAACCCTGAATGACACAACAAGATGGTAACACTAATGCTTGACAAAATGTGCAAAAAGAAAGGGGGTGCTCAATCAAGATTCAGGTGTGCATAGTCATGGACATGTGACTGTATGTAGTGGTTGACAGGAAGTGCGTTCCAGAATTAAAGTGTGATACATACAGTATATAGGCTTATTTAGTGTATTTGTGTTTCACCCTAAAGTTAACAAAAGTTAAATAGCTGTCTGTCTATATTATATTGTTAGGCTCTCTGTTTCCATGTAGACTTTTAAAACATTTAGCGTTAAATTGAAAACGAAATGAAATAACACAATGAAACAGAATGCACAATGAAATATGCATACTTACTCGTATGCGGGGTAAATTACAAATAATTGCAGTAATTCCCAGCAGTCACTTGTTTTGCGTTTAGTAAATCTTTGCTCACATCATTTAAGGACTTTAGTTTGTTCAGTTCTTTGTGAAGCGTTAACATGTGTTCAGTGTTGTTGCTAAGCCTGTGTTTCATGCTCTCGACGTTCTGGTTTTTTTTTATCCCTGTTTGGATTTTGACCTTGCCATAACTATAGCCTTTGATACACCTGTTTGCCAAGTGTTTTGACCTTGCCAGGTTTTTGACCTTGCCTTGGCTTATGTGTTTGGACTTTGTTTGCCTGCCTGCTAAATAAAACTTCCCTGTTTTTACATCCGCTGCCTGCCTGTTTAACTGACAGTGTCCTACCTAGTGGCCTGCTATCTGTTATATTATAACAGAAAGATAGCTAGCTGAATCACTAAATGCACAAGAGAGAGGGGACTCACATTTAATGTTATGACATGAGTGTTTAAAACTGAATTTATTACAAAACCAAACATTATAGAAATCAGATTTATTTCCTATAGTCATTTTCTTTTATTGCATTACTTAAAATATTTATACAGTATACACACAAGAAGAATTTTTATTGGGTGTATTTTACAGTTAATGTAGTAGCATATGTCAATTGCTGGTGGGCAATGAGCTCCCACCCTCACAAACTCCGCCTATGGGTTCAATAATAATTATGGAATAATTTTGATGAATTAATTATTATTATTATTATTATTATTATTATTAAGTATTAAAATAATCAAGTATGGAGAGGTGTGATGTGGCCTGACACGAAGCAACATTTTTGTTACTGTTTAGTAGCTGTGTCTGAAAACGCATACTATAAATTGCATATAAGGGCAAATAAATTTACGTAAGAAATGAACAAATGTAAGCTAGCAAAAAGACTCAGAAGAAAAACTTTTAACTTTGGTTCTTATGTGTTATATATTAAAACTCTTAACAGATGTGACAATATGACGGACAACTGTCGCAAACAAAACGTGCATACAGAAAACTGAACAAAAATTTAAGAGTCAGCCATGCTACACATGGAATTATTATTGTATTATCATTCTATAAATGTTATTTCATACTGGGATGAATATATTTCTTTTCTCCAGAATGGCGAAGAACTCACGGTTGAGTCTATCCAGCGCTTCCAGTGAGAACTATACGTTCTGCTGGCGAATCTTCTGTGCCTGGGACTACTTGATCGGCAATCCTGAGGCTGCTGAGAGCAAAGGAGCAGCAATAGTCAATAACATCAGGGTGAGTGTATGCCATAACCCATGACACTGACATCCTGATCTGCATGATTTGGTTCCCAATGATCCACTGACCTTCTTTTATTGCAGCATAATCTATTAGGGAATTTTACGTTCTTTCATGCCAGTCATAATTTCCGTATGGAGAGCCTGTCAGTATTACTGCTTATGGGTGTAAATGGGTGCGCTGGTCTCAATATTTATAATGTAACTGCAAAGCAGTGTGCATCAGGCTAGCTAGCTAAAAGCTAGGAAGCAGCAATGAATGAAGCTGTTTTTATTACTAAAGGTAGTATGAGCATTTAGAAAGCAGCCATGAAACAGTGTTTATCTCTTTTGGCAGTACGATCACCTAGAAGTAGTTCCATTAAAGAGGGTGTGGACATTAAGCCTGTATGTTCTAGTGAAACCTTGTTTTTTGTTAGATGATAATCAATCAAGTGGTACAGTGGTATATCAGAAACATAAAGGTAAACAGAGGTAGACATAAAGCTCTAGATAGACCTTGCATAAGGTATTGGTAATGGGCTTGGCTATACTTTATGAACATAGCTGTTCTGACAAGCACAAGAGAGCAAGCAGCATCTTTAATTACTTTCTAAATATCATTCACTACCATTCATTTTTTTTTTTTTGTAAATTGTTAAATTTTCTACTCTGTTGTACGCCTGTTTAATCTTCTGTTCTCTTCATTTTCTCTTTCAAAGAAAAAAGTGCCATTTTTGACTATTCTTGGCATGAATATTTCAGTGGCATCCCTAATAAAGATAGCTAGCCGATGTTAACTGGATACTTGTCAAATGTTAGTTACGTCAAACACAAATTCATAGATTTTCTTTCACATCGATGAACTTACTGCATTCATATACCTTGACAGAAAAAGAGGGTGATATGTTTCAAGCAGGAGAATCAATAGGAGATAAAAGATTACTGATACGAGATAGGCGGACGTCGACTGGGCTTCATCTGTGCAGCTGTCAGTCATTTTAGATATACACTTTGATTGGCTCATCTGCTCATCAGCTTTCATTAGGGAAAATAGAAGTTGCTCTCTTTGCATATTTTTGAGTGTTGACACAGCAGCGTACCCCAGTGTTAAAATGTGGACTTCCTACACAAAGTGTATAAAGGTTGGCAGGTCTGAGTAGAGCTATGCCCCATCACCATTACTAAACTTTAGTAATTTGTAGAATATTACATGTATATGTGTTAGTTGTGTTTTCTACAATTCTCAATCTCAGTTTATACTAATATGTTCTTCAATATCTTATATTGAAGGAGGCCATTGTGGAAGAGCAAGAGAGGAAGAAAGAGACCAGCCTGTGGGTGCTTTTACCAACTTTTTAAGACTTCTTTGAGCACTTGAGTACTTATATAGTATATACTGTATCAAATTGCTTCTCAAACCCGTGCTGACTGTGTCAAATCCAGCTCTGCCCCTTCTTCCCTTCTCAGTGAGGGTCACTCGAGTGTTTGTTAATGTTTGCTTTCAAGGAAGGGAAATGATCAGTATCAGTGGATGAATTAGGGTGATAGTGATGTTCTTCGTGTAGAGTGCAGAGCTCTGATTTACTTGTCCACACTGACTGCAGTCGCAGCACAAAACATCCCACCGTATTTCATACACGCGGCTTTTACTGCGGCAGATGACTACTCCTAAATCACCATCAGAGCTGCTCATATATTAAAGTGGATTACTCAGCTGTGTGTATGCGTACACACACGTACACACCCACATAGATACACTTGTAACCACATAAGAATGCATGTGTTTGTCTAACAACCGTGCAACAACCAAATTAAAATTGACCACACACCAAAATTGACACTGTGCTGTCCCATTTATTTTATTGGTCCTTTCAAAGTATTGTAGATCCATACATTACTTGCCGACCAGCAAATACAGTTTAAGCTCAAAGGTAAAAAATAAAAAAATCACTGCCTAGCTTCTAAAATCCATATTAATGTTCTGATCATGTTAACTAATCATATTAGAAAAAAAAATCTAATATATAAAATCAGATATGGAATTGCCATCATGTTAACCTTTTGGGAAACCAAAAGAGTGACACATATGGATGTAGAAATAGATAGATTCATGGATTCACCTCATGTTATTAATAAGTTTGTTCATCCTGCTGCGAAATATTAAAGTGACTTGGATGACTTTGATTTTATGGGTATTTGTATTGAGCTTCCTCATCAATTGATCTCCATATATTTGTACCCGTTATACAATTTTACATGCAATTAAATTTTATTTTCCGACCAACTTCCTCATTCTGGGATCAATGAGGGTTAGCATCTAGTCAAGAGGAAACGATTTAATCAAGTCTTCTTCTTACATAAGCCTGTGTTACGGATTATTTGCTTGAAATCTAATTTAAATTTAATTGCCTGTATTAGTGAAATTCTATCTATGCATACAAATCAGAGGGATTTTTTTTTTTTTTTTTTTTTTTTTTGCTCTTCCCATGCAGAGCGGTTTTGATCAGCTTGCGGATTCTGGCCAACATCCTGGTCCTGCTCTCGCTGGCAGGCAGCATCTACATCATCTACTTTGTTGTGGATCGCTCACAGAAGCTGGAGCAGCAGAAAGCAGAGCTTACTCTGTGGGAAAAGAACGAGGTCTTACTGAAATTTGACGGTCTTTGTGTTTCAAAGGGCACTGGTAAATTAATGGAGTTAATCAACTCCATCAACGCCAAATTTTATTCGCATTTTGTAGGTGGATAGGTGTTCGTTTTAAGCAATGCAGCACACAATATAGCCAATGTGTGTTAATACAAGAATTTCTCATACAGCTAAGAAAATGATTTGGTAACAATAGGCAATGTATACAGGGTGTCCCAAAAGTCTGGTTCCATAGATAATTATTTATCTATATTTTTGGGATTTTTGGATTTTGGATACTGTATTGCATACAGATATTACAACAATGCTCAAATTGAAGCCTTGAACACTTGTGTATATGCTGAATATACGAACGTTGAGCCTTTCTTTAACTGCTGTTGTTACATGCCGAGTTACATGATTTCGTCTTAAATTTCATATAAGGAACAATGCCTATGGATCCAGACTTTTGGGACACCCTGTATAATGAGTTATACATTACAATTAGTTATAACACATTCATAACATGTTGTCATACAATCATAAGGCATTGTAAACACTGTTATGCACCATCATGAAAAAAATACACTACACTTAATATACCAACCTCTATTATTCATTCTTAGAATATAGCTTTATAACCAGCATTTGTGACACATTATGTTCAACTCAACCCCACTTTGCATTATGCTTATTTTTAGTTACAGTGTCCTGTGTTGACGTTTTTCTCTTCTTTTTTTTTTCCTAGTCAATATTAGAAAAGAATCTGAATATAAAACATGTTTTTGTTTCTTTGTTTAACATATGCATCATTTATTACAGCTTACAAATACAACTAATATGGAATAGGTTATAATATATGTCTGTCAATAATTAACACCCATATTATAAGTATATACATTTAGTTACTTGTTAAGTTTCTTTGGTTGGTGATACAAATAATGCATTTTGTTATAATTTCATAATGCATCATACTCCTTGGTCAAAAGTGTAACACATTTTCAAAAGAAATTATAACAAGGTGTAGAAATGCCTCATGAAATTATTATGTTATTAATGTATTCATGGGTCATTAATCATATGGCCTTCATAGAAAGTCTTACTGCTCATCCCTTTATAAATAATATTGACCTGCGCAAAATAATTATAACTGTATTATTTAATAGCAATTACAAAAAACTATTGTAAACATTTAAAATGTCATCAGCGTGTTCAATTGTTCCTCATTTCTTCAAGATACTATTAATTATATTTTTGTTTTGTGATTTGGAACCCTTAACTCCTGACCAAAACCACATACTGAAACATTATGTTTGAAATAAACATAATGCTATAATGCTATAATGTCAAGAATAATAAATTACAGAAAAAAATGACCTGTTTTGTTGTAAACTATCAAAAAAAAGAAAAGGACTCATAAAGCAGTCATTTTTTGTTTGTTTGTTTGTTTTTTATTTGTTTTTTTAAACCTTGGTGGGACAGGACACTAGGTGCTTCATATGTGTCCTTTCAAAAAAGTGCTCAGTGTTGACATTTTGAACAATTATGATGTTTTTGTAATTGTTGATAAATATTCAGTTACTATTGAATTATTCCAAGTAAATTATTACTTATAAAAGTTTGTTCATGTGATGCGTGGTATTATAATGAAAAGTTGACACATTTATAAATGATCACTGGATTATTTAAAGCACATTATTAGAGATATATTTGGCATTATAAGGGTTTATAATGCTTGCAAGCAATTATTAGCACACTTATAATGATTTTGCATTTCATATAATGTGTTATCATGATATTTACCTTCTAGATCTTTCAAAGTTTAATTTAATTATTAAATATATTGATAAACTTGGACATTCTGTAAAAAAAGACCCACCTTTGTGTTTATATTACCATGTGTCCTCTCTGTGTGCTAGGTTAGTGTAGTGGTCTCCCTCATTACTATGATCGCTCCCTCTGCCTTTGAGCTGGTGGCCCAGTTGGAGATGTACCACCCAAGAACCAGTCTTCGTTTCCAACTTGCAAGGTCTGATATAACTAAGATGTTCAATGATAAAAAAATAAAATTAAGGTCATGGCTTATCTGATTTTCCATTTTGGGTTTGATTTGACCAGGGTGCTGGTGTTGTATCTTGGAAACCTCTATAGTCTGATAATCGCCCTGTTGGACAAAGTGAATAGCATGAGCTCTGAAGTAAGTTACTTTTCCTCTAATTCTTCAGCAGACAAAAGCCTAACAGAAGTCCAGCATACTTAAAGTCACATACAACAGGTTAATAAGCAGGCAAGCATGACAATGATGCCTTACCACAAGCAGAGTCATAAATAAATGGCACACTATATTGTGTAACTTTGAAATAGAGAAGGGGCAAAACCTTGCACAGCATTTCTGTGAGTGGAGAGGTACGGTGTGTAGAGTGTAATCAGTGGGTTCAGGTTGATTAATAAAACGTGGTGGCAGATATGTGTGTGACAATAAAAGATATCCACTATTTTAAAAACAAATAATTTTAACCTCCCAATTAAAACATTTTGAAGAAATCTTTTTTCTTTTTTCTATAATGAATGTCAGGAATGCATAGTTGAGGTGGAAACAAGTGCAGGCTTTTTATTAAATTTGCAAGTGAAACACAAACAAATAAACAAAACAATACTAGAAGCATGAACATGGACATTAGACAAACAAGTAACAAACCATAACGTGTGGCACACAACAAAAGCTAGACAATAAGTGCTATACAATATGTGACTTATGTACTAGTACTAATCGGACAACAGTGTGATTAAGAGGCTTGTGGTCATGTGACATGGTGTGTGCTGTGATCATGTAACCTGCTATGGATGATGATTAGTGTCGTTCAGCTCCATTATCGGCACTACAATGACATAATAGTTATACACTATGTTGTGTGTGTGTTTTTTTATCTGTCCCTGTTATCAATTTCCACACAATGTAGTAATTTTGTCCTTAAAAAGTAAATTGATTAAATGTTAGTTTCTTTTATAGCTATTTATGATATCCAGTATATGATATTCAGGTGACGTGTTTGCACCATAATGTTTTTTTATGTCTTGTTTCCAAAACTCATCACATACACGAAATGATCTAAATAATACAAATAACATGATTGGACTTGTATAAATTTGAATTAGTGCACTAACAAACCATGCATATTCATATGACACGATGTTCAGTTTCTACTAAATTCCCAATATATCTTTATTTAATGAAATGTTTTTGTTTCAGATTCCAGGAAACTGGTCTGACTCCATGTCTTACCTGGCCACCATTTCCCAGCCCGCAGAGACCAACCTGTCCACCATCGTCCCAGAGATCACTGAGCGGAGGAATGGCACCTTCAACATGGCTATAATGGATGTGAACCGTACCACCATCAGTGTCAAGCACAGTGTTGCGTCTGGACCATCAGCACCGGTGCTAACTGGAATGAACCAGTCCATACTATACAAAGTCAAAACCCAGCAGGATCAATGCTGGGAGACATATGTTGGGCAGGTGAGAATTAACAACTGCTGAAAGTGTGCACACAAGTTTAGAGCCTAACATAGATAGCGCTATAATTAGAAAAGTTGTAAAGCTCAATACATGCTCAATATATGTACAGTATGATGTATATTAAGAAGAGGTTTACCTAACCAAAACGGATGCAGAGCTGGTCCTAATGTTTTGATTTTCAGTATATAAGTTATCATTAATATTACTTAAAATTCTATCCTGTTGTTTTTTGAAGGGATGTTTGTATAAGTACACCATAGAAAACCAAAAGTCAAAGACAAACATCTTGACATCCTTATCAAAATAATGCTACAAACAATGTAGAAAATAATACACTAGCACACCAGAATAAACTGTAAGTATTACAAACATGCTAAATTGTTAAACTGACGTTGCTCCAATGTTGGGCTAATGCCAGCCATTCCATTGGGTCAACATTAGGTGCCAACATTGGCCCAACATAATTTTGTGGCTTCAGGGCCGAAAGACTTACAGCTAAGTTTAAATCTACCCTGCCAGTGTTTGGCCAAAATTGACAGGGTTGTTGTAAAAATTGACTTAATATTGGCCCAATGTTGGCTCGGTTGTTATGAGAAGTGTTTCTTGGCCAGTGTTGAATAGACATTTGCAGTTTGTTATGAACACTGTGCCTCTGACATCAATCCAAGTTTGGCAAAATATTGTATAGGGATGGCCAGTATAACCACCCAAACCAGACACCAGGCCAACTACAGTTTGCTACCTGGGTCAACACTATTTTAATTCTGTTTGCTCTGGATTCACATTGTATACACCCACATTTTTAAGTACTCTACTCCACCGCTTTGGTCAGACATTTACATACATACATGAATGTCATCATGGACATGAATGTCATGGCAATATTGGGCTTTCAATGATTTGAACTGTTCCTTTTGTGTGGCAACATGACTGTACAACACAAATGATTGTACATTTTAATAAAAAAACAAGAAGTTGGTGCATAAGTTTTCATTTATTTTCTGAAATCAAAACAGGGTCAAATTATGCATACAGGGTCAAAAATATACATACACCCACTTAGATTATTGATTCAGTGGTGGTAAAAGTTCTAAAATGTCTTTTAACTTGCCAAGGCCTCTGAACTTCCTGTTATCGGTCATGATTGACTACAGCTGGTACCTTCGCTGTGCAAACATAAAAAGGGTTTGTTTGACGTACTCACTGGATTAGCCAATACACAGTACAATGTAAAAGTTCAAGGAGCTTAGTGCAGATCTAAGAAAGAGGATCACATATTTACCCAACTCAGGATTGTCTCTTGAAGCCTTTTATAAACAAGTGCAGATTCCAAGACCATCCATTCAAACATTTGACCCAAACTGTCACCCTCAGCTGAGAGGAAATTGGTTCAGATGATCAGAAACAACCCAGGGAACATCAAGTCACAGGCCTGACATAAATTGGAAGCTGCTGGAACACTGTTGACAGTCAAGCGAGGTTACATCACCATGGACACCTTCAAGCTTGAATAAAGTTTGCAACTCTCCACATGGATAAATTAAAAGTCTTCTGGAGGAAAGGTTCACGGTCAGATGAGACAAAGATTGAGTTGGTTGGCTTCAACGACCAGAGGTAGAGAGGAACACCGTACCAAATGTTAAGAATGGTGGCGGAAGCATCATGCTCTGGGGCTGTTTTGCTGTCAGCAGAACTGGTGCATTGCATTGCAAGTGGATGGAATAATGAAGAACCTCAGAATTCTTCAGCGTAACCTCAAACCATCTGCTAGATGGTTGAAACTTGGACACAACTGGGTGTTCCAACAGGACAATGACCCCAAACACACATCAAAGCTGGTTGTGGAATTGATAGAGCACGCTAACATTAAGCTTAAAACAAGTTCTGACCTCAACCCTATCAAAAATTTGTAGACTGTGCTTAAAAGTCAGATATGTACCAGCAAACTAACAAATTTGATTGAACTCTACCAATTCTGCAAAGAGTGGTCATATTTCCAGAATTCTGCCAGAAACTTGTTGATGGTTACCAAAACCAAATGGTGAAAGTCTGGGTGAAACTTACCAAGAGACATTTAACCAAATATTAGGTGTGCTGAAAGTATGTTTTTGACCCTGTATGTATAAATTTGACCCTGTGTTGGTTTCAGAAAACCCAAAATAATTTAAAACTTGTGCATCAAATTCTTATTTTTCTCGATGTTGTGCAATCATTCTGCCACGAAAAACAAAGAAATTACTGAAAGCCCATTATTTCCATATAACTTTCATGTCCATCATGACATTCATGTCCGTGTACGTCAAAGTCTGACCATAAGTGTATTAATCAAGCAATTTATGCTCTCACTGAGGCTAACAAGCACTTATCAGCTCTTATAGTTGATCAGTCTTTAAGCCAACCAATGTCATCAATTTTCTCAAAAGCCTTCATAAATATGGCATTAATGCTGATAGAGAAGAAAAATGAAAATGTATTGTCCTGTAATAATTGTTTTCCTCTGGATGGCAATGAGATGACTATAGATTGGATACATGGATGCATGGATTGAATCGTTAAGCCAGACAGTTACTTAATGAAACTATCAGTAGGCAGAGACAGAGCACATCAATTCTCCATGATGCAACCCATAGACCTGATTTAATAGTTTTCCATGAGGAGCTCTAATAAGAATCTTCTGGAGGAGTAGGGTTACACAAGAAGGAGATAGAGCCCAGCTAGGTAGAATAAGTGTGTCTCCTTGCTTATTTCATTTACAGGAAATGTTGAAGCTCTCGATCATTGACATGATCTTCACTGTGGCTAGCATTTTGCTGATCGATTTTATCCGGGGCCTGGTGGTTCGATACCTGAGTGACTGCTGCTGCTGGGATCTGGAGAGCAAATTTGTAAGAGTGATTTTATTTCAAAACATACTTTCTATAACTTGCTTACTGATGCCACACATCTTGTAAAATGCAATTAACTACTTTGTCAATTTTTTTTTTGCATACTAAATAAACTTTTAATAATATGAACCTCTCTCCCAGCCTGAATATGGTGAATTCAAGATAGCTGAAAATGTCCTACATCTAATATACAACCAGGGAATGATATGGTATGTAAGAGTAATAATAAACTTGCCACTGTAAAGGCCACTGAAATAACTATTGTTTACTTAATCTCCAGTGAATGCATTTGGTATCTAATGACGTGTTCATCGTATCCAGCATCATAATACATTGCCATATCTTTCAGGACCGTAATTTCCTACCCTCTAAACTCTGTTTCGCTCTATTTAATTTTACCTCCAGTCCTCACAAGGACACAGGGTGCTCCATTGGCCCTCAGATTTGTAATCTGTTAATAATGGCTTGCTTTTGGCTGGGATCATTATCAGCAGCTCTGGAAATAAGAGCATTCCAATAGCAAATATAAATCTTTATGTCATCTCCCTCGCTTTGTAGGATGGGGGCCTTCTTCTCACCCTGTCTGCCTGCCTTCAATGTGCTGAAGCTAATCGGCCTCATGTACCTCAGAAGCTGGGCTGTGCTCACCTGTAATGTTCCTCATCAGCAGGTCTTCCGGGCTTCCAGGTCAGAAGGTGGCACTAAATATTAGTATTTAGTGTGTGGGGTTTAGAGCAATAGATGGAATTTTATCTGTAGAACATATGAGAACCACTTACGGAAACATACAATGGCATTTGGGAATAAGGTTGCTGGTTGTGCTTACATTATATGTGAATCTGCAAAAATGTATAGATATCGGAACATTTACCTGTAAGGCACTTCACATACAATGGCAGTCCTGGGTTTTTGGGAATAAGGTTGCTGAGCTTATATTGTAATTGAGGGGTTAGTGGAGTTTGCATGTTATACAAGCCCAATCCCACAGCCCAAAGATATGTAGATCAGGTCAACTGGCTAGTCTAAATTGCCCATAGGTGTAAATCTGAGTGTGATTGGTTGTTAGTTGTTGTGGTAGCCCTGTGATAGACTGGCAACCTGCCTCGGTTGTACCGTGCCTCAACTGGGATTGGATTCCCCATGACCCTGGCCTATAAGCAGTACAGATGATTTTTGGATAATTGGATGGATGGATGAATTTACTGGATTATCCCTCACAAACACAAATCTCCCACTTTCACCACTTTACCTCACACACTTAAATTCACATAATTTTCACTTGATTATGTGAGTAATATATGATTACATGTGGCTGTGCATTTCAATGTGTTATACACATGAACTCAAGTAAACGTGATGCCATGGAAATAATATGTGATAAATAATACCACATGCCCTGTTAAAAATATGGAAATACAAATTAATCATTTGGGGGGAAATCAAGTGAAAATAATGTAATCTTATGAATAATAACTGCATGTGAAAACAAATTAATCATGTGTAAGAAAAATCATATGTGAAAATAAATGAATCATTTGGGAAATTTACATGAAAGTAAACTGGTCAAGTTTGTAAAAAACAAAATTACCAATTTGAATTTTCCACATGATTAATTAAATTTTTAATTTTTTTTTTATCTTATACATATTCGATAAATGAATTATGTGGGAAAATAAAAACACATGAACGACATTTCGATCACAAACAATTGTGATTTATACAGTGTTTAAATTGTAAAAAAAATATATATATATATATATACTGTATATATATATAGCAAATGTGTTTGTATGTGAGATGTTTTTCTGTGGTTGTAAGAATGAAAAATACTGCAAGTGAGGACTTTTTGATGTTAGGTGAATGTGAGAGTGAAATTACAGCATGCAAAGCCATTTTATGTAAATGTGAAAGCAATTTTGCAAACCTGAGATCATCCATCCATCCAACCATTATCTATACCACTTTATCCATCTGGGTTGCGGGGAAGCTGGAGCCAATCCCAGCATCTTCTGGCGAGAGGCGGGGTACACCCTGGGCAGGTCGCCAGTCCACCACACCTGAGATCATAGAAAACTAATAAATGAGAGTTAAAGTGGTGAAGTTGAGAGCATACTGTGTGAATGTAAGAGGATATAAAAATTTCAGTTTTATTTGTATAGCTCTTTTAGCAACACACATTGTCACAAAGCAGCTTCGCAGAAGTCTATAAAAAGCTTGAATAAACAAAAATGTTTTCAGCCAAGATTTTATTTATTAAAAAATAGAGGAATGTGATGGGTGAAAATGGTGAAACAGCACCAACAGTACCTTATATTGTAGATTTAGACTTCTTCTAGTTTGGAGAACATTTTCTAAAGTGTCTGTCTGAATTTTAGATGAGGATGGGAAGCTGGATAGCATTATTGTTTGTTCTTGCAGAAATCCCCCTTTTTTTACAGGCTATATTAATCTGTGAAGCAGTGAACCTTTAGTCATTGTGTGAGTCAGCGAGTACATTCTCTATATTTTAACTTGGGTCTCTGACTAAATGAAATTAATTTAGCGTTAAACACGACTTTATCAGGCGCCATTTAGATCAAAGACCAGTAAGTCTCAATGGTCCAGTTTAGCTTACTTCTCCCTTTCTTTTCTCCCCTCTTCTCTCTTTTTCTCTGTGTGCTGCCGAGCCGTGTATTCCTCCATCCTGCTCTTCTGCTTTCTTGATCTGATTTATTTAATGGCCATGTTGTCATAGAGTGTTATAGGCTTATCAGTCAGTCACAGATGTGAGGTAGGAATGTCATCTCTTTCATCCACCATCCATCTTCTGACATTGGGTCTTTCATATAAAGCCATGAAAGCCTGAATGCAGTGAAATGATTGCAGCTCAATCAAATAAAAATAAAATTCTCCCAGCAGAACTATGCGAAGCAGTGCCAATTCACTGAAAGGGAAAGGGCGTGGGATGTGGGGGGAAAAAAAACATGTTTGTGGCTGCTTTGCTTTGTGCTCATTTTATCTAGGTGAGCTTTCGCACAAAAGAAACAAAAGAGAGAGTATTTTTGTGGTGGGTGAGAAACAGGCTGTTCAACAACAAAAGCATAGGATAAATATGAGTCACTGCATAATATAATTTCTTCTAGTATCTGTTACATAGGAGTACTTCATAGGTTTTAATGTATTGAACTATTTTGTGTCCCTGTTTAAGCAGAACAGTTGTTGGTTTGATGTTTTCCTTTCAGCTTAATAATAAAAGTGGACCTTCTATATAGTATGATTTAACATGCCATCCTGTCCGCCAACGGATTTGTGGTATATTTTTGTCTGCCTACTAGGATTTTCTTGCTAGCAATGTTGACACTTCTAAAATTTGTTATTTTTCCCCAGATCTAATAATTTCTACCTGGCCATGCTCCTCTTTATGCTCTTCCTCTGTATGCTACCAACCATCTTTGCGATTGTGAGGTACAGGCCATCACAGCACTGTGGACCTTTTAGGTAAATGAGTCAGAATTATATATGTGTGTGTGCACAAACCACACGTTAAAGCCACTTTCATTAAGCCTCCCTGCTTAATCTTTGCCAGCAGCAGCATACTACCTCACCATATCCAGAGTGATGTTTATCAGGGGGAAAAAAAATTCAGAGCAGGTTAATTTCCCTGCAGTGACTGTATGTTCACTGTAGTTAATCGGTGCTGCATTTCTGCAGTTAGAATTCTAATTTGAAGGAATATTTCATTCAAATTATGAAATTTGCACAGCTATCATTTTCCTCACATGTATTCCATTAGCCAAGACTTGTTTGGTGTCTGTAGGTAAATTGTCTTCGGTGGTGTAGTAAAGCTAATTTTGTTACATAGGAAAGCTTGTAGCCACCATTTTAGCATCATGCAAACTGCATGTCTAAATTACTACTGGCGTCAAACCTTGTCTTTTTGTTCGGTATTAGAAACAGTCTTGTGTATGTGATTTCTGACACTGTACGACATAGTTTTATCTATAAGAATGGTTAAAATGACATTATTGAGCTAAAACTTTAGTAACGCATCTTGAAGCTTAAGTCAAAGTCTTCCGGAGTGCAAAGTTTATTTTTATTTTTATTAAAATGTAAAGACTGAATTGTAGAAGTGATTTGGAGTATAATATAATTCCAATTTGATATGTTAAAATGGACAAAAAAAATATTTTTTTGGTATTACCGTGCCAAATAATATAATACTTTATGCAGAGTTTGAAAAAATAATTTCTAATTTCTGAAATTACAATATTCTTTTTGTGGTGGAAGAACTCAATGATATCACAAATAAACATTTGAAACCATGTATATGGTTTCTTAGATTTATATTTTTATCTTTGTAAACAGTTATATAAAAGCAATAGAACATTCCAAGTCTTGTGCTATGGCGAATAACATCATGGCTGTTGGTGATCAATGGCACTCGCTGTATCAGATCACTGTCATAATATTCATGAGTATAGTAGTGATACCAACAATTCTCCTGAGCAAACAAGAAGTTAATTTGGGTGAAAAACCTCCTAACTAATTAGAAAATTCATTATTATAGAAGTGAGATGATACACAGTTTGTTTTTGTCTGATCATCTGCCTCTGTAGTGGTCAAGAGAAGATTTATGACATCATCTCTGAGACAATAGACAAGGACTTCCCTGCATGGTTTAGTAAGGTGATGAGTTATGTCACAAGTCCTGTGGTGGTCCTGCCAGCTCTCTTGCTTCTCTTGTAAGTCACACTAGAACTTATCCAGGCTCAATTACCTCTGGAAAATAAATAAACTCAACAGATTATAAAATCTCTTGCTTTGCTTATCATCTAGTCCGCTGAGGCTGCTGTTATCAGTGTGGTTCATCGTTGTCATATTTTTTCTAGCATGCTGATCTACTACCTGCAGTCCATCGCCAGGTCTCTCAAATTCACCAACAACCAGCTACGAATGCAGCTTCAGACCGTGAGTCATTCAGTGATTAAAGGTTGAAGTTGAAATCTAAACAAAGAAAAAAGTTATATGCATGTTTAAAATGCATGACATTTTATTCGATTTTGATGTTTCGTTGCTGCAGGAACGCACAGATGACAAGAAGAAAGTGTTTCAGTTGGCTGCAGGTAAAAGACTCAAAGTGATATTGACAGTTTTCTTCAGTCATCCAAAAGAGAGATTTGTTTTTGGTGTTGCACTGGAGCTATTGAGGTTTATATGGAAAACAAATAATAGAATCTTATTTCCACTAGTTTAGCAATGGGCGTGCATGCCAAAACCATCACACTTTCATCTCAGATCACATCGAGTTGTCCATTAATCTTAAATAGGCACGCTTATATTTCATCTGACCCTATATGACACATTGTAATCAATATAGATGGACAGAAGCATGAGAGAGAGGTAAAATAAATTTAAAAAGCATCAAATGTAGGTACAAGGTGTGGCCCAAAGTGTAAAGGCACAATTACTCTATAAGTGATTCAGTGATAATAAGGTTCCAATTTAATTATTATTCATTCATTTTTAGCACATTGTATTAATTTGGCAAATGATTTGTGATCGTGTGTTGTAGACTGGGTCTGCTTTAGGCTTCCCTTACTTAGCTACAGTACGTAGGCCTGTTAAAAAGCAAGCATGTTTTGGGAAATTGACACCAAACGTATCTTGGTTCAGTGAGCTCATTTGCAATGAGAGGGTTTTTTTTCTGGACTGCTCCTTTAAAAGAAAATGTCTTCCCAGAATTCTTAAGATGGTAATGACTCAGAGTAGCTAAGGCCACTTAAATAAAGCAATAAAAACAGTAAGCTTGGCTTGGCAATATAACAGGCAGAGACAGAACAATGGCTCAAGCGTCACGGTTTGTTGTTTTAAACCCTGGCGCATTAATACAGTATATAATTTAATTATTTTGATGTGATCAAAGGTGTGCATATTCAAAGGATTTTTGCCAATCTGATTTTATAACCGTTTATATTCCCTACTCTATATTTTAAATTTATTTTGAGTATGATTTAAGTATAGTACAATGACACGGTGATGTTGTGGGTAGCATCACCACCACACAGCTCCAAGGTCCCTGGTTCAATCGTGAGCTCAGGCTATTAGCACTGTTGAGATTCATGTCTTCTCCGTAATTTATGGATTTCCTTCAGTTTCAACCGTTTCCTCCTACCTCTCAATAACATGCAAGTAGGTGGATTGTCCTATACTGCCCTTAGGTGTGAATATATGTGAAAGTGTGTGTGTGTGAATGGTGCCCTGCAATGGGCTGGTATTGCTTTCAGGATATATTCCTGCCTCACGTGCGGTGTTTTGGGATACGCTTCGGATCCACCGTGATCCTGACCAGGATAAAACATTTACTGAATGTGAAAGAATGAATTAACATAAGTAATGATGATATAAGATAATTTAATGATGATTTTCATGTATTCTTGCATTTATATGGCAATTTTCCATCACAAACAGATGCACGATTAATGGTTTGAAATCAGTTCATAAGTGAGTCATTACCTGTACAGAAAGGTTACAAATTAAATTGCCAATCAGAAAGCACAGTTGTGTGTAGAGAGATTGTATACAGACATGATTCTCATTATGGTGTGTCTCCATTTTTGTAATGGTAGTGACAGTGACTTGCTCATGGAGCGAGAAGGCAGATATTTATAGAAAACTGGTATTGATTTACTTAATTTAGTTTTTAGTGTCTTAGGTACAGTGCAAAACTATAAAAGCAAATTTTCCACATTGGTTTATTAACAATGTGGTATTTATAGTCATGACTACAATTTCTTTTGTCATCCATTAACAAAATTAGCATTATGTAGTCCATTGCGAATTCACTGTTCCCTGCAGCACGTCTCCAGCCACCTGAGGGCGGTGAGCAAAAACCTGAACAGGAGAGTGACATCACCAGCATGGAGTCGCCAGCCCAATCTGCTTCCCCTCCACGTCGTAACGGCAGTGTCAACAAAACCCTTTCACCTGCCCGCTGCAGCAACAGCATCCGCACAATTGCCCAGTCAGCCTCTCGGCCTGATGACAGGAGCCCCTCCATCCTCGTGAGACCCAAGCCTAGCAGGTCTATCCTAATGACTTTTCCTGTTCTCTGGCCCTTCAACACTCAGTACATTGCTTTACATTTCCCATAAACCTCCCATTTCCATCTCTGCTTGTGCAGTGCTTACAGAGTATTCGGCAGCCCTTCCGTTCCCCAGAGGGAGATTCACAGGGTGGAATACATCCCCATCAGGTTTGACTTTCTTTTAAAGGTTCCCAAAATGGAGGTTGATTAACCAAAAACATACTGGCTTTGAATATGTCCTTTTTTTAAAATGTGTTGTTGTTTATAGACAAATCAATAATCATCAGAAGGCTTCATGGCAGTGCAAGTCATTAATTAGACATCATTTAAAGCATCTCCCATCACGCTCACAGCTTTGCAGCATAAAAGCTTGAGATTTCATTTACAATTTCATTTTCATTCACCGACGTATTTAAAAAAATAGAGATGTTTGGGTTACTATTGTATATTTTATATGGTAACAGTAACGGAAGTGTATCTCGCCAAAATCTGCTCCGTAAATATGTGCCTCAGACTTGCTATTGTGGTTTAGGACACTGTCTGACTGTAATTTGGCAGCCATCATGGTTAACCAGAATTATCTTTTTTTTATTTTGTGCAATTTGGTATCACTGCACACCATCAATGTTCCTCAACAATGTACTATGAAAATATGTGCATTTATGGAAACTAGTTGGGACATTACTTGTTAGCTATACTGGACTGAAATCACGAGTGTAATACTAAAGAAGGAAATATCAGACAAAAAACATGTTTTGGGGCAAGTGAAAAATTGTTAAGCTTATGGTTTTTTTTTTTTTGTTTGTTTGTTTGTTTGTTTGCCAGTGTGTTCCTGTTTGCCTGTTTATTAGGTATCTATGCTCTAAAGAGAAGCCATATGGGTACTGAAGACTATAGATGATTCAGCTCATTTATACTACAAAATTATGTTACTAAAATCTATTTGTTTCTCAGGCATCCAGCCCATCCAGGCCGCTCCAAATCATACCACCAAATGGCCTACAATCCCTCAGTGCGTTTCTCTGAGAACGTCCACTCAGACCCGGTGTTCAGGAAAAGCCTTCGGCCCATGCACCCAGAGCCTGGGATTGTCACAGCACAGAGCTACCTGGGCCGGCGTGCTCACACCACCCGGTACGTCATCCTAAATGAGCATGAACCACGCAAGAAAATTATGCGTTCCACCATGCGTATGCCAAGGCACTACCGTGTGGTGGACGAGCCACCTGAGATTGTGGAGCTTTACCCCCGCAATGTGAAGCGCTATATTCCCCGGAGTCAGCAGCCCCACCTCAGTGAAGAAGAGGAAGAAGATGACGCTAACGACGGTGGAAAGAGAGGGTCTTTAGGGCACTCACACCGGCCGAGGTCACTCTCCGATCTCCATCAGAGATCACCAGCGCGCTTTTACATTGGTGAAACTCTGGACAGCCGCCTAGCACGGAGAGTGTATGGAGAAGAAGAAGAGGAAGATTACCTAGAGTGGGAGGAGGAAGGCCCTCGTAGCTGCTCCAGGACAAGTGTTAAGGTCACGGAAACACCACACAGGCATGGAGAACCTCATGTCAAGCCCAAGAACAAACGCAAGGGGGAGCCGTCACTGACCGAGTCGGATTCAGCCTCACTGGAGTCCAGCAGTGACCAACAGAACAGCAGCACTGACCAGTACATCCAAGTCATCCACAACAAAGAGAAATACCTAAAACACAGCACGAAGATGACTAAAAAGAAGTCCAAAACCAGCGCCGAACTGAACATGACTGGATCAAAAGACCTAGTGTGCTCAAATGTTTGACTAAAGTTATATATTATAACAACACTGAAGGTTCCAGTAGTTGTGTTGCACATATGCTGTCTTACTAACATGTTTTAAAGCACATATTGTAGGCAAGAATCCAACAACCACAATGTAGGACATGTTTTCCAAATGTAAAATGGTAATATATTCTGTATATGATATTATAAAGTGATATCAAGACCTATATACAGTAATATAAAAAAATATTGGAAGTGAAATTTTTTGGATTGTGATTTATAAGGTGGATAAAGGTAAGTGTTGATAATTTCGATGATGGAAGAACTACATAATTTATAACTAGATTGAATGAAAAATTTGATCTGAAATTGAGAACTACAGATGCCTATTATAAGCTTATTTACAAACATTTTGGAACATACTTTTCTAAATTACATTGCATGGCATTCAAGTAAGAGCAACTTTTTGGCAACATTGATTTAGCTTGTTGAGTCTTTTTTTCCACATCATCTCTAATGGGAATCACATTTTTGACAAATGTTATATGGCGTCTAGGTTTTTTATTTTTTTTTTTCATCTATTGTGTTTTAAGCCCTGTGGTTTTCCTTCACATCTGCACTTTGTTGGCATGAACAAAGTAGGGACCTATGATGCAACAGTCCTGAAGGGTGCATGGGTTTAGAAGCTGAGCAGAGAGACACAATGTGGTCACAAACTTGATGCTTCATTACTTAGTCGAAACCATTTGCAGGTGCATGGCAGTGACAAGTGAAACTGTGAAACCTTGTTTCATTAGCAATTTGTATGAATTCTAACAAAGAAGGGTGACGTGGGTGGATTTAGTTAAATCTGTTAAAAATGAAGTCATCAGATCATCCAGATCCCAAACCTGCAAGACAGGATTGCAAATTGTTTCAAATTACATTTCTTTAGTGTATAACCATGTTGGCAAAACTGAAGCAAATAAAGTTTAGAGTAATTATGTCAGTCCCAGCACCAACGTGCTCAAAATGATTTCTTAACTGTATGATTTATAAAATTAAAGTGGTTTTTAGAAAGCTCTATCAGAGGTTATCTATCTTATCTTATCTAGTTTCAGTCAATAATAATTTAAATAAAAGTCCCTGGTTACATCATGTGACCTAATTTGGGATAAAGACAAAAATCACTCAAGATACATTTACAGCATTGGAAATCTTAGAATTTCTTGTAGAATAAACTGTCTAAGCTGAACTGTGATTTTTCAGAATAAGACTAAAGAACTAAAGCAATAGCTAGACTTAGAGAGGGGGAAAACATTTTGTGCAACTATGGAGGGGTTTGTTATTGATTATTTGGTCTAAATGTATTCATTGAAAAAGAATACATAGGGCATATAATATTCCTTTCAACATTTCTGTGTATTGCTTAATAATATAATGCTCAGCAACACATTTCTAACAGTTTTCGACGAAATTCAGCATGTTCCCCTCGGTTAGTACCGCACACGATCATTTTGAACAAGATTAGCACCGCGCATGCGCGTTATTTCCACGCATGCGCACTACGTATAGGCACATGTCCCCACTTGACTGGACAGAAACGAATGAATGAGTTGTCCGGATTTCCTTTATTTTAATGAGTGATTTACGGGTTTTATAGGTGCTGTAAGTGTCATTTTATGTTTTTATGGCAAGGTGTAGCGAGACGACTGTGAATTATATTTATAGCTATCGTTATTAGCTCGCGCAGCCAATGAAAAAAAGCCACGGTTCACTTGTGCAGGTTCAATAAAACAAAAACATCACGGTATGGATTATAAGGAAAAGGCCAATTCTGTTGCTGATCGTCTTTTAAGCTACAGGAAAGACGAATCCGGATGGAAAATCTGTAAGAAATCGGTTAGTGCTGATTTATTTTCTCTTTTTTGTTGTTTGTTTTTACAGTACAGTTTTTGCAAAATCATCATTTTTTGTGTTACATCACTGTGTATGCTTTCTGTCTAGAATGAAGTTATTGTTTATTGGCGACCTTCATCTGAATTCCCTGGAAATGTGTAAGTAAAACACATTACATGTTATAAGACGTTATAACAACATATTTCATTCAACTATAACAGATGTAATGAATGCTGTCTCTGCTTTTGAAGTTCAAGATGCTCAGACCGATACAATGTTGTCAATATACAACATCTGCAGATCTAAATGAATAACTCAAATAAACTTATAAGGTTACATGATTTACATGAAATCAAGGTCAGTACATCAACGTTACACGTTTACACTGCCTCAGCTCTTAGAAAAAAGTACAGGTTTCGTTTGGATTTAATTCTCTCAATGAGGAATAGAGTCAAAGAGGACGTGAAGGCAGAATAACACACCCTTGGATGTTGAAACATTAGTGCAATGTTTTTAAATAAGTTTGGGATTGCTCACCTTACACTTCACCTTTGACTGAATGATGGAGCAATGCTGTCAAACCACCGAGCAACTTGTTTTTCCATATGTTGCTCTGTTATTGTCAACAGTAAACAAAGCCAAAGGTGTATTATTTTGGTTTATAATATGTTGGACGTTCGTCATACGTCAGGAGTCAATGCACAAAAATTGCAGATCTCAGACTAAAAGATTTAACTGGGAATTTGGAACGTTCATAGTAACGTTCAAGTGTGTCTCCTAAGTTTTTACATTTGTTCAGTTACATCAATACTAATATTAATGATCTGCTTTGCAGATATAAGGGAGAGGGGATAGTCAACGGAAGTCCACAGAAAGTCTGGGAGTGTTTGAAACCAGATCCAAATGGACATCGTCTCAAATGGGACAACAATGTGAAGAAGTTTGAGCTCCTTGAACAAGTTTCTACAGTAGGTTTTATGCCAGCTGTTGACTCACTCATGAGTTCTCATGTCTAGCTGTTTAGGCTGGTTCCTGTGTACACCAAATCTCTCAATAGTTAAGGTTAAATTTAAATCCCACAGTCTTTCACGCTGAAATGCCTCATCATATTATTATGAACACATATACT
The DNA here is from genome assembly GCA_030068235.1 of Notoglanidium macrostoma. NCBI lineage: Eukaryota > Metazoa > Chordata > Actinopteri > Siluriformes > Auchenoglanididae > Notoglanidium > Notoglanidium macrostoma. Next base: position 15,209,336 of record JAQQZR010000007.1, read on the forward strand.
AGATTATTTCTGTAGCTGAGATTTCAGTATACTAGTGATTTGATAGATTGTGCATCTTCACTTGAGGCATCTGTGAAATGAAAATAATGTACAGATTTCTTTTCTGTTCTTTTAGGCCCAGGTGTTTTCATCCATGTCTAACTGATAGTTCTGATATTTCTCCCATAGGATGTCACAGTATGCAGAACTGTCACTCCCTCTGCCGCCATGGGTGTTATATCGCCACGAGACTTTGTAGATGTTATTTTAGTCAAGCAGTATGAAGATGGCACAATTACATCCAATGGTATCACATTTATCCTTTTTTATCCTTTTATTCAGTTATGTATCTCTGTATTTCGATACAATAAAATACACACTGCAATATATGATGGATGATTTCATGTCTAAAAGATACATTTAAGCAGCTAGAGCTTTAATCCAATACCATTTATAGCTGTTTCAGTCAGTTCAGCTTTAACTGAAATATGACTTTTAGCCTTATGAAGGCCACACCTCCTTCACTGAGACTGACAGGCGTAAAGCCACACCTCCTTCACTAGAATTGACCGATAAAAAGGCCATGCATCCTGCACTGAAACTGACAGATAAAGAGGTCATACCTCCTTCACTGAGATTGACAGGCACAAAGCCACACCTCCTTTACTGGGGCTGACAGTGACAGAGGGCACACTTCCTTTACTGGGATGAACAAATATATAGGCCACATCTTTAGTCAACTGAAAGCCATCAAGGATACCACTCCTTCACCAAGATCAACATATACAAAGACCACACCTGCTTTATTATGGTTAATTAATATAAAAGTGATAGTATTGGAAATGCTCATATTTCCACATTGTTCCTCTTCTAGATCTGATTCTGAGTCAGTATTTGCTTTTTGGTTGACAATAGGATTTGTAAATCCCATTAAAAGAGATTATTTTTTTATTATTATTTTTTTACTCTATTGTGTTTTTATGTCTTTGTAGCAACTCATGTGAGCCATCCAGCTTGTCCTCCCCAGCCCGGCTATGTGCGCGGCTTTAATCACGCATGTGGCTGCATTTGTGTGCCTGTACCAGGGTAAGCAATGAAAGCAGTGAAACTGAATTTCAGAAACCTTATTTAACATCATCAGCGCCTGAGAATGGCAATATGAATTTCCAGCAGAAGAAGGCAGGTGGCAGCAAAGAGCTATTATTGTTGTGGCAATCGGCATTTAAACCGTCCATTACAAATCTGAACCAAGTTTCAGTAATACTGAGCTGAGGTTTATTGATCCGGCTGACACTTTTGTCTGAAGCAATTTGCAGTGAGATAGAATTCAATCTGGCTGTAAGTAACATCAGGAAAATGCTGCAAGGCTAAGTTTCCACCAAGTGGCCAGATGCAAAGGCAAGATAGTTTTACAAAGAATATACTCCGAGTCAGATGAATGAGATACAACTAACCCAAGGGTTAAGGGTTCTTGCATTTGCAGGGTTCTTGCCTATCTTTCCTTTGAATCTGGCCACTTGGTTGAAACTTAGCCTTGCAGCATTTTCCTTATGTTCCTTACAGCCAGATTGAATTCTATCTCACTGTTTGCCATTCATACACAGCGTCTGGAAAAGCAACTACCATGTACCATGACTGAATTGCGGCAGCAGTTACCTTTAAATGCTGACGCATTAATGATCAAGATTATATGGCCACAAATAAGACAGTTTGTAGTGGCTATGTTTTGTATTTCACACTACCACTAGTGCCATGGACACTGAACAAATGAGACACCGCTGTTTTCACTATGATGCAGGGAGAATGAATTCATTTCTCATTTCTAATCTAATATCTCTAGCCCTGTAGCTAGTCTGGTCAGCCTTCAGCTGCATAAACAGTATTTTTTCAAGGATTCGGTTCGTTCCACTGATATAAACATTGTGCTCTTATACAGGAAATAAACGTCTGCCTGTTTCTTTGAGACACAAACTCTCACAAAGCACTCAGTCAAACTATACATGGCACAATGAAGAATACTAATACAATAAAAAGTTTAGAGTAACTCATGAGCATAGGCTATATCATGTACGTACCAGTGCGTTTATATGAATATTAGATGCTTCAGTTTACTTAATGCATACTGTACTTTGTAATACAATGCCACATTGTATTATAAGTGTTTTATTAACATTATTAATGTGAATTTTGTTGTTTCTGTTCATCTGTGGCTCACAGGGAAGCAGGTAAAACCCAGCTCGTCAGCTTCTTCCAGACCGATCTTGGAGGTTTGCTTCCTCGTTCCGTCGTGGATTCGTTCTTCCCCGGCAGTATGACTGAGTTTTACACAAACCTCACTAAAGCTGTTAAATCTCTCAAATAGCACTAAAGGCACTTTCTCCAGAAGATCCACTTCCATTACTGTTCAACAGAAAGGTATTTTCTGATCCTCTGTGATGTCACTGTGTTTCCCAGTGAGCACTAACTAACCATTATTGATTCTGATTCAGGCCTTGATCTGACCCCGAAAAACAAATCTGTCCTTTTTAGTCCATTTTATGTTTGACCTATTTGGGTGTGATGAGAACAGCTGTCTTTTCTGAAACCATTTATCTTAGCTGAGATTTGAACCTCTTTTAAACATTATTGTGCTCACTGGGTTCACATTTAGTTTTCACTGGTTTTTAAATGTGTTAGATAATATCAGAAGGTGCAGAACAGAAAAGTAACTTCCCTGAAAAAATGTCTATTTAGACACTTTTAATCCCACTACAGCAAAATCGCACGCAAAAGCGTAACGTTCACTGATTGCACAACGAAGTGATCTATCGGGACTATTAATAACTGATAAGAAGCTAACCAACTGACAAGCTAATCGGGCGAACAGTGAGTGCCATGTTACATATTCTGAGTTACATTTCTTTTCAAACTCTTAAAAAGATATAAGAAGGGATTTGGCCACATATATATTTTTTGTTTTACAGAAATACGTTAGATCTGGTACTAGATACTTTGCACTGCTGCCTATGCAACCAACATTTTAAAGGTTTCTAAAGGTTTCATCTAATTTATACATCTAGCATTAATCGAATTTTTGAAAATATCTTCCGCGGAGAATTTCTCCATGAAATCTCACGGATCCACGGTTTTCCCATCTTACCGTAGTCGGCCTAGTTTTGACTTGTTTTTATTCCACTTGCTCGTCACGCTCATGTGAGAAACATTTTTTATTAGTCTTTCGTTTAAAAGGTCTGCAAAATTTCAGGTCTGTTTTCATATTTGGGCTGAGTGCAGCACAGCTGTGGAGGAGGAAATGAAAAAATTCCAACATGGGCATAAATGTCTTACAAATGTAAATGTAAACTGGGATTGTGGGTAATAATAGAATTACACACATGACGTGAGCCAAAGCTCATGCACTAAGCAGTGAGGTTCACTGGCCATAAATCACTTCACATTACATTGCATTAGAAAAACATTACTGAGGAAGTAATCTCAACAATGAATTTAAACAAATTGCTTTAATTGTCACTTAGAGATAAAAGCACAAATATGGCATGGGCAGGTAATAGCACACATATCAGATCACCAGCATTCTCACCAGCATGCTGGCCTACAGAAATAACTATTACTACATAAATATTCACATTCCTAAGACAGCGTAGTTCTCCGTGGCTGGGAACGAGTTAAAGCCGTTGTGCTTATCTGAATAGGATAACGAAAAAGTGCTGAGGTTCAAATGACTGAAATGTCAAGATACTATAATTATTCAGTCAGTGCTGATACTAATTCGCCTGCTCCTGGAGACCACATACAGAATGCATCTGTAGATATGACGCTCTGACAGAAACTAGACTGCTAATTATAAAATGGATACCGATGCTGCATTTTCATCACTATTACTGGTCAAGGAGTTAGGACTAAGAAGTGTTTGATCATGTTTTGTACTGCAACAGTAATAACACGTTAAGTCAGAATCAATTATTATACACGTTATTTAGTGTGAACCTGATTGGTCAGGTCATGTCGAATAATTTACTATAATAGCAACTCTAACATTAGCACACACTTCAGTGCAAAACAGGTTTATTTAAGTGCCCTCATAGTAGTACGCTATCATTTTTATCATAACAACACCCTAGGAACTGTATGGCGGACACTGCTCGTAATCTAAGCCTAATCGGTTTAAACTGATTTTTTTAAATGTGCTGTTATTTAACAAAGAAAAACATACAGTACTGTGCAGAAGTCTTATATAAGGAAATGCTGTGAGGTAAAGATGGCTTCAAAAATAATGCAATTAAAGGTCCACTGTGTAGGATTTAGGGGGGTCTATTAGCAGAAATGGAATATAGAATTCATAAGTATGTTTTCATTAGCGTGCAATTACCTGTAATTGGGAATTGGTGTGTTTTCATAAGCTTAGAATGAGTCCTATATAGCTACATAGGGAGCCGGATCCCTTTCACAGAGACGGCATGTTGAACGGACAAACCTCTTGAGAGCGCCTTGCGTGTTTCGGGTTTTTACAAGTGGCGGCGTGAATCCGAAAGGAAGCACCGGTAGGACGACAAAGAAAAAGAAAGGAAGACAAGAAATAAGAGAAATCTGTGTTTGCTGGTTCTGGCTAACAAGTTTGAGAACCCAAATTTTGAAAAATGGAGGATCATACTTATTATTTAGCATGTAAAATGCAAGGGAGTATGAATGTGAAGGGAGTGTACTTGGAAGTACAGTACAGGGACCTGACAGAAACATACGTTCTAATACATGCTTTAAAAGGAGGAGTAAATAAGTTGAATCTTTGAATTTGAATCTGGTTGAATCCTTCATAGTGGACCTTTAATGCTTCCTACTTAAAAGAGAAATACTATAATATGCAGTAAACAGTAATAAACTAAACAAAGGCAGTATTTGGTGTGACGACCCTTATAGTAGTCTCAGGTTCAATCTGTGCAGTTTTATAAGGAAATGTGCTGGAAAGTGTTATTGAGCATCTTGGAGATTCTGCCACTGTTCTTTGACTGTGACTTTAAATGTCTCGCTTCTTCTTCTTCTTCTTCTTCTTCTTCTTCTTTTCTTTTTTTTTTTGTGTCTCAAAAGTGGTGTCTTACGTAATATGTTGCTTTCTTTACTGACATGCAAATATTTTTTAAATACAAAACATTTCTAAAATCTAAAATGCTTTTGTATAATGCAGATAATCTCAATAATGCAAAATTCATAAAATAAATATCTATAACATTTAGCAT
>JAQQZR010000007.1:15214645-15236130 GCA_030068235.1 Notoglanidium macrostoma
CAACTAAACTAAGTATAGTATTTAGTATAACAAATTTGTACTAAAAATAAGATGCCTAAGACTTTTGCACAGTACTACGTATAAAAATAGAAAAAAATAAAATAAAAAAAGTTCAATAAATTAAAAATTGATTAATTTAATTTATTAAAAAATTAATAAAAAAAAGTCATTGTTGCTGTGGTGTAAAAGGAATAAAACAGTGCTGTTATGGACAAAATATCCAACTCCCCAACACATCGAGCCACATCACACCACCAAATGATTCTTGATATTGATTCTTTTCCTATGTTATGTTAGTCCTTAATTATCATTTGCTATCTATCATGATCTGAAGACCAAAAAGCCTAGCCTTCCACAGGAGTTACTTTTCTATTCCGTACTTTAGAAAATAACATTCGGGAAAACGTTAAAGAAAGTAAGACTTTGCGCAAACATATGGCTTGAGAGCCTTTTCTGCCACCTAAAGAAAAAGCACTTGGTATGAAAGAGGGATGCACCAATCTGATACTGAGTATCATTATCAGACTGAAGATGTCCTGAATCACTGGACCGGTATCAGATGCGATTTGCCATTTTACAATCTGAAAATTTTAGGATCTGAGCTGCTGATGTTTTAAACATTCCATAAAAGTGTGACATTGCCTGGCGCAAAGTCAAATCTTGCACATGTACGTGCCTGTGATATTTTGCATCGCTAACCAACAGAAGCTCACAGAGTCAATTTGATTACTGTGAGGATGACACTTGTTGTCATCATTAGCTGAAAGAACTTGAAGCTAACATGGTGTCTGTATAGCTACACCTTTTTAACACTATGTACATAGTCACTGTCAGAGCACTATCAGGTAACTGATACTGCTATCATATTTTTAAAAAAATGGGACGTCTGAATCCCTAGTACAAAACCATTTCCTTTTTACTTTTACAGAGAAAATAGTGCAATATGACAATTTTTATGCAATGAGTTAATTAGACCCCAAGTGTGGTTCTGTAGGGTGGATTTAAGTTTTATGAGGCAATCAGATAGAGACTTATGATATTGGTTTATTCCTGTTTCAGCTGTTAAGTGCAGGTATTTAAATGGAGAAAGAAATATTTTTGTTTACCAATTCGTAGAACTCTATTAGAGATTTATTTGACATTTAGAATGATGCGCATACTTTTGAACTTTCTTCTTTTTTTTAACACAAACTAATTGATCCGTTTTGATACTTATCTGCGAATTATCTGCGAAATCTAAAAGATGACGTGTCCACACTTATTGACAATCAGTTTAAGGATGTGTTTAGGGAAATATCAGGTGTTAATCATCTCCAGATCGCGTGAGAGCGTTACTGTAATTTAAATGAACTAATATACAGTAAATAATGGCATAATATAATATAATATATATAATATAATAGACTTATATTTTATTTATATACACATTGGAATGTTCTTCATTTTAGCTAGATATAATAAAGAATCTACAGAATCGGAATAAGTTTTTAATGAATTGTTCATGAAAAAGTTTTACATGTATGTGCATTAGGGGAAATGAGATTGATACTCTTTTGGACTCGACTTTGTGTCTTATTTGTAAATGAACGAACCTAACCATGGCTAAATTAAAATAGGTCATTTTTAGTTGAAAACTGAATAGTTACCCCATGTTGTGTGTCCCAGATCACATTCACACACATCCTTAATGGCTACGCATGTCATAAAATATCAATATATTGATGATTGACCTGCGTGTTATTTTACTGATTTTTTTTTGAAGCATCGATGAATTAAAGTTAGCCGACGTTTAAATTAATACATTGTGCTTTCCAGTTCATTCGGTTGGCCTTCCGTTTAATGTAGTCTGGAACAATAGCTTTTGGAGACCACAAGGAGGCGATATTAAATGTATTGCTCATTCACAATCAGGCTCCATGTAGCGGTCCTGCCTTGTATGACACTAAATACTGCTACGCCTTCGCAACTTAACAGAGATAATTAAGAGTTCACCTATTTATTTAATCATCTGATAATCATCTGGAAATTTTTATGAATCGACGCATAAAAAAGGAATTGCTAACATGGCTGACGTGCCATAAAACTTGAATCCAGCCAGCGTTTAAAGTCCAGCATAGCTTGGTTAGCTCTAACACAGGTTTATCCTGTGTATCCGAGCAGGTAGAGAACACCAAACTGTGCTCGACTCCAAACATGCAATCACACAGAAGGGGTCAAAATGGCTACTTGTTAGTTTTTAGAAACATTAAAACTTCACACTCTGTAAGAACCTCACATTTTACATTTTTCTTTAGTACTTGCAAATTCCAGCGTTTAGGTTACTTTTATATTACTTCTGAACAGATTACCTCAATTTTCAATGTTGTCTGACATTCCTGTTCCCTGGCTTTAATGCTAGTTGTACCCAGTACGTGCCTGCTGTCTTTTTTCTTTGTGTCTGCATGCCTAGTCATATTGGAAGAGTGGAAAGAAAATGACATGCAGAGGAAACTATTTACATAGGTGTTACTGGCTTTACTCATATTTCTGCACGCATAGGTGCTGAGTATTTTATTTCCAAAAAATAATAACATGCGTTACTTAGTCCGTCACGTTTCTCACAATGAAAAATGGGAAGCTTGTAATGAGTTAATAGGAAGAGAGGACTAGCAGAATTCCCAAACATGAAACTGTAAAGCTCTAAAAGAAAATACACAATAGTCAGGAATTTCACTGTGATGTTTACATACTGATAGAAAGCTTGAATCGTTCGAAGTTGCACAAAGGGACTACATGCCGTTGGTGTGTAATCTGCTGCAAAGTGCATGTGTGTGTTTTTCTGTCCTGTGTCTATACTGTTCCATTCATGAGCATGACTGTGTGTTGCTCAGTGAAGTGAATTATCCTGAATGCATGTCCACTTGCTAGCAATGTGTTTGTTGTTCATTTTATTGAGGCATTATCTCCAGTGCCTGGATTATTTTTGAATTATATATATTTTAAATTTGTGGAAAATAGGGCATTTTTTAACTGAACATATGTGGAAATATTTTTTTTTTTTTTTTAATATGAACGAATATACCTATGTTTAGTACACCTGTTTCGACTTTCACTATTTAACATTTAACTACTACTGGAATCAGTGTCTCAGATTTTTATTTTTATTATTATTATTATTATTATTATTATTATTATTATTATTGCACAGCAGATAAATGGCAGTTCAACAAAAATCAGGTTTACACAATTTTCCTCTTAGCCCAAATGTACTCAAACAGCCAAAACATGTTTGCGCTCTGACATTTGCTGTAACTATGCAGGTGATTTAGCTAACATTTCAACTTTATCCCACTCCAAATTCCTTTCCGCAGCTATATTATCATACAGTAATATCCATATCTTCATTTATTTGTTTCAGGTCATTTAAGCTACATATTCTCAAATCCTTGTCATTTGGGTTAAAAGGAAATTTTTGCCGATTTGATTTTCCACTTAACTGCCCCTATCCAATGTAGTTCTCTTATACTCGTTCATCTTAGTATGTTTAGATTGGACTTTGGATCATTTGGATAAAAGCCTCCACCAAATAAAAAAATATTAGTGATTATTTCAGATTTGAATTTTTCAGTGTTCTTTATAGTTTTTGTTGAATAGATGTTGGAATGAGACAAAATGCCTTTACTGTACTGTTTGCCTAAATATAAAACAGAGCCCTTTATATAATCCCACACAATGTATTCCACCAGCTTCCAATGAATAAATGATGACCTTCCAAACCATTGGCATCTGTTGACTTGTTTGTCTCTTGTCAGCAAGACAAGTCCATTCTGAAGTGATGACACCAACACAGGGGACTTCATGGGAACAATGCTCAGGGCAGCTATTTGTACGGGTACTCCAGACGGAAGAGTCTAAAAGCAGTTTCAAAGTGCCTTGAAGGACTTTGGCAGACAGAACTGATGGACACATCAGATGCTGCTGAGATTGTTTGCACTATTATTACTTTAAATGATCTGGCAGGAATGATGCAGGTAACATTTAACAACTTGTTACAAGAATGCACTCACTGAAAGAGAGATGGGCAGCACCATTCACGCTTCATGATTCCTAATAGAGTCAAGAGCTTTAAGTCAATAATAATGCCATGACCCTTTTAGCAAGTATAGTAAATGGAAAATCTGTACTTCCTTCTACAGCTGCTTGCTGTATACAAACAGCTCTGCCTTTTGTTCCTTGGTGTAATTTGTAGTGTTGGGTTCAAGACCAACTTATCTGAGACTGAGTCAAGACCAAGACTACAGGCAATGAAGTACAAGTCAAGGCTAAGTATGACAGCAGGGCACGACCAAGACAAAACCACATATGGCCGCGTCCATGTCAAGTCCAGGACCAGATGCTCAGATGAGTTAATTTGTTGGTTGTATCTTTTGTACACAGGACATACATAGGACATAGGCTTTTATCATTTTCTGCGTCCAAATACAGCTGTGCATTACATGTACTTGACAGACATTATTTTGAACATAAGAAGACGAAATATTTTGAAAAATACTCATAAGTGCTATATAACTCCACATGCAGAGCTAGACATTGACATTTTGTACTGTAACGGTAACATTACAAGTACTTGCTCATGGAAATGATGTTATGGTCTCAGGTGGTGTTGAAAAAGTATTTCAAGTGCTCATAGGCCGAGACAACGTCAAGTAAAATTTCACCCGAATTTATGACAACACCGAAACCCATTGATGTGTGGTGTCAGTGTTAAATAAATGAAACCCAGTGGTTACTAAATCTATGAGGCATTTTCAGTTTTCACGCAAAATTTGATTTGCTGTGTGAATCTACAGTCAGGGCTAGAAGGAAATCAAGTCCAGATTTTACTTTTTTTGTTGACATTTCCATTTTGTTTGTTTTTACTTATGACCATTGGTGAACTGTTTTTTATTATATTCAATTAAAAAAAACCTCAACCCTTTCACATAGAAAAAAAAGTTTGTGTGAAGCATCTTATATACCATGAATATCACTTTTCTGTCACAAGCATATGTTGCAAATAGATTGATAAGTAGTAAATAATTTACTTTTTTATTTAGTAGTAACTAATTTGCTTCTCACAATATATTATTAGAGTTACCATGCTCAGAAAACAAGCCTAACTTCTCTACTTCACTGTAAACATTATCAGGCTTGCAAGTCATGTGGTAACACAGTGGTAAAAAAAAAAAACCTGGAAATTCTCTGTAGGCTAAAGGATTTACAGGATGAAGCCTTTTTTGTGCATTTGAACGAAAGTTTGATATGTTGATATGCAACATAAGCTTGTGACAAAACTTTAACATTCTTCGTATATAAGTGCTGAAAATAAGTTGCATTCAAATATTTTTTTATGAGAGAAATACACATTTGTTTACAGCAAAAAAAAGATGATTTGTATAGCAAAAACAATGTTACTTTTATTTATTTTTCACTTTCAGCTCTGAGTCCAGAGCCCAGTTTGTTAGTCCTTTCAAAATAGATGTTGATTTACATCCAACTTTTCAGCCAATTACCTAAAAGTGTATAACCAAGCTATACATAAGCTAGGCTACGAGACATTTTAAGAGTTGCCATTGAAAAGCAAATGTTCACAGAACAAAGTACAAAGTCATAATCACTTCGCAATGCATAGCAGCCAGAATCAATCGTAATCATTTTTTAATCACCAAACTGCACAAAAGTCTGGTTGATTATTTTATTATGTTAATTTTCAGTGGGAAAGTAATACAGGGACATTTTAAACAATCTAAACAGGGCTTTCTGATATATTAGTAGTTTATTCTGTACAAAGACAAAAAATTAACAGCATCTGATCTTTAATGTGACCTTTTACTTTTCAATTATATTAAAATTGGATGCTCTGTTACTTTTAAGTACTTAAGAATAAATAAAATGACAATTATGTTAATCAGGCACGTGGTCATAAAAACGTCGAATGTAAAGGCAGACCATAAAAAAAAAAGTCTCCTATCTTTGGTTCTTGCAAGCATATGTGAAAACATTACATTATTGTGAGCTCAAAATCTACTCCGTTACGAATCTGGTCAAATAGTCTTGTTAAGTTTCCATAGAAATATTGTTCGTATATATCTGACTTTACAGTGCAAATCTTAAAAAAAAAAAGCAGGTAAACTTGAGTACAGTCAAGTTCCTGGGAATCCCTGACCATGTTAGTACAGCAGAACGAAGGCAAAATTTCTATGAATCAGCAAAGGAAACGTCACTCTTTTATGCTGTTTTCACATGGCTAAACTTCTGAAACTTTATTTACAATTATTTAAAAAAAGTAACACCAATAAGAGCTTGTGAATCATTTGAATAGACATATCGAGATATCAAAATTGGAGACATATTAATCTCAGCTTCGGACTCATTCATGTAGAAGTGTCATTTCTCTATAGACTATTTTCATAGTCTAGGATTAGGCCAGATATTGTTACAAAAAAAGATTGGCATTTTCCAAAGCCTAGAAGATGCACATAGCAAATTATTTCATATAATATTACTCTTTTCTTTCTCCTGTAGTTCAGTGAGCACAGTACTTAATGGCTTCTTTCACATGGATATATTGGTATCCATTAGAAAATGCATTGATAGGCTTTGCTGGTTTATTGCAGGAATGTTTGAAACAGACTGTCTCTTACTGGTTATGCCAGAGTAGTCATAGTCCATCAGCCCAGTGTTCTCAGTGTTCTCAGTGACAAGAGCTGAGTGTCTGATGAAAAGCAGTGAATGTAGCCTAACACAAAATAATGGCAGTAACACTTTAACGATATATAGGAAAACACAATGGTTCTTATTCATCAAAGTTGCATCCGGTCAAATCTGATTATAAAACATGCGCACCCAAATACCAACAGTGTCATTATTCATCAGTTTCGTCTCTGGATTATATGTATGATCAAAGTCTATTCAGAGTGCGTGCAAATTTTACCAACCTGAAAAATTCTTCATTCGCAGTTAATTAAAATCAGTATCAATAATTATAGTAAGTGGAGTAGTATAGTCGGGGTTTAGTGTCAACATGTAATTCGTAAACGTGAATTGGAGTTTTGATGGAGCATATGATCTGTTCAAAGATGCTTAGATAATTGTGCTAAATAGCTAATATTTAAAGCTCAAAATGGGCCATGTTTGGACACAGATTAATACGGATAAGATTTTCATGAATTACATGCTTTCACATTTACAGTCAAGTGAGTCTCCAGACAGACTGAAATCTGGCAATGTGACTGTGCATAGAATATGAAAATTAGCTCATTCCACTTGACCACCAACTTCCTGTATCGTTCCTTGCTTCCGTTGTTTTATGCAAAATGGGGTTGCCGCATCAAAATCACAACTGTGCATGCTGTTTTCTTAAAGGCATAGTCTTCGGAAGTCACAAACTGTGTGCATTCTGATGTAATGCATTAGAGTGCTGCAAAAAATTATATCTTAGCAAGTGACAAAATCTTGAATATAGGAAAATTTATCTGGTATTTCCTTTTATAAGATAACACAAAAGAATTAAACAAGGGTACTTTAAGTTTGAAATTCATCAAATAAGTCTAGATATACTTTAGGTTTAATAATCTTGCAATGGGTTTATTGTAATCTTAAAAATAGGAAATACTATTAGATATAATTTACTATATTCAACATATTTTCAATAATAAGCCCTATCTACATAAGTCCATCCATCCATCCATTATCTATACCGCTTATAGAAGGGTCGTAGGGAAGCTACATCCAATCCCAGCTGACTTCAGTCAAGAGGTGGGGCACAACCTGGGAGGGTCACCAATGTATCGTAGGGCTGTCTACATTCAGTTGCAGTCAGCAGTTTACATACCAAGACATAAATGTCATCATGGACATAAATGTCATGGTAATATTGGGCTCAGTGTTGTCAAGGCCTCTTAACATACTGTTAATCATGATTGACTACAGCTATTAGCTTCTCTGTGGCAACATAAAAAGGGTTCGTTTGTTTGACAGCACTCATTGGATTGACCATCACACAGTACAAGGAGCTCAGTGCAGATCTGAGAAGGAGGATCACAGGTTTGCCCAACTCAGGAATGAATGAGCCATTTATAAACAACTGCAGATTACAAGATCATCAGTTCAAACAACTGTATGTAAATACAAGTTAATGGGAGGAGTCGCCACTTTACCAAGCCAGTTGGCTGGAAGAAGACCCAAATAGTCACCGTCAGCTGGAAGGAAAGACCTGCCATGAACTGTCTACAATCAAGCGACGTTTACATTGCTTTGGACTGAGAGGCTGCCAGTCAAAAAGAAGCCCCTGTTCCAAAATCGACACCTTCAAGTTTGACTAAAGTTTCCAGTTGACCACATGGACAAGGTAAAAGCCTTCTGAGGGAAAGTTTTTTTTATGGTCAGATGCAACAAAGATTGAGTTGTTTTTGCCACAATGAACAGGTACAGAGGAACGAGGGGTTTTTTTTTTGTGTTTATTTTCATTGAAAGATTTATGTTGTATCATTCTGCCACAGATATACTGCCGTGACGTTCATGTCCATGATGACATTCCTGTCCATATATGTAAGCTTCTGACTGCAACTGTAGAAATATAATCCTGATATTATAATTGCATGAAATGACCAGCATAAGTGCGATTTGCCACTGAAAGTTTCCTAAAATTCAATCCTTTCACACTTTTCAAGCTATTTGGGTGTACTTTCAAAATTTAGTTCTGTTCAGCTGCCTTTCTCCTCACGATGACTGTGAATGATCCATCAGGAAGGCCTTTGAGGATAGTCAAAGCCTCTAGACGTGAAAGGCCTTGCATTGTGGAGCCCTGTACCTGAAGCAGCTCATCACCAACCTGAAGACCCTTCTGTTCTGCTGTACTGCCTACCAACACACAAACATGCTCATTACATCAGTGTTATAGCATAGTTCCTTCTGAAATTATACTTCTGTCAAGAAAGACAATTACTTCTAATTTTTAAAACTTAGTTTTAAAGTTTTCTTTCATCCAAATGTAGTGGATCAGCCAAGACGTATTTGGTATCTGAATTTTGCTTCATTGCAGTGGGGTTAATGTACAAGTAAGGAAATCTTATAAGACATTGTTTGATTCTGTAATACCATTTACAAGTGTTTAATTATTTATGCTAAATTGGTAGCTGACTGACGACTAGGGCACAGGTATCAAGCTCAAGGCTCACAGGCCAAATATGACACACTGTCTTGTTTCACCCAGCACATGCAAACTTGCTGAAAAGAGTATTTCTAAGTTATATGTTAACATAATGCTAGAATTCACACCAGACCCACAGCATTGCATTCTGCTCACACCACTGTACTACATGCATCTCACATATGCATCGCATTTCATTTCTGAAATGCTGGTTAAAATCATCACCTATCTGCTGCGCCTGCGGCGCTGAATTCACACTCACAGCTAAAAACAATTCGTAAACATGTCGGGTCTTGGCTTTTAGTGTGACTCTATGACAAAACAAAAGGCCACTGTGGAAGAGATGAGAGACTAAGGGCTTTTATGAATGAGATAAGCCCATGTGCATTATTTTTTATATGTTTTCAATTAAATAAACCTTTAATCAGTATAATAAATGTTATCACCTAATAGTGCATCCAGTTGAATAGTTTTGGTTAGCCATTCCTAGAAATGTCCTATTTTACATTCAATTTATTGGTGGTAATCGATATAATAGACATGTTAAAAAATGTAGTCTTATATTACATGCTTCACGGCCTCTGAAAAATGGGGGTGTGGCCTGAGAATTGGGTTTAATACCATTGATCTAGGGTGAAGAAAAGAATTTTGAAAGAAAGAGAATGATTTTTTTTGGCAAATAGTTAATTTAAAATTGCATTATATGCTGTATATTAATGGTTAACATATTTGCATGTTTAAATTAAATGCCCAACTTTTCAGAAGCTGAATGGTTGTACCTGTGTAGAGTCTGTTGACAGTCAAAGGTTTGTCTCCATGAATAGAGCCTTTTCCTCCCTCCAGCCCAAAACCCACTCCACCTGCATATTTCTCCAACTCTAGAGTCAGGATGTCTCCACTCTCATCTGCTGAAGCAGAAAATTATATAGCATGGCCTTGATGTCTTACAGTTTAATAGCAATATCACTATAGTCCTTTACATAGGCTACTTATCTGAAAAAACCGACAACATATACTGTAGTTAATGGTGTGCAGCTGTATGGTACCTGTGAAGCTCTGCTCTGTGCCAATACTGCAGCTGGACTCGGTAGTGCTAGCATCTATGCCACTCTCTGCCTCTTTATTCTTGCACACCACCACCACAGCCTGCTTCAGTTCACGCGCCTGACGGACTACTGCTGTAGCATCGCTGTGCTTCACGTTCTTCAGTGTCTGTCCGTTGATAGACAGCACCTCATCTCCTTTCTCGATGGTACCTTCCAGAGCAGCTAAGCCATTGGCAAAGATTTTGTGAACCTGCAAAATGCAAGAAAAAATTTCAGACACAGAGCTGTCACAAATTATGGGTTTCAATTACTAACCACGGTAGCAAATTAGCAGTTTATGGCAATCTTTGAGCCAGAAGCATGTGTTATGAACTTCAAGCAGCAATGAGAACTAATAAGTGCTGTTTTAATATGTACCAAGCTTCCAGGGATTGATGGAACTAAAAGTGAACTGGGTGGGTCAGTTCCCCACAAGTTATCTGATTAGATTTTCTGAGATTGGATTACAGCCCTGATGTAGCCTGCAGGATAGATTTGGAAATTGAATCCAATCCAGAAAAGAAGTGGATACTCTTAGAAAAACCGGTGCTCAGTAAGTCGGTGCTAGGTAGCTTGTTTTTATAAGACCCCAATTAGCTGTCAGTTAACATTATTTAAAGTGAACCATGTGGTTAGGTAGAGATGATTAGCCATGCTGTAGTGGATGCTGACACGAATGTAAAGATCTTACTCACTCTAGTTGCTTTGTTCTGATCGATACCACCAGCAATAGAGAAACCCAAGCCTACTCCCTCCTCCTTGTGCAGAATCACTACATGGATGTCTTCCAGTTGCTGCGTGAGAGTAATGGTAAATCTGTCAGCAAGTATGTTCAAGCCACTTAAACATATAAGGTCCAAATGACTAAAAGTGGTACGCTACTACACAGGTAATTTAGTGCTGTTGTTATAATCCATTTGCTAGATGGGGTTGTATATGGTGTGCTCGAGAATGATTAGCATTCAGGAAGAGATCTCAATTTTATCACTGTGTAAATAAAAGCTGCGTCTATGAAGATTTCCAGATCCTTCATAGTAAACCTGACAAGTTTGTTAACTTACTTACGAGGCAGCAAGACTAACAGTTCAAGATAACCCTTATTACTTTTTTTTTTTTTTTTTTTTTTTTTTGGCTAAAAACTAGCTTTTATTCTATCCTGTCCTAAGTACCACTGCTATGTTTGGTTAATGCCTTTCTGCCAACATTAAATTCAGGAAGTTGTCAATCATGTTAGTGATACACAGGTAAATGCTCTAAAAGAGCTACTGAATGTATGCAGATATACAGCCTCAACAAAATAAATGCTTACAGACATTCAGCACAGCCAAGTGTTCCTTTGGGAAAACAGGGATCACTGTCAAAGTGTAGAAGCTGCACTTTACCAAAGGCAATGAAAGGTAGGGTGTGGAGAAATAATACACTAAGAGAGGCTTGAAAGCTCGAGGAGCATGTCTCCTCTGCTACTAAGGGATCTTGATATAATGACAACTATTTTATGTGCTCTGTGATAGCAATTAATGGTCCACCATTTCTTACTGAAGCTGCTAATGTGTTTCTGTCTCTGCAGCCTCCTGCACTAAGGCAGGCTCTTTAGAGATAAGGGCTGACTTTGCTGTAGATCTCAGTATGCTGATAATTACATTGGAGCTGGATGTGATCCCAAATATTAATGCCATGGACTGCAGTATCCATATCCTTATTCTGCAATTCATTTCAGCGGTCCTTTTTCACCTCTTAGATAATTTCTGAGACAGATTAAGGTTGGGTGATATTAAAAGAATTAAAACACAACTGGACATACTGTTATTGGACAATAATCTGCACCAGGTCGTGATGCCTTTTTGACTCTGAAGCTGTTTATTTTCCAATAAAAGCCCATCCTAAAGTGTTTTATTCCTCTTATACATCAGCAATTTGTCAACAACTACATTGTTTTATTCATTAAAGAATACTAAATCATACTGTTTATCCATTTATGGTTGCATATAATGTTGTGTAACATCCTCAAAACAAGACAGTTCCTGTTATTACTTATGGTGAGACAGCTATAATCAGACATTCCCTCAGCAGCCTGTCATTTTTATCTCTCTTGAAGTTAATGAGAATAAAAACTGCAATGCCTCTATTCTGAGCAATTTCCTGTGCTTGACAAGTTACAGCTTAAACCACTAACTGTCACATGCATTTTTCAGTACATGCTACAGTGTGTATCACAGTATAAATGTTTGACTACACTGCCTGCAAAGGTACATTCATTCATTTAACAAGTCAAACAAAACAACATTTTAACTGTAACAAGTAACAGTGGTGTTAATAAAGTACTGGTGATAGCCTTGTTACTATTTGAGAAGCCCATTGTGATGTAAACTTTTTGCAATATTGATATCATGTAGTCAAATTGCACACCCCTAGGAGACACCATGTAAAACAGTTTACAGAGCTGGATGGAAAATCTAGAATATACAATAGATTGCATTTTATTATTCCCATTATTGGAAAAGTCACCTTCAGGGTTTCCTCATCAAGATCCTTGACCTCCTGGATCAGCCTCTGGATCTCCTGAGGTGGAAGTGCTGAGATCACTGACTGGGCACACACTGCAGAGGGTGTGGTGAGAGGTCGTTCAGATGCGCAGTCAGCCTTCTCACTCTCTTCTCCTCTCTCAATAGTACGTTCTCTCAGTTCTGCCAGGCTGGGAAAGAAATCAAAAACAGATTTAGTAAGAGGTTGCCCTTGGCTGTTAATCTGATACATGCTTTTGACCACTTGCCTACTTTTGTCAGGAGTTTCAAACTCATTTTGCATTTCAGTTGTACACTTCAAAGCATTCTTTTAAAGATTTCAATTGCTTGCACCAAGATAAAGCTGTGTTTCTTTATTGGAGCAATTGGTAAGTGCTTGCATGTTATCATTTTACAGAACAAGAACTACAGATGAAAGTGTCTATAGCCTTTCAGTCTATGCTGGCCAAGATTCATTTCCTCTTCTAGGCTTACATCAGACAGTTCCTTTATCGTGCTTCTAGTGCACAGGATGGAAGA
The DNA here is from genome assembly GCA_030068235.1 of Notoglanidium macrostoma. Taxonomy (NCBI): domain Eukaryota; kingdom Metazoa; phylum Chordata; class Actinopteri; order Siluriformes; family Auchenoglanididae; genus Notoglanidium; species Notoglanidium macrostoma. The sequence goes on from JAQQZR010000007.1 coordinate 15,227,941, forward strand.
AATTTCAAAAGTCAAATGTGCAATTAAAGATACCTTGTCTTAAACAGACAACAGCTAGTCTTGACTTGTTTTCGGGAATACTTGAAAGCAAACCATACCTCACAGAGAAGCCTTTCTCACTGCTGTCTGGTGCCGGTGAGAGTATTGTCTCAGATGAAGAATCATCTTCCTCTGTGGGGTTATGGTGAGGAGATCCAGATGGGGCACTCCATGGGTTACCAATCTTTAGGCATGGGGACTGAGGAAGGGATTGCATAGAACGCATCAGGGCATGAGACACTTGGTTGCTGAATGACAGAATGATCTCAAGGATTTCCCCTTCCAGACCACCTTGGCCATGGGCATCCGACAAGGAGGTGTTCAGGGGAAGACTCCTGGTTCTTAAATTTGCAGTGTGACTGCTGTGGCCCTCCAATGAAGATATCTTTTGTGAAGGAGGATCTTTTGAACTGCTGGACCTTCTGGGGCAGTGATCAAGAGGGGGTGAGCCTTCTTGAGCAGGACTTGTTTCCTCATCATCTTTCTGAGCAGGACTTGCTTCCTCATCATCTTTCTGAACAGGACATGTTTCCTCCTCATCTTTTTGATTGGAACTTGTTTCTTCCTCATCTTTCTGAGCAGGACTAGTTTCCTTCTCATCTTCCAAAGAAGAAAGAATCTCTACTGAAGGGCTTGGGGAATCTTCATTCAGCTTTGTGGCTGCAGATGTATCATCTGTTTTTGGGACTTCATTTTCTAAATCTGTTTTTTTAGAGGTTGCTTGTTCTTCTTCAGAAAATGCTTTGGTGGTGGTGGTGGTGGTGGTGGCTGAATTTACCAGTGAAGAAGGTTTGTCACTGTCCTGTGTATTAACAGTGGTTCTACTTTTCCATGTGTTGCTGGTCTCTATAGGCTGTGCTTTCTCAAACCTAGCTGGACCTTTTTCCATCTGAGGAAGTGATGAGGATGGAGCCATTTTTCTGCTTGTCCTATCTGCTCCATCAGTGTTAGAAAAGGTCTCAAATGAGCTAAGCTTTTGTTTGAAAGAGAGATTTGCTGCTGATGAAGTGGTCCTTAGACTAACTCCAAAGGTCCTTCCAGTATCTTGACTTCGAATCTCTGGATTTTTAAACGCTTCAGCTGGGGACCTCCCAGACTTAATGCTTCTAAGACTTTTGCGTACCCAAGCAGGTTTTGGAGCCACTGGAGGCCCCTGTTTTACACCAGCAGTTTCCTCTGGCTTTGAGATAGAAATGGGGTCGGTGGTCTCTGAGACCGTGCCATTTATCTCATTATTTCCATTATGGTCACTCATGATTTTTCGATGGTTCAGGCGCTTCTCAAGACTGTCTGTTAGCCTCACCCAAGGGTCAACTGGCTGATCACGGATCAACTCCACACAGTCCTGACGTCTCTGACTGGTTCTCCTGGTTGGACTGCACAGGTGGTTGGGAGACTGAGAGTCTGAAATGCCAGTAATGTGTACAGCATAATCCTATTAGTAGCCATTCAACAAAACATCTACTGTATGCTATATAGCACACAGCCAGCACATCGCACTGCACAAAGCTTCACTGTTTGCAAATACTGTTTCCTTTCAATACAAATATGACATTCTCTTTGGGAAATTATAATCTGTAATAATAGGAACTAACAGGGAAAATAATTGGAAACCTTTAGTTAAGGATGTGTCTCAATATTGAATCTTATGTTCAAAGTCTTAGCCACATCTGTATATGTTTTATAGCTATAGATCAAATATTATTTATTAAAATGATGACAAATTAACCAATAAAAGTAAACACAACAATCAAATTGATAACATACCTCTGTGTTGTCTGCCCTCCCTGTGTATGTTTTCAGTTGTATGAGCAGAGATAGTTTCAGAGAGTGCTGCTTTAGCTTCTTCTGAACGCTCATCCGCTTCCTGTCACACAAACAGGAAACGGTTGGGTGATCGCAACACTTTTTCATAGCCTCTAGAAAGGTGTAGAAACACATCCGGTGGTATTATTTCCACATGCACCATTGATGCAGACATGGACAACCCAACCACACACTGCAGAAGCATGCCCTATATCAAGCGGCAAGACAAGGGACAACATAACAACTGTCACGTAACAATCTGTGTAATTTAGTGTCATCCTCGTGCATTGTTTTCACCAAAGCAGAAAGAGGAAGTAGTAAATTGCCACATACTTTCTTAAACAGAAGCCTTGAGATCTTTCTCAAAGCCTTGTATATACTGCAGAACAACTAGAAGCATGTGGAGAGAGGAAAAACAGGACAACGATTGGTTGGCTTAAAGTTGATTTAAGTCACTAGTTATGGATTATACCTTCTATGGAATTTATTAATTCCATTATGCAAGGCAAGTCACCCTGTAGAGTCACTGCTGGTTGTGGTTTTCATTTCATTTCAGCAGGAAATATGTTGGTTAAGTTTGAATCATTTATAGACTGAAAAACTAATATGTAAATTTAAATAGCAAATCAAGGGTATACACATCTGGCAACACTAAATACATACTGTTGAGTTGATTGCTTGATTTAAAAATATTAAGGCCAAGAATTTTAAATACTGTCAAGGTAAGTCACAAAATAATACAAACTAATATGTGTAAACAGTATGCAGTAGGTTATGCAAATGCAAAGTAAATGTAATTAGTGTAAATGTAAATTAGTACATGTAAGTGTGATCAATTATTTTATAACTCAGTTACACTTAGTAGTGCTTTCATGTTCTAAATGCTGAAAGACACTTTGCAGCCAAGCTGATCACACCTACTCTCACTCCACTACCATTTATGGACAGTTCACTTGTTCCGATTTGCCACGTCTTCCTCTTTGGTGGTGTTAGGGCTAATGCAGAAGTGCACCGCACAAAAGTTGCAGTTAACAGTCTATGACAGCAGTAAATAAAGAATTTTGGACAGTGTTGGAATTCCATGTATATTTCATGAACAGCTTTAGTAGATTGAAAAAATGAAAACAAATTAACATTCGGCATTTTACTCCAGGAAGAAAGGCCTGTTGAGTTTGTCTTGAAGCAAAAGTTCAAAGAATGTTACAGCTTGACCATCCCATGTTGACATTTACCTATGCAATGTAAGAGATGTAACTTGTAATTCTTACTTGGCAGCTTTGTGAAGGCAACGGGTCTTCCTCTTTCAATGGTGAACCTCCACTAGAGCCACTCGAATCGGTTAGTGACTCTTCATTGGTGACACCTTGACGTCTACAGTACCGTCGGGGTAGAGAACGAGGCCTACCCTTAAAAACCCTTGACCTCCCGAAACCTGCATCTAACCTCTCATGGCTGACAAAGTTCATTTGAGAGTTGTAGGGCACATTGTAGTCGTCATGTGCATATGAAATCGTGGACGGTCTTCCGCTGGTCTGAACTTCACAGTTGCCTGATATTGAGGCGTCCATGCTGTGCACACGGGTAACATTCTGGTGTTGGGGGATGAGCAGCATGTTGGCATTGGTTAGAGCATTGCGCTGGCTGTATGTACCCTCACTGCAGGAACGGATCATGGGTTTCGGGGCTCGCCTGCAGCTCATCTGGCTATGGCATCGCTCCATACAGTGCTCACACTTTGTCCTGTTGTGTGAACATGGCTCCATCCTCCTCAGACCTGAGGTTAGACTTAAGATTAGTCTTCAAAATGCATTATGACCAACCAGTTCAACCACTAATACCAGACAGTTTAAGTGCTATGCATAAATATGGGTCAGTCCATCTAAGGCCTGAGGTTAGATGTAGGTTAGTGCTCAGACTGTATTAAAGCCTGACAGTTAAATAACTGACACCAGTCTCTTAAGTGCTGCTCAAATTATGTATCAAAATTGATTTACTGTGCTTCGTATTTCATTAGAGGGGTGATTTTTTTTAATCATGATGCATTTTTATATAAAAATGTGTATAATCATAGCCTATGTTTAGCCATGCTGAATCATACTTACCCTCCATACTCCAATGACTCTTGTCTCTCTTCAGTTTGCTGTTCTCTACTGCCTGGGCAATGGCCTCATTCAGCTGCTGCTCAGAAACCTGGTCACAGACAAACATGACTTTAAAATTGAATTTAGTATACTTTACTTGACATGGAAAATCAATCTGTGCATCAGCAGGAATGTGGACATCAATCAACATTACAATAGATGCACCAGAGTTCGTCTAATGGTCCCATATGTAGTCCCTGTGAAGGTCTAAATTAAATACTGCAGAGCAACTCACGAAACATGTAATCATTTACGAGAATACAGAACATAAAACTAAGTGATTGAATAAGAGCAGTCCTGATGTCATGAATTCCATCATTGAAAGACAAATGCAATGAGGAAAGTACGTTAAGCAAAAAATAATGTTGAAGAAATATTGAGAGTGCAGTCATGTCAGTGTACAGCATGAAGGCTGTGGGTACTATGGGTATAATTGTTGGCCAATTCAGATCAGTCTCAATATTGATGATGCAGCACTCACACACTGTAATCATAAAAATGTAATCATATTTTGAATCTTTCATACAGATCACTGAACTAGTATTGAGAGTAGATAGGCACATAGAATATACTGTAGAACCATTTACAGCTGTGCATGAAAAGCTTCACAGGTATAGATTACTGATTAGCTGCCAAAACCTACTTTATGGTCAGGGTGTCGACTGATGATAAGCTGAATCGGCCCTGGGCTGCACTGGCTCAGAACTGTGTACACATCATTGAGTGTCATGTTGCAAACCACAGTGTCATTAATCTCCACAATCTCATCTCCACATCTGAAAAGCACATTAAATGAGATGAGAAGATTAACAGGCAGAAAAGAAAGAAAGACATCTCAACAGATTTTTAGATGTGGTCCTAGGGGCTTATTCTTTTGCATTCATTAGATACAAATGTAGTCTCTATTTAACCCGTGCAGTGCAAATTTGTCTCCAAACCTCAAGCGGCCATCCATGTGTGCCACTGATCCTGGTGATAGTGTATGAATGTAGATTCCAGAACCACCTTCAGCAGACGGAACGCAGCACAAGCCAATACCAAGGCCCACACCAACCTCTGTACACAAACACAAACACACACACAATCACACGCAGACTGTCATCCAAACTGCTGTGAAATTCATATTATTGTTAATGTTTTTTAATGACCGATGCTCTAACACAGACTTATACTGACCCTTCTGCAAGGTGATTTCCATCATGATGCGGTCTCTGGGCTTGGCATGAGTGCCCAAGTTGGGGAAGTCAGCCAGCTCATCACTGGCTCTGTTGATACCTGCGGTGGAGCTCAGAGACTTGGAGCGGCACAGCTGGGCCACCTGAGTCTGACTGCCAACTACAGCACCCAACCTGGTTCGTACCACCAGTGTCAGCAGACCTTTCTTCACTTGCTTCAGAAACCACAGAGAAAGATATGGAGGAAATGGATTTGAACAATGATGGATACATGGACTAATGGATAGATGGATACACATGAACTGTGGTTTGATAAATGGTGTTCCAATATGCTTTTTAAGGAAAATTTAGAGTAGCCTGGTAAAAAGCATAGATGGATTAACAGATGAATAGAATGACAGATAAATGGGTGGATGGATGGATGGATGGATGCATAGATATAGTAGATGGGCAGAACTACAAATGGATGATATGGATTATGATATCTTCAGTGTTATCCTATTATGTTCTGGGGTGTTCAATCATATCCATAAAGGGCACATGTGGTATTCAGTTCAGCCAAAAAGGATATCAAATGTCCAAGATTGATTACTGGCTGCTGATTGGCGGGAATGAAAACTTGCAGGGAAGAGTTGGAATAGCAGGGACACCACTCCATCGCAGGACTGCATGCACACGCACGTTGGCACCTATGGCAATTTAGAGTAGCCAACCTACTTTTTTGGTTTTTGGGAGGTGGGAGGACACCGGAGAACCCAGAGGAAACCCACATGGACCTGATGAGAACATGCTTTGAAATTCCACACCGACAGTAAACTGAGGTCAGGATCATATCTGGGATGCTATCCATTGCTGCATATGCCAACCTTGAATCAATGTTGTAAGACGAATTCAGAGTTATCTAATATGGCTGGATGGATAGGTGTGATTTCTAATGTTTTTTGAATATGTAACATGGATGGATGGATGGATGGATGGATAAATAAGTGAACAAATGAACGAATAAAAGAATGGGATTTTTAATTTCATATGGTTGCTAATGTTCAGGAGGGTAACATGAATGATGGAAGGATCGATAGACAGACTCATTAGTGTAAAAAACAAGGTTCTGTAAAGCTGCATCAAACACTGAAGTGATAACTCTCAGTAATGCCAAACTAATCCAAACATTCAGGATAATTTTACATAGAAATGAACACAGAAATGAAGGTTGGTAAAGAGCTCACTTTAAACTTCTGTAAGGCATCTTCATGAGTAAGACCATGCAGAGACTCTCCATTCAACTCCAGAATCTCATCTCCTGCAAAATAAAAAATACAATTACATGACTACTGTAGATTCTTTAAAAAATGTAGATCATACTTTTAGTAATACTATTCCTCCTTATAGTGTTTAAGATGGATGATTAGTCAAAATTGTAGATACTTGCTCAGATGCATCAATAAAAGCATTGGTCCAAAAATGTCTGGAGTGTTTTAATTGATCTGTACCTTCCTGCAGACGTCCATCTGCTGCAGCTGCTCCACCAGGAAAAATGGTCTTCACATAGATTCCCATTGGCCCATACATGCTGTCCCTGCCTCCCACTATACTGAAACCAAGACCCTAGAAGAAATGGTGCATATTTTAAGCAAACATTTGGGTTTGGATATGGTTCATATTTTAGAAAATAATTAGGCAACATAGTAAGGATAGGATCACAGGATAATAACAGTGTAATAGTAATAGTGTGTACTAGACCTTTATTCTGTACAGTGTGCACATGTGCAACGTAGAGTAGAGTGTGTGTTTGTGCAACCTAGATTACCTTGCCAGGTGCCTTCATTAAGACTATATTACAGATGATGAAGGCCTGGACGCTGCTGCTAGAATGGACCAGATGTGCTGAACTGAGTGAGCGAGAAGGTCTTGGCACAGCCTGTGATAAACAAGTCAACATCAAACCAAACCAGCATGACAAGTAAGGGAAACAACAGTACATTAACTTTTCACACAGAAGCAGCTAAACATGATATATATAGCAGACACAAGTATCATATCTGTGATTAATAATTAGGAAGGTTTTCAGTTATAAAGGTGTTGAATTTTCTCCTAACATGGAGGACAGGACCTGTTATTTGAACATGAAAATGTTTTAATAATCATCAGATCTACAGAATGGTGTGAAGTTATTAAAACACTGCATTATTCGCCTATATACCGGAATATAGCAGCACAAAGATGCTGGGGTAAACACGTCAGCATGGAGCTGTAAATAGATGGTAGACATTATTGCAAACCTCCCACAATGATCAGAGCTGGTTGTTGTCTTGTTGGAATGCAAAAATAAGACAATAGCTTGAAGTCACTCAGATTGGGCTCTTGTCAATACAGCGATCAGAGCAAAACAGGAACAGGCAAACACCCAAAGAAGGAAAACAGAGCAAGTAGAACAACATTGTTATCATCTGTGTGCCAGGGGTATCAGAAAGGCTCTGAACGCTCTTCAGTAAACATCGCATTCTGGTGTAATTCAAAACACAAGTGGAGCACTACATTGTGAAACACAGTAAAGTGAAACACACTGTGTACTCTGATCCTATTCATGCAACAACAAAAAAAAGCAGTAGATTGCAGAACCCAAAAATTACAACAGTCTGTGCATCACAAAAAAGTATTGTATTGTTTTAGCACATTTCATTCCAACGACTTGCAACAACAGTTTCGAGGTAATGATTTCCAATTAAAGTGGGTATTGTTAAATTACTAGATAGCTACAGTAGCTAAATAGCAATTCATTCTCATTCTAGTCAAATCAGTTCTTTTGCATGTTATATTAGTCTTGCTTGGAAAAGTAGGGTGACCATATTTTGGCTATCAAAAAAGAGGACACCTTAGCGTGCATGTGTTTGTGGGGGTTTTTTTTTGGGAGGGGGGGGTTGTGTCAACACAATGAGTGTGATCTGATCAATAAGCTTTGAGCAATGAGCCCCTAGGCCTAGATTGCACTGAACATTTTGAACTTTTTCACAAAATCTTTCAGAAGATAA
>JAQQZR010000007.1:15250220-15285828 GCA_030068235.1 Notoglanidium macrostoma
GTAACTAGTAAATGGGAAATGATAAAAATACAGTATTTTTTATAACAGCCCTATTGAACACCTGGAGTAATCCATATTATGTCACCAACCGCTCGACTAAGTAAAGAGCAACAACAGTCCATCATTACTTTAAGACATGAAGCATCTTTTAAGTAATAAAAATTAAGAAAAAAACATTGAATTAGAAGGTGTGTCCAAACTTTTGGCTGGTAGTGTATGCTAGGTGTCAAGTTTATTAGGGGTAAACATAGAATTGCAGCCTGAGTTCAACACACAGAAAGACTGAATTAGGGTAAACCATTCTCAGAAACAATGTAAACATGGAACGTTCTAAACCAGGAAATAAATAACTTGGAGAAAACTAGAATATAGAAATAGGGAATATGAAACTAGAAGTACAGGACTCAAGAGTTAGACTAATTCACTCACTTCCCGTAAGCGTTTAGGGTTTAGGGTCATGGTGAATCCAGAGCCTAACTCAGGAACACCAGGAGTGGGGGGTGGGAATACACCCTGGATGAGATGCCATCACAGGGAACCATGAACATACAAATATTCACACAATTTATTTTACTCAGTTTAATTACTGGTATGTTTTTGGGATCTTGCAGGAAACCAGAGAACTCGGAGGAACCCCAAATAGACTGGGGAGAACATGCACGTAAACTCCACGCAGACAGGAATCTGAGCTCAAAATCTAACCAGGAACCCTGAAGCAATGATGTGTCAAAACTACTCGCTGCACCACAGTGCTGCCTTAAAAAGATACACAGATGGGTTAAATACTCAAACTAAACCATGGGTAACAAGAAACAGGTGGGCAAACTCAGAAAAACAATGACAAGATGGGGCGGAGACAGGACCAAAACAGAAACCAAAACAACCATGATGTGACATGGAGTAGTCAGGACTTTTGGTATGTTTTTGGAAGGCTAGAGAACCCAGAAGAACCCTGAACAGACATGGGGAGACCAAAACAACCATGATGTGAAGGGGAGAATTCATGAATTCTACCTGGTTAACATTAGAACAATGCTGCGTTTAGTTAGTTTTCAAGTATAGCTAATGTTACTAATTTGCTATTATTAGCAGTAATTATTACCAGGTTTTAAAGCGTAGCAGTATGTCAAGCACCAGGATGTTCCAAGAACATAATATATTACAATGTTTTATAGTCTATCATATCTTATTTTCTCTGTGCACTTGTTTTACTGATAGTCTTTTCCTTACCAGACCCTGCTGCAAAAAATGTTATGTATTGTTTCACATACAAATAGAGAGAACCGTGGTTTCCATAAAATATCTAATGGTTTTAATGGTTAGTTATTAAATAATAGTGCTATTTGTAATTTTTGTTTTTAGAGCTATCATATACTCATTAGTTCCTTGTAATGGATCTCTCTAATTTCAGGTCTTTGTTTATATATTTCTGACCCAGAAATTGGCCCCACCTTCAGCTCTGCCCCATTTCTTTTAATGGTGGCTCACAGATGTATACAGTTTCAGCAATGAGGACAGGGTTAGATGTGGAGAAGAGGAAATCAAAAAACTGCTCGTTTAGGTTATATGTTAACGGTATATTTGTCGGTTCTGTTTAGATAACTGTGAATACTACACATCAGTGCTTTCCTGGCAGACAGAATCACTGTGCAAAATTAGAGATCCAAATATTACAGACATCCAGTAAGTCCAATGAATCACCATGAAGTCACAGTCATCATCAGAGACCTCCAGATTCCACCTTTGAACTTTATTAGAAAACCAGACATCTATAGAATCAGTCAAAAATGACTTGTTAAACCACATTAGATTACACTGTGAGATCAGCTCATTTAGAAAGCAAAAAGAAAAAATACCATTAGTAATATATAAACCATCACAAGAACACCAGTACGTGATATTTCTTTCAGTCTAACCTCAGCCTGTTCCCAGATCAGCGTCTGCTTCAATTACTATTTTCTTTTTCCTTTGGGTTTAATATTTTGTTGTAAAAGAGAATGAAAGACTCACCAACGCTGATCATTTGCTCATATGAGAACATCCAGGTGGAGGAGAATTATCTGCTCATTAAAAGGCACTCAGATGGAGTTCATCCATCCAGAGGTTGAGCGTTGTGAAGGAGAAGTGGGTTTCTTAGTGCTGGGTGATAAAAGGTGCACTGTGAAACAAGTTTTCCCTTTTCTCTCTCTCTGCCTTTTCCCTCTCTCTCCCAGCTGAGATTGGCCACAGCTACACACCCATCCACCCTCCTACCCTCCGAAGAAGCCAGCTGAACACAAGAGTCCTCTCACGAAGCGGAGCAACCATCAAAACACACATACAGAGACAGAGAGAGAGAGAGAGAGAGAGTTTCCTTCATGGACGCTGACCTCACACCTACTCTACTGCACACTGCTTCAGTCTTTCCTCCTGAACACACACACACACACACACACACACACACACGGCAGTCATCACAGGCAGCAAATCCATGAACTCTCACTATATACCACATCTGCATGATTTCACAGAACAGCAGTTATGTAAAACTTTATAGAACAACAGTCAAGAAGAGTTTCTAAGCAGCAGTGCAGTTTATACTACTGCAGCATCAGACCTCTAAACAGCTGAGCTACCGACCACACCCACTCAAATGTATGCTATGTATGATTACTATGCTTTGTTAGGGGTGCAGTCATGGTGCTGTTTAAATAAAATCTGTCCAATAATCCCTTAAACATTTTTATAAGGTGGCTGAATATTAATAGTACAGTGTAACTAAAACACAAAATATGTCAACACTGTTAACTTTAGTTAATACATTAATATTGAGACATTAAACTTAAAGAGTATAGCATGGTGGTGCTGCAGGGAGTGTTGCTAGGTCACAGCTCCAGGATCCATGGATTATTATCTGAGCGGTGTTTTGCATGTTCTCATGTCCTTGTGGGTTTCCTCTGGGTTCAGTGGTTTCCTCCCATCTCCCAAAAACAGGCAGATTTACTGGTGCCCTGTGATGGACTGGTGTCCCATTTGGACTACGAGAAGAAGCAGAAAAGAAACAGCCATAAAACCCATAGATTAAAATATTACATAGAGTACCAGTCAAAGGTTTCTACACACCTACTAATCCAAACGTTCTTTTTTATTTTGACTATTATCTACATTGTAGAACAATACTGAAGACATCAAATAACATATGGAACATACATGGAATTATATGGTAAACAAAAAAGTGTTAAAAAACAAATCATGTTTCATATTTTAGATTCTCGGACCACTGTTTACCTTAACGACAGCTTTGTACACTATTGGCATCATCTTAACCAGCTTCATGAGGTAGTCACCTGGAATGCTTTTCAGTGTGTCTTGTCAAAAGTTAATTAGTGGAATTTCTTGCCTTCCTAATGCGTTTGAGACCATCAAACAGTAAATAGTAAATAATATAAACACAGTTAATAACTCTATTCGATAGCTGTAGTAATCCATATTATGTCAAGAACCACTGAACTGAGTAAAGAAAAATGACAGCCCATCATTACTTTAAGACATGAAGTTCTCTTTAAATAATAAAAATAAAGAAAAATCTTTGAATTTGAAAGCACGTATGTCCAAACTTTTGACTGGTACTGTACATTAATATAATAAAATAGCATTTGTCAGCCCTACTTGTGTAGTGCTGATAATATAGTTAGGCAAACTAACTACATTCACTAGGAATGCCCCACTCTGTTCATCAGTAACCAGGCTAAATACACAGAAGAATCTTTTACCAATGACAATTTTATATATTTTACATAAGTTGATGCTGTAAGAATTTTATGTCAGCTTTTGACCGAATCAACTGTTCTAAAACAATGGCCCAAACGTCATGTAAAAGTATTGTATAATAGCGTTTCTCTGCATATGGTGATAAGGAACATGAGCTCCCGTCTGGAGCGTAGTAAAGAAGCAGCAGGATGACTCTGTATGAGCCATTTAGATTTTATATCTAAAGTAAGAACTAAATTAAAAAACAAACCTAAAATGTGCTAGCTCTAAAGTGGCTAACAAAATGCTTTGTTGAAAAAAAAATAACATTTACTTACACCACGGCACTGCTTAAATCTGATTGGTTGATTTTCTATTACTGCAGCTCTGAAAATACTTCCAGCTATAATTCCAATAACAGGTTTATAATAATGCGCTGTTTATAAAACAATCATGTTATTATAGTAACAGTTTATTCACAGGGACTTGTACGGTGAATTCTGTACGTGGCTTTGTGTAAGGAAGCATTTATTTGTTTATTTACTTTTTTATTATTAAACTCACAGCAAGAAGTTTCTGGTTTCGAACCTGCTGGCTGACTGGCGCCTTTCTGTGCAAAGCTTGCATGTTCTCATGTGTGGGGTTCCTCTGGGTGCTCCGGTTTTCTTCCACAGTCCAACAACAAGCAGATTAGGTCAGCTGGCTACTCTAATTACCCGTAGGTGTGAATGTGAGTGTGAATGATTGTTTGTCTCTTTATTAACCCTGTGGTAGATTGCCAACCTGCCCAAGGTGTACCTTGCTCTCGCCCAAAAGCAAGGTCAGCTAGGATTGGCTTCCCCATGACCCTTAACGGATGAATGGTACAGATAATGGATGTATTGAAGGAGTCTCCAGTGTCAGTATAAAAGGAATAAAAATGCTTTGGGATGTGTTTTCCTGGAGTATGGGTAACACTTTGTGTCAGGACCCGTCACACACTCCCTGTCATTGATTATTTTCCTCGACAGCACTCCTTGTGGTGGTTTTCCACAGTTAATTTCGTTGTACCGCAAATGTTGTCAATCAGTCAAGACTTTTTTAGCTGAAGCTAAAAGATTAACGTAGCTAATAAGCACACTCAAAATGATCGAAAGCATGCAGGGTGAAGATAACAGTGAATAAATGAGAATTTTTGCCTAGCTTTAAAATTATATTACAGAGTAAGTTCTAAGTTCAAATCTCAGGAGTGCTAGAAAGCCTCCTTGAACCTCTCAACTTTAAGCCTAAATTGGATTCTGTGGTTTTACAATCTATAAAATATGTACTTGTCAGATGTGAATTTTATTCTTACTGGGTTTTTCCTAGGTGACCTAGTGCCTTCTGCTAATGTGTGAGGACTTCACTGTGGCAGTGTGTATAAAGGGCTCTCTGTTCACTGACTTGGTGGCAATGCGGTGTGTGAGTGTTTGTATTAACGTGGACGCAAGCTGGCCCGAGTCTGAATTTAAAAAAGGTCTGGAAGGGAATTTCTCCTCTGATTAACCCCAGACACACACATATACTCATGCATGCACATTGCTGTCCTGAATGCAGCCAGTGTGAACAACTCACATGAATCACGTGGCGGACAGGAATGCCTAAACAAACACAGTACACAGACAGGACTGAACTGTGTACATACACATACACATTGCAGTCTGTTAGTAACACAGAGTTGATCAAGAAGGGGTCTGTGACCAGGATTTTGCAAACTTCAGTTAGCAAATGCAGAGAATTTCTCTCTAGCTTGGTGCTTAAAATATTTTGTACTAGAGCAACAATATATACTACTGGATTCATTTTTTGAATACAGACTTATTCTGCCATTTGGCACTATTATATTTCTTTACAAAAAAAAAAGAATTTTTGACGTGATTGTGTGATCATTTAGGCATGAAGTTTGCTAAGTTGGTAGCTATAATCTCCCATTACATGGTAGCCCCATTAGCTTAAGCATCAAACTAAAGAAGATATTTTATCTTCGAGCCAAGCTGTTCCTTTAAATGAGTGCACAAAGAGGCGGATCTATTCAGTGTGTTTAAAGTCGCAGGCAAAAACACAATCGCATGGCTCCATCTGCTGGTTAGAACAAATATTACACCTTATTAGGTATTCAGAAATTGCATGGTAAGATCACCTCTATGCTAAAAGTGTTTGAACTGCATGATTGGTCATGTAAGAGCATGTATTTTTGCTAGGCAAATAATACTAAAAGTGAAAGTGAATTTATTTTTTAAATGAAAATTACATTCAACATTTAAATTCACTTTTAGAAATAACACGTGAAGCAAATATATTAATGACCAGGATGTTAAAAGATAATAATAAATTTAATATATACCAAGAGCAATATAAATATATAAATATAAATGTATTATTATAAATATATGAAAATAACTATAATTTAAAAAGGGAAACTGGCACCACCAAATATAACTTCCGTTAAAGCCGATAAAGCTGAAAATATTTGGATTTTATTTTTGCAGAAAATGAGCATTAAGCCTAAAGCTTCCTCTCTACTAGTATAGATTCCTACTTATTGATTTTTGGTTTTGTTTTGTTTTAATTTTCCAGTTGGAATTTATCGTAAGGCTTATAAAGGCATGTTAATAGACACTGTGGTTGTAATGGAATATCAGTACTAAAACTAAAACTGAAAGTGAAATATACTGTACAAACATGAATCTCAGAGTGAAAAAATCCCCAGATGACATTTAACTAATCTGAAAGGGAAAATAGAAGGAGCAAAGAAGCAAAAAATCTTCATTAAAAGGTCAAAACTATTATAAGATTTATGCAAACTCTTGACTGTTGTTGGTGGGATTCAATGTAAAACCAAAGAAGGAAAGAAAAGAAGGATGCCAAACTATGTCCTGGATGAACAAATTGCATAGATTTCATTTTTAAATGAACAAACAGACAAATCTGACTGATCTGAGTCATGAATTATTTGCCATTCTGCTGCAAGTTAGTCTCTGAGTTTGAAAATTGTATCATTAATAGTTTGTATGTGCAGCACCCCTGTGTATTATCACTTACTCCAGGCCTAATGTTTAATCACATATCGCTGTCTGTGTCTCTGTATGAATATGAGGGTGTGACTTACACCTCTTTCTGGTTAGCTAGTGAAAACTTTGCATACTATATGCACTTGCAAATATAGTACACCATTTTGTACTCATGTCCAGAAACATATAGGATAATATCCAGTAGGTGACATATTTTCTGCTGTTCTGGATGGTCCCACACGGATGCCAGAAAACAATTTATGTCTATGTTTATGCCCTCAATACTATAGACTATAGAACTGCTGTTATAATCATGAAGTGTTTTCTGTGCTCATACCAGGACTCATCCACAATACGCTCATTCTGGACATCTTTTAGAGTATACCTTGACCTTTAGAGTATATAGTTGTAGAGTACCACTATCTGATGTCACCCAGAAAAGGATGGGTTCCCTTTTGAGTTTGGTTTCTCTCATTGTTTCTTCCTCATGACATCTGAGGGAGATTTTTCTTACCACTGTCTCATCTGGCTTGCTCATTAGGGATTTAGATCTATAAGCTGGATTTCTGTAAAGCTCCTTTGTGACAATATTTATTGATAAAAGGACACCATCCATACTGCTTATCCATTAAGAGCTGTAGGGAAGATGGACCCAATCCCAGCTGACTTAAGGTGTATCAGGGGTACACCCTGGACAAGTCACCAATCTATCTCAGGGCTATCACACCAATGAACAACTATTTAAACCCATGGGCAGGGAGAGCGAGACAGAGAGAGAGTTCCCGGGATATGCTCAGGATCCACTCTGACCAGGATAAACCAATTATGAAGATGAATGAATGAATCTGTTTTTGAATGGGCTGTTTTTTTTCCCTTGGCCTATAGTGTGTGTAATTTGAGACATGGCTGTAATGATGGCATTGTGTCGTTTGGGACACATCCAGAAGGGAATGATGATGCTGAGACATCTGTAATGGGGTTTATATGGCCATATAGGAACAAGGCCATAGTGGACTAATGACGGTGAAGTGTAAAAGTTATTGGCATATATAGTGAATAGAGTATGCGATTTGGGACACATCCACAATGGACTGATAATACTGTGATGTCTGTGATAGTGTTTATGTTACTTATTTTGTGATTAGAGCGTGGTTCGGATTTTCTTTGTAGTACACGGTGGACTGATGATGGTAATGTGGTTGTAATGACATTTATATGGCCTATATAAGGAATAGGGTGTTTGGTTTGGGACAAGTTCACAGTGGGATGATGATAATAATGATGATGGTGATGATGATGAGACATTTATGATGGTATTAAGGTGGCCTATATAGTGAAAATGGCATATGTTTTGGAACACAACCACAGTGAAGCAATGATGGTGAGACACCTTATGGTGGCATATATAGGCACAGTGGATGAAGAGAAGAGAAGAGACTAGAAAGAGACATACAGAAAGAGACAAGAGATACCAATAAGGACATGGAGTGAGAGAAAGAAAAGAGACACAATGAAAAATAAATTAAAAAAAAAGAACCAGCAGGCAACACATACTGTATAATAGAATTTTTCTTTTTCTAGAAGTTTCCCCTATTCTGTCTCTAATTTCCTTTAATATTCACTTACTCTGTAAGCTGAGCTTGGTCAAGACAAATAAACTGCTGTTTATCATGCAAATAAAGCACATAGAATTGAATTGAAAAAGACAGCCAGACTCTGAGAAGTCCCAAAAGAGAAGACCAGCCAGGGTTAAGCTCTCAGGCTAAGAGGAAGAACCTGCATTCTGGCTGCCCTGCTTTAGAAACACCATGCAGTATTTTAAAGTAAAGCATGTACACACACACACACACACACACACACATACATGCACACACATACACATGCACATACATACACACACATACACGTAGCTCCTGCATGGCTGCCAAGCCTCAGTGTGAGGTTGTCTGTGCTCGCTTTTGTCAGACACTACACACATTGTTTTCCTTCACTGTCCTCAGCATGCTGTCTAGTGAAAACCAGCATTCATCAACACTGAAGACTCTGGAGAGTTTTATGACATTACAGTCAGCGCCAGACGATTTACACTCCATCAGAGAGACTCAACTGAGTCTGCGAAACCTCACACTCCACCGTGTGTATGTAAACACAGACTGTCCAGGAATCCCAGTGTGTGTGTGTGTGTGTGTGTGTGTGTGTGTGTGTGTGGGCACTACCTATTCTGAGCTCACCATTAGTCACAATATTACAATCCCATGCAATGAGCATGCTAACTCAAGCAACTCTTGAGTCTCCAGAGTTTAGGTTCTTCAGTACGTTCATAAGTAATTTATAAGTTTGCACATGATTATTTATGTATTTTTAGGCTAACACTGTGGGACTGATGACATCATCCATAAGGAATGTTCCCACAGGACAGCCTTTCTGCTGGTTCTCATTAGTGAACCAGTGGATGGCAATGAAGGAAGTGCAACACTGATGTGGCCTATGATATAGTACCCCAATTCTGGGATTTTGTTTTGTTTTTTAGATTATTGTACATGTTGGACAATGGCTGTGTAATGGTGTGGTACAAACTGCATACTGGCCCAGTATACACTGTGTACAGCACACTACTCCCCACACTAGTATACATTATACTGTGCAGCTATGACAACCTGTAGTGTACTAGACTAGTGCAACCATTAAAAGTAAATAAATAAACAAATAATAGTATGTCCATGTCATTACATCTACATCACACAAGACAGTAAATGAGAAAACAGAAAAAATGGTGACAGGAAATGAGAAAACCTGGCTATTGCTACTAGCGAATGCTAGCTAGTAACCTCTTAGCTAGCAAGAATACCATTCAATTATATTAGCCAGCTAGTTAACTAACACGGATTAGGCTATTTACACTGTTAAAAACAAGAAAACCTGAAAATATGCAATTTATTTATTATTTATTTTACATTTATATTCTGAGCTGAAGTCAATGCCACTTCTGCTGTCCACCATAGTTATTAAAAATTTGGGAAGCTGGAAATCACCAGGTTGCTGCAGGTTTCATGGGATGCAGCAGCCAATAAAGTAAGTTCTGGCATTATGCTGGAAATTTTCACCAGAGTAGAATATCATCTGGGTAACTGTTGTGTACTACAAAATTTTTATTTTTCACGTACTGCATACTACTTACTACTTTCCCATCAACATCAGTATATGAGCAGGAGGGCGTTTCGGACACAGCTAATGTAATATTATAAATATCGCATGGTTTCCAAATTCTGTTTACTTCCTTAAATTGCATTAAAGGTGTTTTGTGTAATGTTCAAAAGATTTTCCAGGCCTGTAATAATCACAGAGTACAAAACATACTGACTTACGGACAGTACTGACGGTAAATTATACTGACTCAAAAAAGACTGGGAGTAAAATATACTGGCAGTAAAAGTACTGCTACTGTAGAGATAATTCACTTGAGTAAAAGTAAACGTAGTCTTCAGGAAAATAAGTCACCTGGTAATAAACTACTGAGTAATTACTTTACAATGTCTTAGGAACATTCTCCTTGTGACTGTGTCCTCTGCTTGTTCGTTAGGGATCTAAATCTACATCCAGATTTCTGTAATGCTGCTGTGTGACTATGTCTATTGTTAAAAGTTCTATAAAATAATATCTGTTGAATTTAATCAAATAGTTCTGAGCTTTATTTATTTATTTATTTATTTATACAATATGATGTTGACATATGGTCTGTAACTAGCGTTCCATGAAAAGCTAGTTATTATTTCCGTCCGTTTATTCATTTTTATCCACGTTGTGCTATGGTCTAAACATATAGCTGAGCAGATGAGGGCCTTGCTTGAGGACCAATCAGTGGCTGTCTGGCAGTCCTTGGATTTGACGTCTCAAACATACGGTACATTATAACCTATAAACAAGAAATTACCTAAAAATCAGCTCTTAGTATCATGCATAAATAATCTGTTGTGCTTCTTGGTGCAGTGCGTTTAATAGTTAATAGTGCATTTTTAATAGTTGCGTTTAAAGTTTCTGCCCAATTGTAGCACTAAGCAACCTCACATTTCCTTGAACTCTTGGTCATTAACAAGCAAAGCTGCTGCCTAACCCTGGTCCGGAAGGACTAATTCTCTCAGATATAGTTTCAGACATAGGGCCCTGCTTACGTGATGCTGCTGCTCAGATCACATTTCCTTCTGTCAGCTAAGCTAAAGGACCCAAAAAATAATCCTGCATGAACACCCCTTCTAATGACAGTGCATTTGGCAGCCGACCACCTGTCTGAGCTCTTCATGGGAAAACGCCTTTTGTTCCCAAGCCTGATTACGATCAGCCGTCTTCCGGCTCTGTCAGTTCCACCGGCGGAGTGTTTTTCTCATTACGTTAATGGCCCAACAATAAGGTCCTGTGTGACACTTGACCTCTGGGACTCTCTGGAGTTTGAGCAGACAATAGAAAGCCCAGCAAGACGTCCATCCAGTATGGAGATGGGTTTGTGAAGAAGGAGCCAGACACCAGGAGGAGGGGTGAGAAAAGCGTTGGCTGTGCTATTCCACTGAGTGTTCAGTCCAAACATGAGGCCACGTGGCCCATTTTGAAGCACACAGTCTTTGGGCGTGAGCCACACAAAGACGCTACTGTAGAACATGTGCCAGAGAAGAGCTGTTGAGAAATAAGAATAGCCCTGGACGAAGCCAGAAATGGCGCAATGGATGCAGGAGGTCAAATAAAATGC
Source organism: Notoglanidium macrostoma (assembly GCA_030068235.1). Taxonomy (NCBI): domain Eukaryota; kingdom Metazoa; phylum Chordata; class Actinopteri; order Siluriformes; family Auchenoglanididae; genus Notoglanidium; species Notoglanidium macrostoma. Next base: position 15,261,717 of record JAQQZR010000007.1, read on the forward strand.
AGAACAGGTCAGGATAGGGGTGTTAGCCAGAGGAGACGGGTGACGAATTTCAGCTGGGTTTGAAATGCTGCCAATTCTTTTAGGCTGACAGGAATCATAGATGATTTGAGCTGAATATACTGGACAGATGTCAAGGACGACAACCACTACAGGGGTGTGCATCCTCCTAGCTGCTGACCTACAAATGCACTGTTGTTCTTCAGACACTTCTAGGAATTTGCTAGCTGATATGTATGTGTAGTCATGGTTGGACAGATGCTAATGACATTTAAGCAGATGGTAATGACATTACTAGGGACTACTTCCTGGTTTAGAGATTGACAGAGGATTGCTATGTCTTTATAAAATTCTACAGGTTACAAATTTTTGGCCAGTAGTGTCGTGCTAACTGGATATGTGTAGCATCACTTTACCTCATAACAGTGAATTTCAACACTGCATCATTGGATTTACAGAGATTTCAAAGCCAATTGCAAGTATGAACCAGTCTCTGTGGATTGCTGGACACTGAATTGACATTCCCCAAGAATTTTTGTATGCATGATGACCAGGGTGTGTTAGAAATACGGGACATGTTTAGACATCTGCCAGGTTTTGGGTGTCAAATATCATGGCATTCATCCATGAATACTGCCTGGGATTGTTATCTGGCTTTCAAAGATGAGGAAATACATTCATCCACTACAGGATGCACATTCAATGTGCCAATAAAGCTACAAATGAAAAAGTGGAATGAGAATTCTTGTGTGACTTGTTTTGGATGAAACGTGGATTTCATCAGGTTAGTTACATACAAGTCTGTAACCAGCAGTCATTGTTATAGTTACGCAGAATGGGTGTTATTTGATCAGGTTAGTCTATAAATAATGACTGTTGTGACGCTGTATTCTCCGCTACAGTGTCTTGTTACGTCTCAAATGAGTGACAGTTACTGGCAGATGGTAACAAGGACAATGACTGTGGAGTTGAATGGTGTCGAGTCCTGCTTATAAATATAAATTACTTTTGTTCTTTAGGAGCCTAGCTTATGTGCACACTGTATATACATGATAAATGTGAGTCGGGATACAATTACAAAAATATCAAAGTCAATGACGTACAGTTGTATGCAAAATTCTGACCAAATTACATATTCTGCTATCTTTTGGAGCAAACAAATCCTCTGCAACAAACTATTAAAATTGTTTTATTGCAACTAGTAATGTAGAGTTGTTTTATATTTGATAAACCTAAAAAAGAGGAAAAGATTTAATTGAAATAGTAGCAGGTGTAAAATTTTGGACTCCTTACTAAGTCAGAATTTAGGAACACCCCCTTTGGCAGATATCACGGCTTGCAAATGCTTTTAATAGCCAGCTTAGAGTGTTGAAATTTTTGTTTAATGAAATTTCACCCATTTTTCTGTGCAGAATGTCTCTAGTTCTGAGATATTCTCGGGCTGTCTTAAAGGCACTGCATATAGCAGATCGACCTGGATATTTTAATGACGTCGGGATGGTGAGGGCCATTCCAAAAGCTTCGGCTTGCATTTCTTGAAGTAGTTCGTGGTGGATTTGGAGGTTGTAGAAGCTTTAGATTAGCAGAAAAGATCCACCTTCATGGTTAATAGTTGAGAAATCACGTTGGGAAAAAAACTCCACTACTGCACTACATGTGAAAGTCCACCAAATGTGAAAAATATGTCGAACATGCATCTAGAAACACATTTAAATAGTGATTATTTCCATGACTTTTCTGTAAGAGACTCGACCCTGTCATGTTTAATGGCTGTGCATTGAAAGGTCGGTGGCAAAGAATACATCCAGACATTTCACAATTTTACCTCTACCCCCAAAAAATCAACTCACCATGGAGATTACCTAATCAATTAATTCTCTAATTAATTAGAGAAGTAGAAATATCGTTATGTAGACATTTCTCTTAGACTCTACAAGCAAACATAGTGTTAGTCTCTTGACAGACAACCCTTTTTCACCAATTTTGCCATTTAAACTAATTGCACATTCTGATCAGTAATGAAAAGGCAATATTAAAAGCCACACTTTACATAATCTGCACAAGTCTACAGCCCAGGGAGTGCCCAAACGTCCCTCTTTTGAGCAGGAAATGGGCGAAACCTTGGTCGGAATTATTACACCGATGGTTTGTGCTGTGAAGGAAGCCGCTCCTGATAGCAGCGGCCGTTCAGTTTCCTGTTGTGCGCAACAGTTTCGTTTTTTTTTACCATGAAGGGATGAAGAGGACAAAAGGATACAGGTCACTGCCTAATGAAAAGCAGGAACAGTGCAAAAGCATCAACACCATGTGTTATTAATTTCATACAGCAAATCCTTTATTAGAACAAACACATTAGCAAAAACATCTTCATCTATCTATGACGACTCAGTTATTTGGGAGAAAAAAAAAAAGGATTAAAAAAATAAAACTTCAAAAACCGAGGCTTAATTTATGACAATGCTCCACTTAGAGGTCTAAGAAACTCACAAGTGTCTTATATGGTTATTTTTACTCATCTCTATGTTCCATGTGTGCCGTAAAGATGTAGGCACGCTGGACTTTCACACGCTAGAGCTTATCAAGGCTTCAGATATCAAACAGAACAAATCAGGACCATGTTTAGGTAGGATATCTGTTTAAGAACGCTTTAAAGCCTAGTGAGTCACAGAGGATAACCCTCCTGACCCTTATCAAATGGAAACAAATATTCTCCAACACAAAATAACAAAATGCACTCTCATGATTTTTTTTTTAATTAGACAATTATGTGAAACGTACATCTAGAAAATCTAGCTTAATTTTAATCAGATCAGTGTTACCTGAATTCAAACTGATGTTGAAACACAATGAAAAAAAATTCAAGAATCATACTCCAAGTAAGGAATAAAGCATAATGGGGCATTCTCTTGTGGGAAAATAATCAATAAGTGATTGACAGCCTTCTGCGACGTGCTGGTCCTGGGTTTTGGGAGAAGGTTTGGCCTACCAAAGGAGTAGGTGTACTTAAAATATTTTATACAATTGCCAAAAACCTTTAATTGCAGACAGCTACAACTAAAAAAATGTTTTTTAGGAATATACAGTATATTGATCCTGAATATCTGGCAACGTAATGATAGACAAGGGAAAACGTAATTGAGAGAGTACAGGATGTCATTTCATTGGTAAATAGTTCACATCCATGTAATCATAATTTTGAATCTGAAATCAGGTTTTATTTCCCGATAATTCTACAGATTCCTCAACCATATTCCATATCCTGCTTCAGGTACGAATAGAAATTGAGTTACAAGATAATGAGAAGAGTCATTTCCATCCCTTTCATTTATTTTTACTTTGAGGTGCATTAGGTAAGAGATGTGAAAAATTTGTTTCTCACATTAATATGGGTGGAGTTGAATAAAATTGTAATGTTTTTTTTTTTTAACTCATTAAGCCTGTCCTCGTTTCCATCCATGTACACCAAGCTCTCCTTCATACTTCAAACTTCATGCTAACTAGACAAGAACGAGAGAACAAGAGAAAGAGAGAGAGAAACTATGGGGAGGGGAGTAACTCAGGTAGACAAAAGTATCTTAAACCAAACCAAACCCACCCCCCCCCCCCCCCCAAAAAAAAAACAAAAAAAAAAACAAAAAACAAACAAACAAAAAAAAAACCAGGAAGTATGCATTTTATCTGTCCAAATTTTTATTTTCTAGAGAAACAACTAATTTAGAGGGACTTGTTTGGCAGGTGTCCACATAATCTAATCCAATAGTCTAAAGTAATAATAAATGAATTAAAAACATGCTTTTATTAAACATTTATTTATCATGCATGGAAGGAGTCTCCAGTGTCAACACTTCGTAACAGACAGGAAGTTTTCCACCACTGGTTAGTCTTAAGGATGGATGGCTTTTTGCTTCCTTGTTGACAACATAATCTGTTTTTGGTCATAGGATCTTCAAGAGAACATGAAAAAAAAAAGAGGTTGGTGAATTTGGCAGTAAAAGCTGCTACAACTTATGTGATAAACATTAAACTGCCTACAGACATGCTATAAGGGTGAGTCAAAGGAAAACCTTAAGTGCAACAGAAATCAGAATTGAATAAAAAAAAATTCCTGGAGTAATCTGGACACTTGTTAAATGTCGGGACACTGGAATAAAATGGAGATTATGTAGCACAATAACACTTCTGTGACACAACAGACAATGTAAAATAATTTAAAAAAAAACAACAATTTGACTCACTCTCGTAGAACATCGGAGACAAGTTAGCTTTTGTAATCACATAACTCATAACAGCTATAAACAGTCATTCTCTCACCATCCTCGCCTTTTTCTCTCCTGAAGCACAACAACATGGTCGAGTACAACATTATAACTATAAGCAGATCAAACATATGCCATGTCCTTCATTATTAAATAGAAATTGTTCGCATGGACAAATTGCTGTGGCATGATTATTTTCCTAGAACAGCACATCCCAAAGGGTTTTATTCCTTACTTAATTCAAACCTCTCGCATTCGGTATTTCCAAACCACCACGCGAGCCTACACTGCATATTTCCTAATGGAAAGAGAGATGATGTACTTCACACACACACACACACACACACACACACATACACACACACACACACACACACGTATGTCCACACAAAAACGTGCCCTTTTCAATTCAGCTGCAAAAGTAGGTCTGTTTCCTCACCAAGTCCCCATACACTGTCGCTGGGGATGAGCCTCCCTGAGGGTTAAACTCTAGAATCACTACCGCTTTTAACACTGACGAGGACACCCTGAAGATCAATCAGTTTCATTTCCTCAAGCATATAATGATTACGAGTCTTTAATAGTGAACGTCTAATAACAGAGACATCTAACAACCTTCATATGAGAACCAACTTTTTAATAAGTTGAAATAAATACTCCAGTACATGCATGATCCAGAAAAAAATTAAAATAATAAAAAATAAAATGCTAATGTAATTCTGGTAAATAGTGTAAAACCTATGGCACACACTCACAGCAGCTTTAATCCATCCAAAAGATTCAAACATTGGAGTACAAAGCAAGAATATTCATCCCATTCATCTCTCACTCACATCTGACTACAACCGTTACTCTGTCCGCTGCTCTCAGATGCTAAAACTGAGGTAAACTTCCCACTAGATTCTTTTTTTAATTTGACAATTTTTAGACCAACATACAGGACCACCACAGCTGTGGCTACCAGTGAGTGAACACAAGTTAGAAATATGTTGTGATGTCAGTTTCGGCTAGGTTTTTTTTTTTTATTACATCCAGTGCAAAAAAAAAAAAAAGAAACAACTGCCACCTTGTTTGCACAGGAATAGTTGGACAGACATATTTGTACAAATTCACTACATTCACTCAATAGGATCACACAACACGGGGTAAAAGCGTATTAGTCTCTTTGGTACGTTGAGAAAAGATCTGTAATGGGCTTCGTTTCAATTCACAGAATGCGAGTTGACCGGTGGTAGAGTCCTTGGCGAGGATCGTTCCCTGAGCGCCTGTGAGAGCAACGTGCAGCCTTCAGAGACGGCGCAAGCTGACTGACGCAGCCTTTCACGGTACGTAGGCATCTGGGCGCTGTTCTCGGCATGCTGAGAGACGTCCCGGAGTCCCTGTGTGAGGAGAACGCAAGCCGAAACGACGCTCATGGCGCCTCCCAGTACAGCCGTCTGCACCGCTTTACCATCAGCACTAACAATAGCCGGTTTGCCCAGGAACTGGGGCTCAGTGGCGAATCCCACCAGTGCGTTGACGGCCTGAACCAGCGGCCCGCTGAAAAGCACACAGCGATTACGCGTCAGCTCGCTTGGGTTCGTCTTCACCTCCTTGACACAGGCGAGAAGCGCGGTGGCGCTCGTGCTCATGCACTTTACACTGGCTTTGAACTGCTCTTTGGCAAACTTGTCCTTGGATTTCTCACTGGCCAGAGACGAGGCCTCTGTGAGAGTGGTCAGGTTCCTCCGGATGTTTTGGGAAACTTCCAGGAGGAGTTGGGGAGTTAAATCGGAAAGTGGGGTTACACGCAGGACAGAGCACGTTTGATCCACCTCATGGCGGCATCGCGTCACTTTGTAGCGATCCACCAATCCAGGAACGGCTGCATGTGATCCCTGTGCCTCCGCCGCCGCCAGGTACGCGGCATGAGCTGAAAACTCCGTTAGAGACACCACCAGATTCCCCATTTCCACCAAGCGTTCCCCGACCTCCGTAAATTTCCCCATGTTAAGCTGGCTCTGAATGTCGTGAGTGATGATGGACAGCTCCTTTGTCCTAGCAATCACTGTATCCCGACACTTCTCGAAAGTCTCTGACACTGGCGCACCATCCGCGGTCATCACCGGCCTCGTCTCACTGGACAGCAGAAGCAAATCCGCCACCAGCTGCATCTTGCCTTTGCATGTGTCACAAATAGATGAGAGTCTTTTCCGCTGCTGCAAGCTGCCACTCAGGATGTTGGACGTTGGTACTTCGCTGTCTGACTTTCCCGAGCCACTACTAGCCATAGTATGGTGGTCAAGCTAATATTCTGGATTTTCTTTTTTGTACACAATATAGATTACGCCACACATTCCACAGTACCAACTCATAACTTATATGACAATGTCTTCAGAAATAATACCACACCTTCTCAGAGAAACTGGCCAAAAAGCGTTGTCCTTCAGAAAATATACTAACATCCACCGTTTACCATTTGAACATCAAATTATTTTAGTCAACATTTGCAAAACCAGGAAAATAAAAGATAATGCAACTTCACTCAGGCAAATCGTGTTCTGGCATATGGAGAAGAAAAAAAAAAAAAAAGGGTGAATGAGGTCACAAAAAAAAAAAAAAAAAAAAAAAAAAAAAATTTTTTTTAAATCAAGGCTACATTTAAAATCCCTTCAATATAATGACTCCTTAATGTTTACGGAATTTGACCTTAATTGTGCACGTTACACAAAATCACATCATGGGTACATCTGAACAGTTTCACAGGTTGTTTTTCATCTATCTAGGTCCTACGACACATTATATATGTACACACACAGACAAAAAAACAAAACAAAACCATTCACTTGCTGCAGTGCCATACAAGAGATCAAATCAAGGCAAAGTGCCAAATGATTGCAGACATCCAAAAACCAACATGCACCTCATACACAAAAACACTTTCTATACTGAATCTGACGGTGTGAAGAATCGATTGCCACAGTCGTGTCGGCTTTTTTTGTTAATTTATGTCAAGCAGACAGGCGTTTATATGTCCTTGCCCTTCTCGTGGTTGTAGGAGGCCAAATGAAATCCACCGAATGACTAAAACCAGATGAGCCATTGTTCATTTTGATCCTCCAGTGGAAAGTGCCTCTGAGGGTCATGGCTGCAACACAGCAGCAGTTTGAATCAAGCTCTCTGTGACGGTCCTCCACTTTCAGCACCATCATCCCACAACGCCTACTGTATAAAAGACTCCAAAAAAAGCACCAGGCTGGACTTTCGACCCCCAAAAGACCAGGGTTGGCCTTCCCTCGGCTTTTAACCTCTTCCTTTTTCCTCGTAACCCAGTGATGTTGGCCAGTTCTTTCTGAAGCCCTGGTCCCTTATGCATTACTGTCTATTTCCCATGCACCTTCCTCAGCAAAAAGCATGGGAAGCACGGTACCATCCGGCACACACGCTGCTGGGCTTTCCTGCTGCTACACATCTCGATTAAATCTGTTTTAAACCAAAAATCCTGTCATTTCTTTAACCCATCCACCAGCCAGTGGTGTTTCAGAAGCGCCAACATGAGGTTTATTCCAGCTTTATGTATGTGTGTGGGGTCGCTTCGTCTGTATGAGGAAGCAAACTAGAGGGTGCGGCTTTACTTCAAATGGGAAACAAGGCGTTGAGGGAGAACAGCCGGTTTCCTTCGAAATTAATAGGTTTCGTTCAAAAATGAATCTGTATTTCTCCGAGAAAGGCGAGTTTTGTGTGGAAAACGCGTAGCTAGCTTGTTGGCTACTCCGTCAGAGGGTGCGGCTGCGCTTCAGTTGGGAAACAGAAACACGGCGCGCGAGCGAGAGCTTCTTTCAAAACTGCAACGGTTTTTTTTTTCTTCTCAACAAGCGTCCATTATTCCTAGGGAGAACAAAGTTTTGTGCGGTAAATAATCCCATATCCACTCAGTTCCCTCTGACGCTTTCTTCAAATGATAAACTTTTCACTCGCTCGGATGATGATGGTTCGTCTTCAGTTGTAAAGTTGGTTCATTTCCACACTAAAGCCATCATTTCCCGAGGCCCCGACTACCGGCGCAAGAGCAAAATTACACCCGAAACGTGCTGCTAGCTTCTCCAGCTCTTCTCTTCCTTCCTTGTTTTTGCAATTATTCCACTTCTGATGTATTTAGGGTCACCACAGAGGTGTACGCTAGATAAGAAGCAGGCCACTCAAGCCAAACCTGTTGTTATGCCGCAGTTCACGCATGACCACTGATAGTTTATCGTTAGTTTTAGCCTAGCGTAGCCTTTAGCCCGAAAAAAAATTTGTTTCTAGTACGCGCCTACGCTGGATTTGAATTCACTAATGGTTCAGGCGTTGAATTAAAAAATTAAAGAAAATAGCAAGACATTTGAGAAAATTAGATTTGTGTTCGCAGTTTTCATTATACCAAACTGTAGTTTAACAATATATCAAATTACATTAAAGCTTATTTCAGGCTAATGACAACGAAACGATGGCGTTATTGTTATTTTTCACTATTTTTCAAAGAGTTTTTGTGGGTATTTTTGCTTGTTTATTTGTTTGTTTTTAGCGTACTGAACAACAGCCGTTTGGGCATATTATCGGTGTTCACTTTAAGTTTCTGTTTCAAAAGAAAACTCGTCCTAAGCCTACCTCTAAAAAAGAAGAAAAATACATGTTTAAACCACTCGATTTACTCGTGGGAGGTGAAATCGGATTCTGAAAGTATGTGACGTTACGTTTTCGATCACTTTTCATTGGACGACAATGCATTTTCGGGACGCTTAAAGAGCCAATCAAATAAAAGAGGAGGAGCTAAAAGCCGGGTAGGAGAAATCGGCACTTATTTCCTCCTCATACTGAACATTCAAACATGGAAGAAATTTTTGATTGAAATTTGAAATTGAAATTTTTCAATTGTGTACTTTAAGTAAAGAATTTGGTTTGTGAGAGATTTGAATCGATTAACTGTGGAAGAAAATGCTATGAGATGTGCTGTTATAGGAAATGAATCAACAACAAGGTGTGATGTGGCCCAACAAGAAACAGAGTTGCTTTAGCTATGTTTAATATGGTGGGGCATCCCTGCAACACCACAAAGTTGATTATTTTCTAATAGTCTATGACACGTGTCTATGATAACAATTTTTATTTATTAAAAATTACACATTGCACATGTTATCCATTTATAGCTATGTTTAATATGGTGGAACATCCCCGCAACACGTTAGTTCCTGTTATAACTTATTATATCCATTATAAACTGTGGATCACTCACCAGCCTGTCTTTTCTTCACTTTCTTGAAGTTAATAAGACAAAAAGGCAGATTGTAATGTTATCAAGAAACCACAAAGTCTTCTGTCTTGTCACATAGCATACTGACCATTACAAAGTACTAACATTACAAAGTCCTTCCTCACAGGCTTTGTTCATGTCTCCTTACAGAAAGCATCACCATATCAACTATATGTTTTTCTTTGTTAAACAACATGTTTTTAATGCATTTAGTGTTAGCCTTAGATTATGTACAGCATCCACCATTGAAGCTCATATGGATCAGCTGTTAGTATAGAAACAAAAAGTTTTAGAATATGCACCTTAATATTATACTGTTAGTTGAATTACAGCTGGCACTGCTGTCAGTGCTGCTGTTACGGAAAACAAATCAACACCTTCCCACCATTAAGATTTGATCATTCAAATCCTCAGTGGTATAATCTATAATATCCAATGCTAAGTAAGATATAGTTATAAACATAATTATTTGGTCGATTAATTAGTCCAGAAAGGTATAAAATGTGGGATTATTGGGCGCTTGAGCTGTGCAGGGTGAGTTGGAAGCACACGTTCTGCTTTAGTGGGTTGTACAGCTGCACAGGGCGCAGTGCCATTTGGGTGGAGTGTCCTGAGAGGAAACAGTTCAGATTCTGTTGAACAAGCCTCACACTTCACACACTTCTCATGCAGAGACACACTGAAAGGGAGGGGGGCCAGACAGAAGCACAAAATAATTCAGGACACTTAATGTGTAGGCCTGTTTATCCAACAGCCTTTACGTTGAAATAGAGCAGGTATAGCAGCTTTTTAATGGTGACTTGAAGTTATACCAGAGTGGTTATTTTTCCCACTTAACTAAAAAGCATTAGGTTACTTGGGAAGCAGGTAAAGCAACACTGCCACCAAAACAAAGTGAATTGTGACGAAATTACATTGTGCATATCTTATACATTTTGCTCATCCATGGACAGAAGATGAAAAAAAACAATAATCATTTTTATTTCCAATATGTACTTACTGTCTCTTAATATTGAGTGGCATTTCTTCTAATGAATATCTTTATCTTTTTTTTTTTAGTTGTCCACCGTAATCATCACATTGTACAGACGCAAGTTTTTTTTTTCTTTTTTTATTTAGTAAAAATGAATATAAATGTCATAAAAGATAGAAAACCTGTATCAACTTTATAATTAATCGTTAGTCATTAGTCACGTGAAATGCTCGGCCCCGCCCCCTTTCGAAATGTGTGACGTTGACAAACCGGAACCAATCAGCAAACTCCAAGACGAAATCTTTCAACCAATCCGTGAACTCGAGCCTGAAAAAATGGCGTCTTCTATCGGATGCAGATGTGTATCACTGTTGCTTTTTGCAGTATTTATCCTGTCGGTTTGTTGTTCGGAGAAAACTAAAAAGAAGAAAGATATTCGGGATTACAATGACGCGGACATGGCGAGGCTGCTGGAGCAGTGGGAGGTAATTCGTCCTGAGCAGCGCCTGAATATCTCGCCAGCGTTAGCACTTTGCCTTAGCACTCGACTTTAGTGGGTACAGTTAATCTTCCAGGTTAATATGTCACTTTTTAACCCATTATGCTAACAAGATAGTTATGCGCAGCATTACCTTAACCTAATACATCCATATTTTACAAACTGCGCCCAAAATGAAGGCAGAATACTTCACAAACCGTGAGGAAGCTGGCGATGTGCTCGTGCTTCAATCTGCGTTGCTATGTTCTAGATAGCGTGCCTAACTAGTAGGCGACGTAGAGCCCTAGCAACAGAACCTGGTTACATACCATATGAGCAGCAGCAGTATTTCTGTGAAATGTAGCCAGTGATGATTTAGTGGTGTACCGAAGGCTTTTGTGCTAATGGACTAATTAGTGTAATGGTACAAACAGTTGTAACACGCTGTCTGTCGGTGGGTGCAAATAATGTGAAAAATATGCCTATGTATTGACCGGCCACTTAAATAGGAACACCTGTAAACCTGCTCATTTATGCACTTATCCAATAAGTCAATCACGTGACAGAGGAGCAAGGCATAAAATCATGCAGATATAGGTCAAGAACTTTAGTTGATGTTCACACCCGATATCACAATGGAAAGAAATATGTGAGCTCAGTGACTTTGGCATGGTTGTTGGTGGCTGATGGGCTGCTTTGAGTATTTCAGATACGGCTGATTTCCAAAGATTTTCAAACAACAGTCTGCTCAGAATGGTGAGAAAACCATGTAGTCAGTGGCAGTTCTGTGGGTGGAAATGCTTTACTGGTGATCAGTGTCAGAGGCGAATGACCAGAGTGTTATACAAACTTACAGGAAGGCTATAGTCACACACAACCATTCTTTTCATCTGCGGTGAGCAAAAAAAAGCATCTCGGAATGCACAACACGCTGAACACTGAAGCGGATGGGTTACAACAGCAGAAGGTTTCAGCCCGTCGGCCAGACAGGAAACTAAAGCTACAGTGGACACAGGCTCACCGAACCTGAACAGGAGAAGATTGGAAGAATGTCACCTTGTCTGTCGTCTAGTTTCAGTTCGCCTGTGTGTTTATCTTGGCGAGAGGGATTCTTTCTGTTGCTGCAGGAGTTTTAAAAAAAAAAATTTATACACTGTTTGTTGTAGGTGGTTTCAATGGCAGGAAAACATTACTCAGTGATGGCCTGGGCAGTGCTTTCCTGTCTGAGAGTGCAGTGCACATACTCCTGGGCAGGTCAGCTCTCCATGACGCACTAGAAACAGTTGAGGTTGGGTGACTGCATGTATGTGCGTGTCTTCTTACGAAGTCGGGCTGCATGCTTTTCCATTCAGCTGTATGGTTAGGTATGTCCAGTGGTGAACCAGGACGTTTAGATCCAGCAGCTGACCGCACCAGTAAAATGGATGGGTGCGGTTTGGATGTAAATGATCTCGATGCTCAGTTTCACAGACTACACTTGCACCAAAACATAAAATCTTACACCTACACGTAGTAGATGCAGCATCTCTGTACAAACAAAACTACCATGCAAAGTAAAAGATGCGTGTTTATTAATTATGAATGTTTAATTTTTTTGTGTTGAGTGAAAAGATTTTCCTAGTTGGGATGAATTTTTGCGGTCTATGATCATCAAACATGGTCTTCTTACCAAAATACATGTTTGTAATGGCATTTATAAGTCAGTACGTTTACATGCACACTAATATCCCACTATTATTCTGAGTATTACAATATTCATAATATAAAAATAATTGTGGGTCAAGTAAACAGGGTAACATTTTCTGATTAAGACATGGGATATGCTGATAATATTCAGGTTTTGGGAGCGGTCTTTGGAATATGCATGATGCACGGTCTCTTGCGCTGTGCGTTGTACACAAACCACATTATGTTAATCGGAGCACGCACGACTCCATGTAAAGTGGGAATATTAGTGGCATATTCATTTTTATTAGCCACATAAAGCGCTTAGTAGCATATTCATTTTTATTAGCCACATAAAGTGCTTAGTAGGACTATTGTATTTTTTGGAAAAAGGGCAAGCGCCAGAACATTTTGTTCACGTAAATGTCGTGAACAGGGATTATGTGATTAATTCTAAATAGGCTTTTTTTTTTTTTCTTGTCAGGCAGCATTAAAAAATGTCAAAGTACATCACACACTTTTTCATTTTACAGAAACTTTTTTCTGTTGTTCCGCTTATTCAAACTGCAGTCACTTTGTTTTATTTCATTACTATACTTTCTGAAATGCCATTGTTGCACACGAGCAACACTTAAAGTACAAATACAGGAGATGAATCATTAGTCACCACTTTTTTGTAAAGCACAGTTCATTTAGAGATATATATTTTTTTTTAATCGAAGAGACAGCCCTTGCCTGAAGTAAATGTTGCCCTGAGAAAGACAGCTGCTAACCACATCTGTAATGGATGTTGCATTTCCTGTTTTAGATTGTATTTTTGAATTGCTGATGATGGTTAAGTGAGCCATGCTCTGCAAAAAAAGGCTTAATCTACAATCACTTTATGCACTACTAGTTTGATGTACCTTTAGTGTCTGTGGTGCAACTGAAAATCAACACCAGGTTAGTTTTAAGCTAACTCCTCTAAGTGCGTGGTTTGGGATCGCCTCTTACTTACAAACCAGATTACAGTCAACTGTGGAACTGGCTGCAGCACAGTTTAGTCTCTTTTCCTGCTCTGATGGATCAGTTTGAACTTTATTTATGTTAACATTAACAAGTTAATATTAAGCGTTACTGGGTGTTCAAGCATGAAAATATTCAAACTAGGAACAGAAGAAATCAGTCGCCAAAGTGGGAAAGACTTGATATATGATGATGTATAGATTATATCTTGTATCAGAATTCTAATTCTGCTTATCGATTTCTGTTCTTATCAATACCCTGTTTTAATTCCAAAATTGTTTAAAAAAAAAAAAAAGAAAGTTTAGATCACAAACAAAACAACTTTTGACTGTTAAGATTAGATAAAAAAAAAAAGTTCTAAAATACCTTTATTTTGAAATCCCGTAGGTGTTACGAGAGCCAAAGGGACTTTTATTTTGGAGCCAGTGTGAGCTAGTCATGGCAAGCGAGCCACCATGACCGATTCCCCTGTTCTTGCACCTTATACTTTTGGATAGTTAGTAAATATAAAGCCTTTGCTGTGCTTGGCATTTTGGCTTCGGTTCTAATTCAGAATTTTGTCCACATCTTTTTGTTTGCCCCTCCCTTATCTCTGGCCATTTTTATTTTCACAGAAAGATGACGATATTGAAGAGGGGGATTTGCCAGAGCATAGAAGAGCCTCCCCACCCATCGACTTCTCTAAAGTGGACCCTTCTAAACCTGAAGAACTCCTGAAGATGTCCAAGAAGGGAAAGACCGTGATGGTGTTTGCGACAGTGTCTAGAAACCCCACAGAGAAGGAGACGGAGGAGATCACCAGCCTGTGGCAGGCCAGCCTCTTCAACGCCAATTTTGATATTCAGAGGTACTGTTACATACACCCTCCCTACAAAAGTATTGGAACAGTGACACATTTTTCGTGATTTTGCCTCTGTACACCACTATGATGGATTTTAAAAGAAGCCATCGAGATGAGATGGAAGTGTAGACTTTCAGCATTGATTCAAGTTTTCCTCCATTTTCACAGGCTCAAAAGTAACTGATCATAATTATAAATATAAGGGTAATTTTTAATACTTGGATGCAAATCAATCACCGTCTAAAGCCCGTGAATATCACCAAATTCTTGTGTTTGGGTCTTTCTGCCTGCAGTTTTGTCTTCAATAAGTAAAGTGTGCTGAATTGGGTTGACTGACTCGGCCATTTAAGAACATTTCGTTTCTTTGCCTTAAGAAGCTCTTGGGTTGCTTTTGAGGTATGTTTTGAGTCATTACCCATCTGTACTGTGAACGCTGTCCTGTCGGATTTGCAGCATTTGACTGAATCTGAGCAGAAAGTATAGCTCTGTATGCTTCAGAATTCATCCTGGTAATTCCATCAGCAGTCACATCAATAAACACCGGCGACCCAGTTCCATTGACATCCACATATGCCCATGTTTGACAGATGATGTGGTACTCTTTGGATCATGAGCCCTTGCTTTCCTTCTACATTATCTTCTCTTCCTATCATTCTGGTACGAGTTAATCATGATTTCATCTGTCCAAAGAGTCTTGTTCCAGAACTGGGCAGGCTTTCTCGCAAGGTCTCCTCTGGCCTTTCTCTTATTTAGTGTTACCAGTTTTTCACATCTTGAAATAAACCCTCTTCATGAAGGTGACTCTTGACTGTAGACTTGAACAATGACATGTCTACCTACTCCAGAGCATTCATGGCTAGATGTTGTGAAGGTTTGTTTGTTTTTTTGTTTGTTTGTTTTGTTTTTTTTAAACCAAGGTAAGATTTTTGCGATCATCCACTTTAGTTGTGCTTCGTGGTCCTCCAGGTCTAGTGTTGCTGAGCTCACCGGTGCATTCCTTCTTTTTACTAATGAACCAGATTGTTGATTTGGCCACTCCTAAAGGTTCTGCTGTCTATTTGATAAGCCTGCTTTGTTTTTTCAGCCTAATGATTCCCTCCTTCATTTGCATCGACACCTCTTTGAACTATATATATTGAGAGTTCCCATGAACAGCTGCCAAAACCAAATTCAACATTTGAAATCACGTCCAGACCTTTCCTCACCTTAGTCTGTCAAAAAAAAAAAATTGTGAGGAAACGGAGCATAGCTGGCCACGAGTCTGCTTATCGGTCAACTGTTCCATTATGTTTGAACCTCTAAAAATGGAAGGACCGTGTATTCCTAAATGGTTAATGCAATATTTTTTTAAAACTCCTTGAATTAATGCTGAAAGTCTACACTTCAATCTCCTCTTGATAGCTTCTTTCCAAATCCATTGTGGTGGTGTACAGAGGCAAAATTAAGAAAATTGTCACTGTTCCAGTACTTTTGGAGAGGATTGTACATGCGATGGTTTTAAGACAATTGGGTTTAAGTTTTTAATTCATCAGCCATGGAGTGACCGTTTTGCTCTCGGGTTGAGATGTGGGCCTAGATTTGATGGCATGTGCCAACACGTGCACAAAAATATCAAGATGTTTGTGTGGCAGCCTGCAAAAATCCTGCTCAAATTTGGACGTTTTCTATGATGCAGTTCTGACATTTACAAACTTTCCTGAACGGATATGTTTCTCTTTTGCTTGCATCACTACCAGAATTAAAGTTCTAGTCATTTAACATCTTACCTCCAAAAAAAAAAAAGGATAAAATTGCATTTGAAGATTCCATTCTGACTCCAGTGAAAGACACTCCATCTACTTCTGCATTTATAACTTAAATGACTGAGAAATGTGAAAGAGCTATGTGTTTACTTTGATTACAAACATTATCCATATCCGTCTCTGGCTCATCACCTAAGTTTATACTTCAGCCTACTCCTTTTCAAACATAAAAGACTGGAAATATGTTGTGTAAATATGGTGAATGTGAATATGTTTGAAATAAATAATAAATCAATCACCTGAGAAGTCATTTACTGCAATTAAACACGAGCCCCATTAGTGTCTTTTTACCCGACTGATTCTTCTTAACATCTTTGTGGATATAATTTCTGATTATGTAGGTCAGTTTAGTTCTTTTGACAAAATTTGCCTGATTTCATTTACTGCTGTTTGTTTGTTTTTAAACTGGCTCCTTAGCTGACATGATTTTTGCAGGCAAACAGCCGAGCAAAGTTAGAAAGTAACCTTTTATTTTATTAAATTAGAGATGTGTGTTATTGGCAGAAACCTAATTTTGGTCAAATCTTCATTTTTAGCTATTTTACAGAACTCACACACTGACCTCAATAGGTTTTTGTCACACAAGTAACCAGTGTTTCCCCCATTCCCACAAAAGTATAATATTGCTCACATTTTAACACTAATTATGTCGTGAGACCAGCAGTGCGGTGAAATTTGAAGAGAAGGTTGTACTATTTTTCTCCTTGCTCCACCATTTCAAATGTGTTTTTATGAAGTGATCATGTGTGCCACACCTAATCACCAGCTATTTTTTATTATCAATTTTGTTGATTAGTTGTTGCAGCCCTATTTGTGGGCACCTTCATTACCATTGCATTGTGTTCATTTGGAATCTTTACTTTGACTAGATCTAAGTTTATTTAACAACCTATTAGAGAAGTTAGGATTTAAGCGTGAATATTATGCAAAGTGCTGTAGCAGTAGAATCCAAGATGAGGTGTTGCTAGCAGATAAAAGGAGATAATCATGGAATGGTTGTGTTTCTGCAAGATCATAAGAAGCTGTGATGTTGCTCCTGGGTGGCGCAACAGAGAAGCACTCGAGAGCAAAATTGGCCATGCTCTCAGGGAGGGACACTAGCAACACTAGTGGGTGACAAACCTAGTATGGCCTTTAGAGCAAATTAAATAATGATAATGTTGAGATGATTAAACCAATCTGGATTATTCATCTAGCAGCTCCCAAAACACAGGCCGAGCTGGTTGGCTGGTAAAATATTTTACCGTTTTCTTATTTGACTAAATTGATCAATATTTGAGATTTCCTAGTTGGGTTACTTTTGCCTTATGTTTTTAGATCCGTAATGTAGTATTTCATAACGGTTACCAGCTGGCAAATGTGGTCTGCCAGCTAAACGTTGTCTCTCCGGGATAGGCAAGAAGAGCAGAGGCCATATAACCATGACAAAGAAATACAGTATGGAAAAATATCTGAAGCTGTGCATTTGTGGTCTTTGTATTCTTGGTGTTAATCCTATTGTCCTATATGAAAAACAGTTTTTCCTTCTGTTTCAACTCCCTTTCATTAGGTTTGTGGTGGGTTCCAACCGCGTCATCTTCATGCTACGTGATGGCAGCTATGCGTGGGAGATTAAAGACTTCCTGATCCTCCAGGAGCGGTGTGAGGACGTGACTGTGGAGGGCCAGGTGTTTCCTGGGAAAGCAGCCAACAAGGCCAACAGGGAGAAAGAACAAAATGAGACCAAGAAGAAAAAGAACAAGAACGCAGCCAACCAAATAAACAAAAGCAAACAGGAGCTATGATGGTACTGATATCAACAAGGTTTGTGGAGCAGAAGAAAAGCAGACTCGTGCCTTAAACAGAGACCACACTCTGAGAAGAACTAATGAGCCCAGTCTAGTCTAGAGTGTTTCAGGCACCATGTTCAGATATATGGCGCCTCAGTTCTATACATGGTTAAATCAGTGATACCATGCTGCTGCTCCTACATCATTATTTGCTTACAGAAGGAACTTACCTTTAAGATCCTTCAGAAAGGACTTCATCCAGTATACAGTTGTTTTTTTTGGGGGGGTTTTTTTTGGTCCATTAATCTTTTCAAGCATTGTTCCTATAGATTTATCTATTCATTGAAAAAAAAAAAAAAAAAAAAAACACTGAAATGAAATGAATATTCATTCAAAATGATTTGGCCTGATCACATACCTCACCATTATAAGTCACTTGAAATCAACACATTGCATTTTGAATCAAAATAAAATTGATTTGTAATACATTACTGCAGCTTTACTGTCTCAAAGCCTTCTGAAGCCTTTTTCTGATGGGTCTCTCTGTGAGTGATGAGTCTCTCTGTGCACCAGTTTGGGTGTTAACACTATTTGTGCCATGTTTGTGCTACAATGTCCAGTTTTTAGAGGTGCCAATTATAAATGGTAGTTAAAATACTGAGACTAAGCATTTAAAATATCTTTCACATTGTTTCAGTCTAATCTTTAGGAATAGGGAATTTTTCATTTTTAATTTATTAAAAAAATTTTCCCCATCATATACTTCTATTTATTTCTATTTCTATTTCTCTTCTATTCCTTTTTTTTTTTATTCTCTTAGGGATCTAGATCTACATCTGGATTTATGTAAAGCTACTTTGTATAAAAGTTCTGAATTCTTTTTATATTGTTTGTGTGTTTTACCTGTGAAAATGCATGAAGTTCACCTTTAAATGATTTACTGGGGAAAGTTACATTAAAGGTGCAGGATTAGTTACAGTGATGTACCTTAAATCAAAGATGTAGACTAAAAGGCACAGAAGACATCCTTGAGACGAGGGCACCACCCCAGTGACAAGGTATTGTTTAGAAATGTTTCGACTCCAAACTCCATATATTTAATAGCAAGCAACCAAGTTTACAGTTAATGGCTAAATTAGCTTTTCAGTTTATTTCATTCTGGAAGATGAATGTGTGATATCAAGTGATCATGTTACACATTCAGTTTGTCTGCATTTTTTTTTTTTTTTTTCCCAGCCACCCTTCTTTTTGCTTTGCAGCTTCTTTTACAGTGTTGCTTTAGATTATCTCCTTAAATTCTTCATGATGATATGTATTCAGATCAGGTATACATACCAATACGCATAGTGAGATCTGGGAAATTTGGAGTCCAAATAAACACCTTGAACACCTTGTCATGTTGCTCAAACCATTTGGAGATGCTCTGGTCCAGACGTCTAGTCGTCACAATTTGGCCCTTGTCTAAATTCTCAGATCCTCACTCTTGCTCATTTGTTCCTGCTTCCAGTGTAACAACTTCAAGAAAGAACTGTTAAATAGCTGCCTAATTTATCCCATCCCTTGACGGGTGCCATAGTAATGATATGATATAGCTGTTAATAGAAACACCTGTATGCCTGCTTATTCATGCAATTATCCAGGCATCCAATCATATGGGAGAGCAGTAAAATGCATAAAATCATACTGTCTCATAAGAGAGTCCGATAACATTCACATGGAATATCAGAATGCTGAAAGTGTGATCTTATTGACTTTGATAATGACATGGTTGTTTGTGCAACATGGACCACTTTGGATATTTAAGCAACTGTTGAGCTCTTGGTATTTTCACACACAAATGGTGCAAAAAAAATCAGAAGTTGTAGATGAAAATGCCTTGTGTGATGAGAGAGGTGAGTGGAGAACATCCAGGCTGATTCGAGCCAACAGGAATTCTAGAGTAACTCAAATAACCACTCTTTACATCCGTGTTGAATAGAAATGCATTTCAGAATACAGACCACTGAAAGAGATGGGCTACAACCACAGAAGACGACCTGGGGTTCCATTCCAGTCAGGCAAGAGCAGAAATCTGAGCCTCACTGAAACTGGACAACTAAAAGTTGGAAAAAGTTTGGTTGGTCTCTGGGTCAGTGCCCACTGTAGCCATAGATAATGTTTTTATTATTATTATTTTTGATGGCAGAGCGTGGAATTTTCTGAAACAATTTATTCTGGCTATACTAACCAATTTCTCAGATGTAGTGAAGGAACCAAAATTAGCCTGTTTGAATTCTCTCCTTTAGTAAGTCTGGTACATGTAATCTTTTCTGGGGTTTATTTAGCAAAGCACAAATGCTTTGGTAAAGTCCCATTTTCCAGTAGTGTGAGGAGCTCGGAAGCTACTTGAGGAGCACCTCCATGGTTATTGTGACCAGAGGTGACCTAGAAACCCTCACCTACCTTATTTTGGAGCGATTTGGATGATGAATGAGGATGAATAAACTTAATGTTGTCTTAGGATGGTGTCAGCACTAGCTCTTATGCTAGAGGAAATAGCTAACTGTTGTACATTTGAAGACTTATATTAAATAGATGCTCTATTTGGCAATAGAGAACTCCTTCACTCTTCTTTGCATATATAACTTATTTCTAGTAATAGGCATAAGTATGGATCTGTGTCACACTGTGCTTCGAAAAGCAAGCTCTGGAACCAAGCCACTACCTACATTGGAGTGTATATAAAAAGGGCCCCCATTTTTCATCTGTAATGAAACTAGATTTCAGCATTATCTCTTTTAACTCTGGCGTGAGACAAATAATGACATGCTTTTGGGATGCAGAAAAGAAACGAAGCCCGAAATGAAATATGGGGTCTTTATTTTAAGTAAGAATGTGCTGGCACCCTGGAACAGGGGCATAATAGAGATGAAACTCAAATAATCCAAACATTACGAATATGAAATCCACCTGGAGGCTTTAAAAGGAACGAAGAGAGCTCCAGACGAACGAGGCCTGTCACAGCAGTCAGAAGAGCTCTCCTGAGCCTTAATGCATTCATTCATCATCTGTTCTCTTCCTTTCTAGGGGCTGTTAAGAGGATATAAACTGCGCATTGGTTTGTAGAGAAGACGCACAAAATGTCCCATCTGTACTGCTGAGGGATACACACACAAATGATCCCAGTGGCTGCCGTTATGTTCCGTAAAAGGGCTTGAGGGCTGTGTGTGCACTGGCTGATTGGAGGTCTGGTGTGGCCTCAGTAATCCTCCTGCTCCTTCAGCATCTAGTCAAGGGCAAAAACATACATCTTGTCCCACCTCAATCTGGGACACACAAACTTGTCTTGATGCACATAAGAAGAAGCAGAAGAGCTTAGCAGCAAACATTCAGAAATATTATTTTGAATGTTTCAATTCATAACAATTGTGTAAGAAGGAAGGTAGTATGTAATTAACGTTAGAGAAGGAAATAGGTAGTAACTTGATATAAGAATGGGAAGCAGGTAAGAAGCAAGCAATGGAAGAAATGGCAGGCAGACATGAAGTAAGCAATTAAAGAAATGGGAAGCAGATAGGAAGCAAGCAATTAAGGAAATGGGAAGCAGGAAGAAAGAGAGTGATGAAAGAATGGGAAGCAGACAGGAAGCAAAAAATGGATAAAGGGAAGCAGATAGGAAGCAAGCAATTAAGGAAATGGGAAGCAGGAAGAAAGAGCGTGATGGAAGAA
Organism: Notoglanidium macrostoma; assembly: GCA_030068235.1. Classification (NCBI taxonomy): domain Eukaryota; kingdom Metazoa; phylum Chordata; class Actinopteri; order Siluriformes; family Auchenoglanididae; genus Notoglanidium; species Notoglanidium macrostoma. The sequence continues at coordinate 15,283,480 of JAQQZR010000007.1, forward strand.
AGGGAAGCAAGTAGGATGCAAGCAATGCAAGAAAGGGCAAGCAGATATTAAGCAAGCAATTAAGTAAATGGGATGCAGATAGGAAACAAGTGAGGGAAGAATGGGAAGCAGACAGGAATCAAATGGAAGAAAGGGAAGTATGGACTGTACACCCAAGTCAGGGATACACCTTTGCAGAACAGCAGATATTCAGTGTTTGCATCCTGACTTATTGCATATAATATGTAAACTAACAAGTATACAGTGTATCAGAGTGTACATAATGTGTACATAACTAATGTAGAAATGGGACCCTCACAACAATTTGTTATTATTTGTGGGCAAGTGATATCCCTTGCTCTTACGCTGTAATTATTGTTATTTTGTTTTGTTATTTTTTATAGCGAACTAGCGCAAACAGTCATTTTTTGTGAGTCCTTGTTCAACAGACCATGTTCAACACACTTTCTGCCTCACCTATATCTTAATATCTGAAATACTTGGCAGTCATGATCAAAGCACACTTCCTTTGTACCCACACCCAGACATTTACACTTTCTGTGCTGGTAATTTCACGGCTGGGAGCTGACACAGCTGCAGCTTCTTTTTGTAACAACCCAGGCCTGCGGGATTTTTTTTTTTTCTAAATGGCTTGCACACTTTGTGTCAAGTAGTACAACATTCCACATAGTTTCTACTGGGACTGAGAACCACACCCACAGCACAATGGTTATAAGCTGGTGGGACACCAGCACAACAGCCACCATCTACTGAATCACATTTAACTGAGAAGCAGATCAGAATTGTAGATCACTTGACTAAACATTATACATTCTTAGGGTGATGGACTATTATTGTAACCGGCGATATGGCCTCTGTCAGCGATAGTCAAGTGGTGTAGCCTCCGATTCCTTAAAGCTTTTATAAATATTACATAATATCCATCAAAAACATATTTCACTGAATCTATGGTGACCTTCATACATCTCTCAGTGTTCATTAGTCTCAATATTCATTAGTTCATTAGAGAGATTCACACAAGCACACAGACATAAATATGAGAAAACAGCATGAAGCAGTAAGCCAAGTCATTTCTTTATCATTTATTTCTGTACAAAAGGTTTGATTCAAAGTGATACATTACTTTAAAATCAGTCACATTTACAGCACATCAATGTACAACTCAAGGATAATGTATGCAAATTTCCAATAATACAAGAAAGTGGAATATTGTTCAGATGCAATTTTTTTTTTTTTACAGGTCGGACAGAATTACATTACAACTTAAAAGAGATGTCCATTTTGAATTTGCTCAATAGTGCCTGTACAATAAATAAGTAGAAAATATATCTCTGTTATCAATCTGAAGGATTTTATAAACACATAAAACATACAAATCACTAGCAAATCATGACCTCCGAAAAAAGACCAGCTATTTCGGCTGTTTCCCTGCCTGATGGAATACACGTTGTCAAATCTTCTCACAGGTTTAATCCCAAACACATATACGTAGCTGTGCTTTTTTTTTTTTTCCTCTACAGTTATTCTTTAAATCAGACTGCATGCTCTTTTCCTTCTGGTTCTCACGTATGCTACAACAAACTGACCACAAAATCCGGTATGCTATAATGAAATGGCAAAAACCTCAGACCTCACAACGTTTACAATCTGAAAACTTTTTTTTTTTTTTTTTTACGTTAGAAAACTTTTTTTTTGGAATGACAAACACCACAAAGAGAGGGTAGAAAGAAAGAAAAAAACAAGGAATGTGGCGTGTCTTTCTCACGTTTTTCTCTCTCATGTGGCAGAAATTATATTCACACTGACAACACAATCTGAAAGATTCACATAATGTCCACATTATCACGTACATCGACATCACACACTGATCCGGATGAGAGGAGTGACGCGAACGCATGCTTGCTTTAGATTGGCCGTCGAAGTTCAGTAGTCCTGGCTGTGCGTGAGTGATCAGGGGCGGAGCTGGAGGATCTCAGAGCTTCATCACCCGTACAATGGGCACTGGTAGCACCTGGTGAAGCTTGGCATGCTCTTTATCCACAGCCAGTCTCACCCAGTCAGGCCGGAAGCTGCCTTTAAAGCCTACAAATGCCAGTTTATCTGCAGAGAAACAGAAAACAGGATTACCTTTCACCGCAGTAAGTGTGGGCATGTTTGTGCGTGAATATATTTGTGTTCATGATGTATGTGTGGGGGCGATGGGTGGCCAACATAGTTCATGACATTTTTTTAAATTAAAAGTTATGATTGCATAAGTATTCACCCCCCATTTCTGTTGAACAAGGTCAAGTGGGGTGCATACTTATGCAAGGCACTGTATGTTTTATAATCTTAATGTGAGCACTGCAT
>JAQQZR010000007.1:15285928-15301056 GCA_030068235.1 Notoglanidium macrostoma
TGTGTACCAAAATGCAACTGTACTGGAAGGCTCATGAAAGCAGGAAGTGTGGCAATTTCTCAGTATAGCAGTATGTTTTGGCATATTGCCATCAAAATGCCATCCTTTTGAACAAGTACTGAATGGGCTTTTGGGCTTCCCGCATGCTGAAAGGGAGGCCGAGTGAATAGTGCTTTTGCCCATTAATCTCCGCTTGAATCTATGTTTGACATGATTACTTTTGACATTGTGCTCATTCTTATGTTGTTCAGGTCAAATATCCAAGAACGTCATGAATGTTGAGCCTCAATCACACACACCCTTTCACTTTGCTCAATACAATTCGCCCTAAAGAAATAGAATATAAATGAAGCTGTTTTCTGAGAAGATCTTATGCACTGAACATGCAGACATGCCCAGGAGACTGAGACTAACATGTGTTGAGAAGGGAGGGGCAGGAGGAAGAACCCTGCAGCTCCAGCATGTGCGTCTGCACATTAATCTGTTTGACACATATGTGTGGCGTGTTCCTTTCACATGCTGAGCATTCTGGGAAATGTTATGAATTCCATAGCTATGTCTGAAATATCTGAGCTTTCCTGCTGAAAAAAACAAACACTGTGAATTACTGAGGCTGAGGCACATTCATCAGTGCCTTTACAGTGTCAGCATTACAACCATACCAACAGCTGAATGGGGATGAGAATGTTTCTGCCAACTGGGATTTGGGTAGGAGAGTTTACATGATTTATTTTCCATAACAGTGATTTATCCCTCTTCTATGTGTCCTTACGGAAAACTTCACCATATCAATGATTCTATTTCACCTTGCTTAAAGAATAGCACTTTTTTAAAAATCTGTTTACTATTAGACTTATGTTCAGCATCTACCCAATCAAAGTCACAATCCAAAGTAAGTTGTTACTATGGAAACGATAATGTAATAGAAGCACATTGTGTGATTTATTTAGCTGTTATTAAAAAATAAACACCGTCTGACCAAACAGATTTGAGAGTTGAACAGCTCTGTGGTAAACATTTGATTCCTTTTCTTGTAAGTGTACTGATGGACCAAATGTAGCTCAGTTGTGGGCAGCTGCATTTAAAGTTTTAATGGTATTTGGAATGTTGGCCACAAATGAGCAAAATGTAACCAATGCTAATGTGGCGTTTCAGTTTTGGAGAGATAGTTCCACAGCTGTAAGCTCTGCTCTGAGACGCTGCCATCAAGGCATGTACCCTTGCAGTCAGATTCAGTTCATCACCGTCATTCCATAATAGTATGAGGTTCATGTGGCTATATGGCATGCGAGCAAGTGAAGTAAATGGTCATGTCATTAATTTATGGTAACATTCCATTCAAGTTAACACAAACAGTAACAGTAAGGCCATAATGCGCTCTAGTTTAAATGCCCCCAACAGTAAAGCATTATTGCCCCCTAATGTCCATGTAAGCCATATGCAATTTAATATGTTTTAATTCCAACCGAAATGAAATGGAATGGAAAAAGACTGACATTTATAAATGAGATTAGCAAAATATAAATAACGGTCCTGCTCCAAAACTTTCATGTACGGCTTGACTGATCGTCACTAGCAACATAAATTCTCATTTGCATTAAGATTAATAATGCCATTTGTATTTAAACAAAAAATATACAAATATTATTACAAAGAAAAATAATATTTCGTGATGCACAGCACATGTAATACATTTTGGAACGTTGTACGCGTGATTATAAACTGGCAACTTTCCTCGCTTGTTAGTCACATTATCCGTGTTGTTTCTTCACAAATCTGAAGACGTAAATAGGTGTGTTTCCAGTAACGTTCTTAATGCGCAATTTGAAATTGAGAACTAAAAAAAAAAAAAAAACCTCTCAAATATCGCAAATGTTTTTACGCCCACATGGTGCTTTCTCAGACGATTCGATGACGTAATAGTTCACAAAACTTAAATGCAATCACGTTTTTTGCGTATAAGTCACATGACATGACGTGGAGAGTAAATGGAAATGCTTCCTTTCTGGAAAAAGAGCATTTGGAGAGGAGAAACCCGAGCTTTATTTGCATGACGTCACTCAGTTTTCACTCAGACGTCACGATTTGCAATTGTGTTTTGTCAAAACTTTTTTTAATTTTGCTTTTAATTTGCTCAAAACTGCAATGGAACTCACACCAGTCTGGGATTATGGGGGAACCTTTAATTTCGGCTAAGAAGATTAAGCGGTTTATAAAAATGAGGCAGTTTAACAGTTTCTGTTCAAGAGTCTTGTTCAAGGCTAAACCTATGGTTAGCTGTAACCGAGTGTGTTCCGAAAGCAAAACAATAATTGCTCTCTGATTTTCTTTTAATTTTACCTTACGGTCACTCGTATCTTTTAACTGCAGAGCTACTCTTTCTTGATATATTACCAAAGCTGAATGACTCCAAGAAAATCTTTAGAAATGATGTTTGTTACCTTTCAATTTCACATTCGGGTCAGCACCCAGCTTTTCAAGTATCTTGGTCCAAGGTCCCCTTGTGACCAGCTTGCCTTTGGAGGTAATCATCACTATAGAGCTGCAAATGCACAAAGAAACTGGTGGTTAAAAAAACGTCTGTTACGCTGTGTCCAGAGATTCAGAGCAAATTAAACTTAAAGCCATGCACTCTATGTAACATATAGTTTGCCACGTCAACATTCAGTCCACAGTGGGAAAGATATATTAAATGTATGCAGACAGATTCAGAAAAAATCTTCTGTTCAGGGGGAATAAAATCTATATGTACATACAAGTCACAATGTTTTTGCATTGTTTTACATAATTGCTTAGCTGTTATGTATGTAATATTTTTATTTAATTTTTATTAAATATTAACGCTGCATGCTTGTCAGCTGTACTGAATCTGGCTACAATTAGAAGATTTCTTCTTGCTTGGGTGTTTTCATTTACAGGTGTGAACAGCACTTCACGCCGTGTATCCTTGCTGTGAGTCAAAACAATTCTGATAAGAATTATATGTACACAACTGCATTTCACGCCATTATTTCTTGCTCCACTCATACAGTACGTCCCTGTTTTTAGCCCAGGTTATTAGTTATGGTACAAGTCACTTGGTAAGGCATCACCTGAAATGGGATTACAGGTCGTCTAGGAAAAAAGTTCTATAATTTAAGGTGTGTAAGTGTGTACATACTCGTCACTCAGGCTGTTGATGTAGTTCTCGATCTGAGCTGGGATGCCCATCAGCACAGCATTCCTGAAGCCTTTCGACTCCGTCACTTTGCCGTTGTGGCCGTCCAGCACCGTCAGATGGATTCCATCCTCCGACTGGTAGATCTTCTTACCATTGGTCTGTAGGAGCAACATGATTTTATTTTATCAATTGCTCCTTTTTTATGGATAATTCATATACAAGCTTTTGGAATAGCTACATATATACAGAATAAATGTATTGGCTATAGATGAACAGAAGAAATTTGTCTAAAACTTACTCATATACATAAAAAAAGAAGGGTTTATGCGGATATTAACTGGTTATTAAAGTAATGTACATGGTTATGTCAGATATACGTAAAACATGTGTGTATCGTACCTCAGTGTAGGCAAAGTCCTCTTTAATGTGGAAGAAACGAGTGGTATAAGACTCCACCTTGACTTCCAGAAAGTGCTCAGATGTTTGAGGCTGTAAAAATACAAAAGGAGCATTTTAAATGTGAACCTGATCAAACTGGAAAAGTGGTAGGCTACCCGTAACAATCTATTTAAGAAAAGACTTCCGCATCCGTCTTACTAGGCTGGAGCGGGGTAATTTCTTTGGCATGGGTACATCCACTATGGGCATCTCGGCATATTTGGGGTAGGCCTGTGCCATGCAGTCACTAGGGCCGCTGCCTTTCGGGATGTTGGCCTTGATCTTCACTCTCTCACAGCCCTTCACCGAGCAGAATGCAAAGGCATCTCTGTTATTGTGAGCCTGGACCTTGAGGAAGAGCAATCTGCACAAAGTGATACCAGAAATATATTAGCATACAACGATAATAAAAATTTGCTCTATTTGTCTAAATAATAATAATAATAATAAGAGTATTTATTATAATATTGTAGAATATTGTTTATTATTACAAAATAAACAAACAATGGAAACATTAATACAATTAAACATGCTGAGAGTCTCTTACCCAGTATCCTCCTCCCAGTAGTAATAACCTCTTGCCTGGTGCGTGTGGCTGATCTTTTCCCTCTGAGCTGTTTTCACAAATATCCCAGTCTTCCTCGTCTGCTTGGTGAGTCGGTTGTGCAGGTCGGAGATGATGCTGAATGTTGTGCCTTTCGGGTAACAGAAGCCGATGTTTATCCAGTCGTTCCTGTCGAGAGGATGCAGAGGTTTGGAGAAATCCCTTTAGTCAGGAGAAATGTATTTTGGTTGACCTTATCCACACTAGGTGGCGGAAGAGAACTATTTTTATTGCATCTGATGAGGAGGATCTGATCCCAAGATGATCTTTTACCTAACGACCTTTTGAAATATCAACGATCATTTTTCTAGACGTATAAAAGCATTTCTGAGAATCTCGAATATTAACACGGCGAAAAATATATCAAATTTAAAAACCCCCACGGCAGTGCTGCATTATAATCAACATTGTTTTGTGGTCTCACAACAGAAGGTTTGCTTAAATAAGTATAATTTTTGTAGCTCTGAATTAATGGTCCAGGAATAAAAAGGGGAACATCTGATTCATAATACGCAGCGAAACACATATGCTACATTCCTTTATAGCATTTCTGGAAAACAAAACAGGAATTAATAAGATTTGTTCTCAAAATACTTCAGGAATATTTCTAATGATGGCTTTTGGTTGAGTTTTTTGTTACTGACCTGTTGAAGTTGATAATCCATACAGTGACTTCAGCTGGTGCGGCTGCATCCCAATGCACCGTGTAGCTCTTAGCCAGTGTGACTACAGGCTGGAACTGCTGGTAGTGATGCTTCTTCCCCAGAGCTCCTTCCAACTCCAACGGCTTGTCAGGATATTCATTTTTCACCATCTTCAGATTTAGATTGGCTGGGTTTCGGGCCTGGATATAAATCTGAGGCACACAGTAATTGAGAGGGACTTAATTATAGCTATATGAAACCTAGAAGCTGATTTGGCCTAATACTGATACGCCTAAGACACCACTGAGGTGAACTGAACTCATGACAATGCCATCATGCTGTGCAGCGTTTGTATGCAAGAACCATTGATTTGACTCAGCAGATAGATGTTGCACCTGATTTGCCATTGCAAGATTCCTTACACACGTTTTGAAAGGGAGGGATGAGCGGTGGTGAATTCAGTTGGTTGCAGTCTGCAACTTCACTGCTAAATGCCACTAACTCTTACATAGTGTTCCATTAAGTTTGTAACAACCTTGCCTGCTAGGCTGACTTTGGCCACCAGAGGGAGACATGAGCAATCTGCCAGCTAATTACTCCCAATCAGTCTCATCTGTCCATGGCCCTGTTTGAAGGGATGCCTGCCACTCACTTGATGCTCAGTCTTGAGTTCACTTTGACCGGGTTGGCCTTGTCTTATCAACCTAGCCACCTTCTTTTTGAGTTCCTTCTCTTTGAAAAGAAAAAAAAAACACCTTTCTACTTTTGGGTTCACGCTCCCTTCTGGTTCTTTAAGTAGAGAAGGTGTTTTGTTATTAGCTTTCAGTTTTCCTTAGATTATTGTCTTCAGTTTGACCTGTCCACTGGGTTGCTTGTGCTATGGTGGTACGGAAGTTAGCATGTTAGGTTCTGAGTGCCAATGTGCTGTCAGAAACAGGAAACCAGTTAAAATATATTTACTGGATAATTAAAATATAATCAACTGGGTTAGATTTTCAATTAAATTTGTTCTAATTTCTGAATCCAACTCTACACTTGGGCTTATTCTCCCATGTCTCCTGCCTCCTAGTTACAATGGTATGTGAACAATTTCTGATGAATATGCATTTGTATATTTTGCATATACGTTGACTTTACGTACTCATGTTATAGGTGATTTCTTTGATCTGAAATTAAAAATGGCCACAAAACTGCTTACTAATAATAAATCAAACTAAATTTTATCATGGTAAACCAGCATCTCCTCACAGACATTGGTATTCATTCTAGCTTACGAGTGATTCTCCCCCCTGCTAATGTGGCAGGGTTGCTGACGTATAAAAGTAGTTAGAAACAGCAGCTAATATTCTTATATCTATAATTTTGACCCTTGTGTAACTCAAAGCAATATGGTTCTAAAATGAATATCTGAAAATCCTCGCTATATCCCAATATATATTCTCTGTTAGCAAAAAATACATTATAGAGCTCGAGACACCTTTCATCATTCTAATTCACAGATATCAATTGGGTCAACAAGGGCTTCATTCATTTCATAAGCTAGTCACAAACTTGCTTACATGACATCACTACTAATCCTATCTTTACATTTCATTGGCATAAACAACTGTAACCTGGTGAATAAAATGATTCATGCTAATTAGGTAGCAGATATGGCTACTGGTTTTAGCAGCCCAGTATACTGGTTTTGCGCATGTTTGCGAGTTCTCACTTCTCAAACATTTCAGGAAATGTAGTTTTAATTATACAATACATAGTTTTGCATGATATTAGCTAGCAAGCGCAATGTCCTAGTGCATTAATGTTATCTATTTTTACTTTTTATTTCTCCTTAATTACATCTGTAATAAAAAGACTGCTTGTAATTGGTTTTCTTGTTCATTGGAGAGTTAACAAAGTTTCATGCCTGGCTTTCTGACAAAAGTAGTTGACAGCTCATGGTATGCTTAATCATGTCAAGCGAGATTGCATTTTAGATGTGTGTGTGTGTGTGTGTGTGGGCGTGCACGCGCGTGTGCTCCTAAGTGTCAATGTGTGCACCCTACAAAATTCTAGTGGGCACCAAACACAACAATATTTGGTGGTAACCAGAGCATGAGGGTTAGTTCTTACCTGGGCAAAGTGCCCGCTGCAGATGGCGGCCCTCCAGTCCGGTACGTCGATGCAATCAGGGTGACGCAGCAGCCAGTTGTCCTCTTTGACCAAGAAGGCACCAGGGTACTCGCTTACTGAGCCATCCACATCATGGAAAACGGTGGTTTTATCCCCATCCATGTGCATCTCGTTGAACCAGGGACCCGCTTCCCCAAAGAACACTCGGGAAGTGATCTGAAAGCACAATCAGATATCAGTGTGAAATGATGTAAATTAAGAATTTACATTAGGTCAGAACAGAGAAAAAATAAACAAGAATGGATGAAAGTCATGGAAAAACAGATAATATCAATGCAAATGTTGGAGAAAAGTAAAAGGACAAAGGTAATTCGAGTGGCTGGGGAAAGTGAAAGACAACATGCTTGGAGTTAAAAGAATTTAAGAAAATGTGGATAAAGCGAATGAAATTGATGGGGACCATGTGTAGGAGGTGAAGGAAATAACGGAGAAAGGGTTGATGGTGTGGAAAGAAGCAGTGGATGAAGTGAGTGAAAGTGATGGAGAAAAAGCAGATAGCATGAAAAGAAGGTGGTGGAGAAAAGAGGATGAAAGCAATGGATGGATGGAAATGATGAAAGATAGAAGTGGATCGCGTGGATGAAAGAACTGGGGAGGGGTATGCGGAATAACTGGATGGAAGTGTTGAATTGAATGGCACTGATGGTGGATGGAAGTGATGTAGAAAAAGTGGATAAAATAAAGTGCAATGAATTATAAAAGTATGGAAGCGATGGAGGAGAAGTGGAAAAGTGTAGGGAGGTGATCAAGCAAATGTGGGTAGAAGTTACCAAAAAGATGTATATGATGTAGATGGAAGTGAGTAAGGAAAAAGTGAATGATATACAGAGAAATGATGGACAAAGTTATTGGTGTGGATGGAAATGATTGGGGAAAATGTGCATGAAGTGGATGGAAGTGGTGAAGAAAAAAATGGAGGGTGTGATGTTTTTTGATATATTTAAACCCCACTGGTAAAGCTTGTTCTGCTATTTCTACAAAGCACATTCCAGAACTTATATTTCTGTGTGATAAATCATCTTTCTATTGTAAGAACTTTCACAGCTTAAACATGCTACGTCCTCATAGCACAAGGCCAAAGGCTATGTAGTTCTGAGAAAATGAGAAACTGGGCGTTCTCAGAAACTCGATTGTTTGATCTCACCGGAACGTCCTCAAATGTGATGTCCGTGACGTTGTTGTTGGGACAGCTCTGCCAAGAGTTGTTCAGGCGAAAGCCAAATGCACTCGTATGCCGTCCATCCAGAGCGACGTATTTCCGGAATGTGCAGTTCTGGACATTGATGGGGCCGTCGTAGATCTGCATGCCACGAATGGGGAAATCCCTGCAGGACACAGAATAGTGATGGGTGAAGTGATGATGAACACACACTTGATGCTATTGGCCTACAGAGATGGTCACATAAAATTAACATTAAACCACATCAATGTCTTTAAGAAACTTTTAATGACTTTCCAGGACTATCACTCTTGAAACTACACAGCTTAGCTTAGTGTAAATAAGTATTTTATTTTTAATTCTGCCAAACAGTTTCTTGAAAACAAACAGTTGACATGATATAAGGCTAATTCCAGAAGAAAGATCCTGATCCTTTCTGCATTGACAGAGGATGTCTTTATATTCTATTCCATTTGCGAAACTGCCACCCGGTCTTTGGTGCTGATGAGATACACTGATGAAAAATGTCAATACCAGCAGGGGTAAAAAGAATTCTGGGAAATGTAAGTGCTTACACTCCTCTTGGGAGAGTCCTGCCACTGTGGTCCAAACCACTCGGTCCCCAGATACGCCCATCAGAGAAAGGCATGCCTCGGTTCTCACTCTCTCCCACAAACAGCGAGTTCTTCACCTCTTGCCTGGAGCCGTCATCATCGGGGAAGGTACCTCCACTATACACACACACACGCAAACAGGCAATGTGAGAAAAACGCCTGGATAAATGCGGCCCCTGCTGTGCATGCTCATCAGGTCCCCGAGCCGCTAGCTTCACACCACTGAATTACTTTCACAACTGCTCAAAGCCCCCGATTTCCCCAATGCATCTCACGAAGCCTCCCATATATGGCATTTTCCAATTACAGCCCCAGCACAGTGGCCTGAGCTGCATTCGGCAAACATAAAGGCATCCATTTTATTATGATTGCAAAATGTGAGTGAGGGGCAAAAAAAAAATGAACGATTAGCAGCCCTACCTGGCTAGAGTGAGGCCGATCCCATTATCGGCAAACCTGCAGACAATAAAGACACACACAGTCAATGGCAGCCAGACAGCACGATTTTTTTACAATAACAATACACAATTTATTCAAATTGCAGCATGCAGCTAATATTCACTGGCTGATATAACTGACTGATAACAATGTAATCATAATGACAATCAATGGTGTAGTTAATGTTAAATTTTAACTTATCTTTCGCATCTAGATCCTTTTTTTCTATTTGATTTCTCCCTTGTAAAGCACTTTGAACTTTTGTGCTACATGGATTATGATCATAATTACACTCTCTCCAAGGTTAATTGAGGTGAAAGCCATGGATTTGAACAATAGGAGATGTTGTAGCAAAAAAGTTGCTGTGGATACATGTACATTCCGATTTTAACACTGCATACCGATTGACAGACCAACAGATGCATCTATTGACTGTTGCATTTCAGGTGCATTATAAGCATTAATGATAAAAATGTATGGTGGTTGAATGTTTTCTTCTCCAAGTCTACTTACTGGCAGTCATCAAGCCAGATGTCTCCTCCTCTGAGCCACGCCCCATGGTCCTGGTTCTTATAGGCAATGAAGTGGTGGATGAGAGCGGGCACTCTGGGTTTAAAGGGGTCAGCATCCTGATGAGGGCTATACCTGTCCAACAATGCAGACAAACATTATCAAACTAAAGCTGGAAGAGGAAATGGGACTAATCACTTGTTAATATACAGTAACAACTGATGCATACGATAAAACAAAAGTGTCCTGGCTGGTGTACACATGATGGTTCATTTTTTAAAAGATATTGAAAGGAGACGGGGCCGCTCTGTGGTGCAGTGGGTAGTGTTGTCACCTTATAGTGCCATAATCCCTGGTTCAATCCTGACCTTGGCTTATTTTCTGCACGTTCTCCTCATATTTCTGGGGGTTCCCTACCACCTCCCAAAGCATGCCGGTATTGTCGATTGCCTACTCTTAAATTGACTCTAGGTGTGAATGAGGGTGCAAATATGTGTGTATGCATGGTGTCCTGCCATAGCCTGGTGTCCCATTCAGGGTGACTTCCTGCCTCACCGTGGCCAAGGGAAATGGTAGCTGAAGATGAGTGAATAAATATTAAGACAAATGTCCAATTATTCACTAGCTCAGACTATGGAGCTCTAAAATTTACAAGGCATGTAGATGGCCCAAGTGTCAGGTTTGCGACCCAAAAAAAGCAGTAGCTGCACTGTGTGATTTTGAATGATGCCAAATTGAACATATTACCATACATTCACCTCAAAAGACATAATTTCACACAAACAATATTTGAGAACTATTGTGTAAATGCCATTTTTGGTTGAACCATGGCTTTAGCAACATTTTCTAACACAATCTATGTCCAAAAGCACAGTGTATGTATGTGTGTAAGGCATTACCTGGCCCCTATGAGCGACAGGTAGGGTCTCTTGTCCTTGGCATTAGCTTCAGTAGTTTTTACACCATTGTCAAGGATCATCCCCGCCTGCAGAAACATGCACAAAAATAAATGAGTGCAAAGAGATATAAAATGGCCTCATCGACGGAGGGTGTTTTTTTTTCTTCAAGAGGTTGTCCATGTTCTCTGGGCTATTTCTAATCCTCAAGGCCACCCGATTATCCAGAATGACTCTAAACTGTGCCTAGCCTTCAAACTTAATGAGTAAAAAAAGAAATAACAACATTTTCTGGTTTAATAAAAAAATTTTTTATTCCACTGAACAAGCTCTTCATTATGAAGCCGTGTTGCCTAGGGCGACTACATCATAGCCAAAAGCGGCTTTTACACGCGCCAGCTCGTGGCTTGCGATGAATTGGAATTCAATTATATTTTACACTTATTCTTTTGGCAGACATTTTCATCCAAAATGCCTTGGAAGCCAAAGTCCAGCCCAAGTGTAGAGCTGAGTTGCTTCTCTCCTGGGATTTGAACTGGACCTTAACCACTGGGCGGCACAGTGGTTCGCACTGTCGTCTCACAGCAATAACGTTCTAGGTTCAAACCCGCTGGCCCGTCTGTGTAGAGTCTGCATGTTCCCCCGCACCTGTGTGGGTTTCTTCAGGATGCTTCGGGTTCCTCCCAAATACAGGCAAATTAGGCTAACTAGCTACTCAGAATTGCTTATATATGTGAATACGAGAGTGAATGGCTGTCTTTCTCCGTGTGTTAGCCCTGTGATAGACTGGCGACCTGTCCAGGGTGGACCCTGCCTCTCGGCCAACCTGTCCACGTCGACCCCAAATAGAAGTGAGAATAAAGATGAAGAAGAAGACGGACCATCCCAATTAAGAACATCTGTGACGGGTAATCAAGGAAATATCAGGTGGGAAAAAAAAAAAGAAATTAAAATCTTATTTTGTATTTTTGGCATGTTTTACTGTTTGCCCAAATTCGTTTACGTTTACAGAGGTTTATTGTGTTACGGTTTCATTTGCTTTTAAAAGGTCCACTATGCAGGATTTATCTATTAGCAGAAATGGAATATAATATTCCATAAGTTTTTCATTAGTGTATAATTACCTGCAACTATGAATCGTTGAGTTTTTGTAAGCTTAGAATGAGCCCTTTATATCCACACAGGGAGCAGGTTTTTTTATTGTTTTTAAAATAAAGGCTTATTTTTGAGTGAAGTATCACCGTAGTCTTGCCTTCAATAGAAGCACACGGTTTCAGATTTCCCCCATTAAAATTTTAAATATTGTCCTGCAAGGCTATACACAACAGTATTGATTATTGTTGCTAAAACAGGCATCTTTCCAGACTTTGAAAACAAGTATGAATTTTTGATGAAGTTATGCTAAAATATATACCTTGAAATAACTGCGCATTGCTAAGATGTTTCACCAGTTTCAAAAGTGCTGGATTAATCATGTCCATTCCTATACTTCAATGATTCAGGTATATCAATGTATATAAAAGATACATTTAAAGCAGTCAATATGATATTATTCAGAGCTGTTTTGGTTCAGTGTGACTCAGTACTGTGCCGGCAGGTTAAGAAAGCCCTCTAAGGGTTGTCCATCAGCAGGATTTGGCTGAAAGAGCAAAGCTAACAAAAGCTGTAGAAATCGTTGGCATATTCTTTTATCCTGCAGTTAAGATCATATTTCTTAGTGATTGGTGATGTTGGGTGGGTGATATGATGCTAATCATTTCATGCCCAGTTAATCCCATGCTGCTAGTTAATCCACGGGATTTTATTGACTTCAAATATATACATACATTCCCAAAGCAAGCAGCAAGACAGCGGTTCAAGAATAATCGCTAAAAGATCAACAAATATCATTTTCAAATAATAACATTAGTAATATAAGGTTCTATCTCAGGTAACACTGAATGCCAGACAGAAGGTCATGATATGACATTTGTGTTTATTACAGTGATTCTATTTCCAACAATGGCATAGCCAGTAATTAATTTCAGCACAAGGATGAGGAAATACACCGCAGGATCTAAAGTGTTTCCCTAAAATATCTTTATGGCCGTTCCACAGAAAATGATTCAAAGAAGGTGCTAGTAAAATGAGAAATAACATTGTATCTTATAAAACCAGAGCTACTCTTCTTTTCCTACTCCTGCAGTAAAGCCATAGTACTTCATCCCCCATCAACTCTACATCCCTGAACTCAAAGCTCGCTTTCAAACAGAAGCTGTAAAAAAGGCATGTTTCTGGTCCACTATGCAGGATTTTGATTGGATCCATTAGCAAAAATGGATTATAATATGCATAAGTATGTTTTCTTTAGTGTATAATTTACCTGTAACTACGAATCGTTGTGTTTTTTTCAAACTTTGGTTGAATCCTACATAGTAGAGCGATAATCCTGCTTTTTCAGTAGCTGGCAGTAAATCAAATGTGATTACACAAACTAAGATAAAATCCTTTTTTGCTCATTTGAGCTTTGGGGATGTTGCATATTGAATCATAAATATGCTGACATTGTTTTGTGCTATATATATATATATAACATATATGTACTATATGTGTGATGTTAAGTAAGTAGCCACAAGCCATTTGGAACTGGAAAATATTCAAACCTAATATCCTCCCCCTATCTACACCTCTGATTTCTAGTGATCATTACTTTGGTGACATGTAAAATATCCAAGAAGCAATTTTTCTTTGGCGTTTACTTGTGAGCACCTTATAATAATTTATAAATTGAGCTATACTGCACCCATGTTCTGGGTTCCCATGAAAGATGTTGCTCTTCCCCTGCCTCCTAAATCCTAGTTTAAACCATGCCTAGATCCAGATTCACTTTCCATCCGCCCCCAACTTTTGCCTACAAGCTGTGTTGAATGAACTCTGCATATCATACATACTGAAACCAGCAAAATGGAATCCGATATTTTTTTCCTCCCCAGAAGGTTCAGGTGTGTAGATGAGATGATGGAAAGATGAAGAATTTGCAAGCTTTTTCCTTCACATACTGATCGTAAATCTTTGCTCACAGCATCCTCATGAGAATGATGATATGTGGAGAGTCGTCCATAATGCCCAACCTATTTCGCTCTTTCACAATGCATACATATACACACTCACCCTATAGTTAGAGTGGGCACGGTTGTTGATGAATTGTCCCATCGGAGTGTGTTCTGTTTTGCCTGGTGAATACATGCCCTCTGATGGACCGGTGGGGACGTGGTGGAAAATGAACCAGAAGCCTGTCTCCTGTAGACACACGCACACACACAGAGCATGTGTTCAGCATGAGGGCCATATGAGCCTGAATTAATGGCTTCTCATAATGATACCAAAAGTAGTAAGAGAACACGCAGCAGTGGGCAATATCATGCGCGCACACGCTCAGATTTTTCTGCCTTGCCATCACTTTCTGTTCCTTCCATACCCACATACTGTCTTTGTTACATATTCAAATACACTTAAAAACAATATGAAACAAATAGGTTTTTTCATTAATCTGTCAGATGCAGCCGTGCTTGCTGTACACACACTGATCCTCTAGGTCATTAATCACACTTATCAGCACTGCAACACTCACCTCAGAACCTGCAGATGCACAGTCGATCAGGTTGTTATTGGGGTTAGCGATCCAAAAGGTGGAGGTGGCACTGAAAGACAAATAAAAAGCGCTTCACTGTCTTAACCGTACACATAAAAGATGAACCAAAAGGCTCTGTGTGTCTAGTAAAGTGGCAGAAAGTGTACACAGTGTTTAAAACCCCTGCTGGTTCTTATACAATAGTACCAGAGCCAGTCTGTGGGACCCTGATAAGCCTTAATGTTATACTTTTACTTCATACTTCACTGGCCTTACTATGATGCTATTCTGAGGGTGAGCATTTACTGTATATATGTTGGGTTGTCAGCTAAAATCAGTATGAAAAGAACTGTAAAAGCTTTTTCTTCCTTTACAGTAAATACATTTATTATGACAAAAAAAAACAACTATTGGTCAGTGCTTTTCACCACTTCAGCCATGGATGTAGACATCATTCACTCCCTTACACACACATTTTTTCCTGCTGGTCCAGGGAATTGGCCCGGTGACCTTTCAATGGCAAACCCATTTCTCTAACCTTTAGGCCATAGCCGGCTGAAGACCACATTTGAATAAGCCAACTATGTATGTTTTCACTTTTCTATGGCCAATAAGAATTTGAGAAAAAAAATCAAAATCATAACTTTTTTTTTTCATTTTTATTTTTTGTTTGTTTGTTTAGTGTTGGGTAATGCCCACTCTCTGCCCACTCTTCTTTCATTTTATAAAATATAACATTAAAAATCTTGTATAACACACATGAATACAAATAAATGTATTGCAATAAACTGGAAGTATACAATATTTTTTTTTTTATTTAGTCCAAACACAAAAGCAGAATAAGTGTACATTTGTACACATCTGGCCAATTTACCAACAAACC
>JAQQZR010000007.1:15305521-15328788 GCA_030068235.1 Notoglanidium macrostoma
TGATAAATTCCACCAACAAGCTGAGGGTGGAAATGAGACAATTTTATCATAAACTATTAAAACTTTATTTTTATGTCTGTGTTTCTGGAAGGAAAATCAGATTTCACTTAAGTTCTTTCAATAAAAAAGTTTTTTTTTTTTTTAATGTGAATTACAAAAAAAAAATGCCACAACAATAGATCAGCACATCCATAATATTGAGCTACATATTTTCATATTGTCACATTCGGTACTTCCATTCAGGGTTTATTATGTGCAAATTCAAAATGAACACAGAAACATGCAGTTGGAAATGATAGTTTTGTAAACAGCACTGGTTCTGTGTTTCTACACCATTTGTGTAGTTTGTGTGTAGTCTGTATTTGCAGCTCTCTTACCTGCAGTCCTGCCGTGGTTTGGCCACGTAGCCTGGGTATGCTCCATCTGTGATGTCTCTGCACATCCTGCTGTCTCGGTCAGAGGGAAGTAGAGTGCTGGCCTTGATCAACAGGCCGAGACAGTGCTCGAACGTGTTCCTCTCCTCTGGGCCATCCTCGGTAAAAAAGCAATGGCCCAGAGTGTCATAGCCCACCACATCCTTTATCTGTAACACAGATGAAGAGGTCAGTGTTGCTCTCTGACGAAAAGTGTTCCCCCTATCATCAGAAGATATTTTAATCCTGATGATGCTCCAGCCATCTGTGGCCAGGAGTCCAGCAGAGTGCTCTCTGGGTGGGAAAGATGGCCCACTCCATCTCCTGTCAATCAAAGTGAGACTAACAATCATGGGCATCTGTAAGGTCATGTATATGGAGGCAGTTGGAAGGAGTGTTGGCAGTGCTGCATGTTGTCTCAGAGGATGCAGGTTCTAGCCTACATGCTTCCTGATTGTGGATGTCATGTGACAGGGGAGAGCTAGGTAGTGGGTGGGAATTGACCAAATTGGGAGAAAATGGTTTGGAAACAGATAAACCAATGTTTCTGGTGGCAACATGGTGTAACAGGTAGCATTGATGCCTCTCAAACTCTCAACCCTCACCAACAAGAAAAGGGGTTATTAATGAATGGTGAATAAAGGAATACAAATTCTGATGAACCAGTGTATAGGGTTTGTTTTAGAGTGGCTCAATGTACAGCAGGGTCCAAAAGTCAGAATCCACCATCATGAACCGAGTGATTATTTCATCAGGTCTAGGGATGTCCTACTATAGCCCGTATGCTATGACGTCAATGGCTCACCAAATTGGAACATACAAATAGAAGCCTTATGTTGTAATGAAAATGTACAGTATAATGTTCAGCAAGTGTGCATTATTTTCCTAGCATTTGATAAATCAACATGATACAAACTTCAAATTAAACTAGAGAATGGGAACTTTCTGTGGTCTATGTTAATTTGCAATGTACATCACTGTAATGTCTCCAAAATGCACTACATATTACATATTCCAGAGTTGGCAGCTGATTTAAGAACCCCTACAGTATCTAGTACATAACTGGCATTCAATTTAAATGCAGCATTGTTTTCCATTTTGGAGTCTAAACCATGCATATCATAACTGACTACCTTTCAGAAACTCAATCACCACTGCAGTTAAGCACATTACCATACATTATGCACCTTCTGCTGAGCTGAAGAGGAACCTGCACATTCGTATCTTGTAGTTTTACACACATAATTCTATTGCCTGGTGGGGGCTGTCATAGTGAGGTTTGACTGCGAGCTCTAGGTTACAGAAGCATCGTTAGAGAGCTCCTCAGTTCAGAATGAGGAATTCAGCCACTGCTGTCTATAGCACACTATAAAGAAGGTGAACGATGAAATAAAAAAAAATAAAAAAAATGCTGTTTTCGAAATGACGCACCTGGATAACAGGCTGTGAGTGAATGTGTGTGGTAAAGAGTGTGTGGTGAAGCTTGTTAGGAAAGCAGCTGGGAGGCAACAGATGGCAGTGTGATTGTGTGGTAAATGGAGGAAATGTCAGGCCACACAGCGCTGCTATTCCAGCAAGCCTAGTGTTTAGAGTGTGGAGTTGAATGCAAAACTAAGTAAACTCTTCAAACCTGTCTGCATAGGTAGGACTGGAACAACAAAAAAGAAATCTTTCCACCTGTAGTTACACGCACTATATATTTGTTTATAATGAATTGAAAGAAAAAAGATGACCAACTGATATGGCTGTCTCCTTCTGAGAAAATACAGAGGCTGCATAACCTTTACAGGGAACGATGGGTACAATGGCCATGAACACAAGAATCTCAAGAATATAGTATTTTATTTAGACTGATTTCCTGATATTGTCTGATCGTCTGGCTTTTGATACATAAACTCATGAGTTCAACTCATGGTCTCACCACTGGTCCTGTTAATAGACAGAGGTCCAGAGAGAGTCATGTGACTCACCAGCAGACCATTGGAGCCATGGATGGTGACACAGCGGGAGAAACTGTGATGGATGGACAGGTCCTTCACATAGGTGGGTGGGTCGTAGCCTCCTCTCTCATCCACATCTCCGTTCATGTGGAAGTGCACAGGGTAGTGACCCATAGACTGCTGTCCCATGTGCATGAACTCCACCCCTTGGATGTGCACTGCTTTAAAA
The DNA here is from genome assembly GCA_030068235.1 of Notoglanidium macrostoma. Lineage (NCBI taxonomy): Eukaryota > Metazoa > Chordata > Actinopteri > Siluriformes > Auchenoglanididae > Notoglanidium > Notoglanidium macrostoma. The sequence continues at coordinate 15,308,104 of JAQQZR010000007.1, forward strand.
CCATGTTCCACCTGAAATGGAGAGAAAAAGTAAGCTATGAGAAGTGTGAGAATGTAATGCCCCCGCACCCACCACTGAGCCTCCATAGCACTACAATGTTCAGCTATACAGTAGGTTTTTGTCCATATTATTAAAAATGATTTTAGGTCATACTGGGTCATAAGTGACATCAGCAAATCTGTGGGACAATGATTTTAGGAGCTGGATCTTGGCATGGGCTACATAGGTTGGTATGGGCTGCATCATTGAAAGGTCATTTTATGGACCTCTGGACTGGTCTGAATCATCCTGATGTCCTAGTTCTGGTTGGAGTCTTCATCACTTGGAAACCACTGAGTCTTGTTGAGGATGGCCCCGTATGAACAGTCTAAACACATACTTAAAAACCGTGAAGATTTCTTTGGACTGCAAGCAGTTTTCCTACAATGACTTAGACCTGCAATTGCCATGATGACTTTAGGACTTCAATTGCCATGAACAGTTTTGCACTTAAGTCTCCCATCAGTGAACAGTTCATAACTTCAAAATAGACTTCATGTTAAAAATACAGAATTTCTTGGCCGCACGATTGTGCTTTTCTGACCACAGAACACAGTTATAGAAGTGAGTTATTTGTAATTGGTGTCACCCAAATGAGGATGGGCTCCCTTTTGCATCTGGTTCCTCTGGTTTCTTCCTCATGTTGTCTCGGGGCATTTCCTTGCCACCGTCGCTGCAGCCTTGGTCGTTACGAATACATTTTTAAATTCAAATGTTTAGAATGTATAACTGGAATGTATATATTTCTGTGAGGGTGCAGTGTCAATGTCCACGGTTAAACGTGCTATACAAATAAAATTGAATTGATTGCATACATCTCGTTCACCAAAAGGCTTTGGCAGTGTCAATCAAGTTGTTAAAAGTTTAAGTTGTTGAATAAAACCATCCTATTTATTCTGATATCTGATTATTGCACCTGCTCACACAACCCTAGTTAACAGAAGCAACTAATACTATATGACTCCTAAAATAGAGAAGTGGAAGTAGAAATAATCATTTCAGAAATCGGTAGGCTATTTTATGCAAATGTTAATGTTAAAGTTATTAAAGGTGCAGTTATGGTGAAAAGGGTGAATAAAAGTACAACATTTGTCTAAAATATGGCTGTAATTTGGAATATAAGATGTAATCAAATTTTTTTTTTTTTTTTCAAAGTAAGAATATGATCCAAGTTTCAGTCCAACTGTAATAAATCCTGGGAGAAAATAACATTATTATTACAACAAATCCATGGAAGATAAAGAAGATACCTACACCATTGATTCAAAAGCTATGGCTCTGTGGAGTGGAGTCTAATCTTTCAGACTGAAGTGGAGAAAGGACAACTTTTTTTAGGTCACGAAAGGTAAGGAATGGTTTTATCTTATCTAAAAAGAAGATGTATTTTTCCACTAGAAAATTTATTTGCTTATCAAATCTCAATTTAAAATGACACCAAGATTTTACAACTAGAATTTTATATATATTGCCAATGTTCCCAGAAATGTTTATACCAATTGCAGTTGATGGATTTTGGCGGATCAAATAAAGCGACCTTAGATGTGCTTTCATGCACATGAAGAAAATGACTATCCGATTTTTAATATCCACCAAACATGAATATAGCTTCCTCGAGGAACATGGATCATTGGGTTTTAAAGGTGGATACAGCTGAAGAAAGAGCAAGCGAGAGACAATCCAGAGAGGAAAGGAGAGTGAGAGAGAGAGCGGCAGAAAAAAGGTGAGCGAGAGAAAGAAGTAAAGAGGGAGTGGAAATGAGAGAGGGAGCAACAGAGATGTCAGAGAGAGTACAGGGAGATGAGAAATGAAGAATGAGAGAATGAGTGAGGGAGAGAGAGAGAGGGAGTAAAAAAGGAGAGAGAAAGCAAGATTAGGATGTCATGAGTAATAAGCAGTGAAAAAGGGCAATGGGGCAGTGCAATAATAAGTGGAAGAGGAGCAAATTAATGAGAATGGAAATGTGTCTGCACTGCACTGTTTGCATATTAAATAAAGCATGCATGCATAAAGTTGAGCTCTGGGTCGTGTGTCAACTCTTAGAAAGGAAAAAAATGACACCCAGGATCGCTTTCCTGGACAGGCGAATCAGAATGCATGAAGTGACCCGATGCTTCCTGAGGGACGATGGACGAAAGGACAATGTGTGTTTCAGTTCTTTTCCCCAGCCAAGGTGAGTGTCTGACCTACATCTCAAGTGTTTCCACCCTATATATAGATCCACACAACACGTTAAAAGTCTGGACACACCTGCTTTACCTGGACCCTATGGAATAACGCATACAAATTTATGCAGTGACCAAGAAAATTGAAAATCAAGTCAAAACTATTTTCTATTTTAAAAATCAGTATTCCTGATGGAGCATTGTTTCAACCAGCTTCATGAAGGAGCTGTTCCAGTTCGTAAATACACTTCTACATGCTTTAATTTGTTTCGTCCGGTTTGGTACTGCCATATTGATATGTGGTACTTGAACATTAAGTCAGTTATCCAAATGATTCTATGGTACTAAACTGAACTACTATGGTACTCTCAAAGGCACATCTGATGTTCCTTTAATATGCATCTTTTAATTGAAAACATGTACATAGTGCACATGAGTGTACAAAAATACACAATCAATACACAATCAAATTTTAGAGTAAAGCTTACACTGCAGAGTAAAGGTGTATACTACTTGATCATTTCTTCCTTGCAAAGGCAGTGGTAGCTCAGTGGGTAAGACGTTAGACTAGTGATCGGAAGGTCATGAGTTCAAATCCCAGCACTTCCAAGCTATCTCTGATGGGCCCTTGAGCAAGGTCCTTAACCCTCAACTGCTCAGTTGTAAGTCGCTCTGGATAAGGGCTTCTGCCAAATGACATAAATGTAAATGTACCACCCTAATTGCAATGGGTACAGTTTTTAGCTCCCTTTTTTCTGAGAGTGTAAAATAAATCCCACAGATATATTTCATTCTCATAAATATAATCCTACTATTAAAACATTAGGCTCGTTATTATACTGTGTACAATACTATTTTGCATATTTATCACAGCCTTTCCACTGACTGAGCACTTTGGGTCCAAGCTTACATTATTTATAAACCTACTTGTTTTTGAGTTACTGAGGTTTGGATTAAATCCATTTACCTCAAGTGACCTGTCAAATAGGTCATTAACCAAAAGACACTGATAATAACTATAATAATTTAGATAATGATGGAATTCATGGATCCATGGCAGTTCCTGAACAACACTTTGAGAACCACTAAGCTATAATATAGAACATTCACACACCACTTTGTCCTTTTTATCTCTTTTTTTCACCTGCTTGCATTGTGATACCATTTTTAATGTGTCCTTGGTAACTTGCCCCCACCTTCTCCCTCTTGGTTGAATCCCTGCTGCCATCTTAATGGCTGCTCCATCATGTTAATTAGCTAAACTGGAGTTTCTTGGATGATCAAAGAGTTTGTGAAAATGACCGTGGACTTCAGGAATGGGAACTAAGCAAATCCACTGCGGGCTGCTTATAACAGGACGCTAACAGTAACATAAAATTATATTAGGTATTATTATTACCTAATATTAGATTACACAATATAACAAACTGACCATTTGAATTGCTGCATTCGAGCTGGGGTCTATGTACCCAACCTCTCTGCACATGACAGCTGGTATAACTGCATTACTTTATTCTAATAGCTAGACTGTGTGAATGATATAAATGAAATGGGCTGCAAACTGGCAGGAAAATTGCTTCAGCAAAACTGTGCAAGAGAGGTGCTATAAGAAAAAATGCACCTCCTGAAAGACTCTTCCTGTTGGGCTGCGAGAGCACACTTACGATGTAAGTGTCACACACTTCCAAGGTGTGAGGGAAGTGGATAAAGGCACATTAAAGAGTACTGAAGCGCAGGAAGAGATACGGGATTATACAGGGTGAGTGTGCCAAGTCCTCCGAACCTGCCTGAGTGTGTGCGGATTTTCCCAGGTTGAACCTGACTTTGGAATGGATCTGCTATCTGGAGAGCTATTCTGCCTACTGTACTAGAAAAGGCACAGAACATAATTTAGGCTACGTTCCTAAAGACAAAAACTCACAAATTAAATTCATAAAGTCAAAACAATCTGTTCACTGATAACAAGAATCAAAGTATAAAATAACTAAGATCCCTTGTTCGATTAAGGGTTGAACCTTTGACGGAACCTATTTTTTGTATCCAACCAAGGTGTCCACATATAAATGAGTTTACCAATCATATGATTACTGGTCAAGTGGAAAAAAAACACGCTATTCTCAGCAGAAACACACCAATGATATTAAAAATTAGTAAGCCAGTAACACAAATTAGCTGCCAAAAAGTCCCTATTATTTTATCGCCATTATTAGTGCATTAATTAAAACCATTTCAATCATTACATTATTTTAGTTCAGGAAGACCTTGGCTTACTGCTTGAGGCAATCCTTGAGGGCTGCCAACTCAGAATAGTTCAGCTGATCAACATTGTGCAACAACCGTGCTACAATGCTTCCAACATGATAATTGGATAATTATGGCCACACCATTTATAGCAATCAAGAAAACCAGAAAAGGGCCACGAGATCAGTTTTCCTATAAAACAGAAAGAAATTGGCATTAACCTACTTTGACTGTAAGGTCACAGGCTTATTCATGTGTGCATTTTGTGAAAACTCCAATTTGCTGAACATTACGAAAGATGTTAATAAATAAAAAAAAACAAAAAGAAAATAAAAGCTTGACAAGTTTACCACAGCTGTAGCAGAGAGTCTTATTTAACAGCTAAATTCTGATTGCTTCCAAAACTCACTTGTGGTTAAGAATGATCACTGCTCCATGAACCAGAGCAAACCAAAACCTCATGGTCAGAAAAAAATAGTTCAGAATACTTCAGAAAAATATAGTTCAGAAAAAATAGGAGTGTGTCATAGGGACTAGGAGGGTATGTGTGGGTGGCTCCTCTGCTTCGATTACACTAATGTTGTAAGAATGTGCTGTCTGGCCCAGAACGCGTTAGACAATATACAGCAGATATTTATTTCAATGTTGGAATTCATATTCTGCTTAAAGGAAAGTACTTTAACTCCTGTCCTGAGAGCTCTACACACACAAAAATGTCAGATGCCTGAAGTGCGGTAACTAGAAGGAACAATCTGATTATTAATGCACCCTTGATAATCTGAATGTGCTGCCTAGAATTTCAAGTAAAGCAATATAAAGATAAATACTGAAGTAACTAGTAAACTTAAGCTGCCACCTATGAGAAGAGCCTGAAAAGAGATTTCCATCCGTCTGGTCTTGTGCTGACCGACTTTCTTTCCATAAAGTGGCAACTCTTTACTACTGTTGACTTGTCCAGTAGCCTACTTTCAGCAGGCCTCATTACCTTAGGGTCATTAGCAGGTGGAGTTGTGACCTAGTTGTGCTGCGTAACATGGTGTTTTTCTTTCTTTTTTTCCAATCCACAAGGAAAAACAACCTTCCTGGTGACAGCTAAGGTGAGGAGGGAACATGAGCAGCAAGATATAGAGCAATTACTGCAAAAATCAGCTGCCTCTGTGACCCTTTTGCACCTGCACACATACATACGCACACACTCGCTGACAGCATCTCCAAGCAGCCCAGTTTTGGCACAGGAGTCGTTTTGGCCGACATGTGTGACAGCGCGCTAACGTCTAGCTTTAGCTGCCATCTTCACAGGCCCTCACGCCCCAAACTGAAGTGCACTATTCTTTATTTTCTCCAACATGTCAAGCATTCGAACAAGAGGAGAAAGCATATGAAGCGTTGTGTAAGAATGTTGTACCTTGAGGTGACCACCGAAAGTGTCGAAGCCGAAGAATTTGCAGGATTCGGAGCCATAGCAGGAAGCCTCCATTTCCCCTCGGATAAGGATGTTGCGGCTCAGGAGCCCCACCTCTGCCCGCATGTCCACCCCATCCACCATCTCACCCATGTGCGGGAACACAGGTTTACCTAACAACACACACAAAACACACACGCAGTTGTAATACATCGACTGCTTTTTAAGACATTAACCCTTTCTGCTCGGCTAAGTTTCTCCTATGGCATGGTCCTCAGTGATGCTTGAAGCGTAGACAGGGGTATGCCTTTTTTTTTTTTCGGTACAGTAGAGGGAATCACAAATACGAATTATTATATTCATCACTAAGTTCTTGCAGTTATATCCATTTCACTGGTCGCTTGACCTGAATGGGTTTAATCCAAATTAATTAATAAATTTAAAATAAAGTAGCCTATAAATAATGACACTGTAAATCTAATGAGAATTTTAACAGTTGGAACTCGATGGCAATGGCATTGACAGGGATGCCTAGAAACACCAAGTCTAGTACTTTGCGTTACAAATGTGCCACAAAAATTACCTAAAATATACAATGGCCATGTTTGGATCAAGGCCAAATTGTAATCATGTGCATGTTCATGTGCTGCTGAAAAAATTAATAAAAATCTTAAATTTAACCACTCGTTTTTTTTAATCCTGCACCAACAAGAACTTCCTTCCAATGGACAGTATGGAACAATTGCCAAGATCTTAGCTATGAAATGGGCCTTGAGTTCCTGAACATGCATAGACCGTGACCTTAAATCAATTTCAAGGTCATCTGCTAGTTATATCATAATTCCATATAAATCCTGTAAACATTTAACCTCTCGTTCTTGACATAACTCATTAACATGAATCTCGGATGGACGGGCACACAGACACAAGGACGGACACAAACACAACCCGTAAACATACCTCCGCTACCTCGGAATAACAAAAATGTGCTCTGTGAATTGAAAGCTCAGGATTTAAAAGCACTATGGCTCCAATAAATAGCCAAAATATTACTTTACACATTTAAGTAATGAGACTAAAGTTTAAAAAGTTCAACCAATAAATCTGTACTGATACAGTATATTGTTGAGATAAAGGCTGCAAAAAGGTGTGAGAATCCCTGCTCTAATGAACCTGTAAAACATGCTTAACCATCTATAAAACACTGCAAAATGTCATATATTCTTGCCACTTCAGTTATTAAAAATTTGACTGGACAGCTTGGATAGCTTGTTGACTCGGATAAGAATTCTCCAAGTAATAACAATATATGCACAGGCGAATGTCATAACTTTTAAAAGCAATAAAAGGTATTACACCTCTGTTTTGGTTGTTTTTTCCCCCTGGAAAATGTTTATACATTAACAACCATGTCACTGTGTAATATAATGTCTATACAGAATTCATAATCTCGGGTCTACATTGAGAAAAGGGAAAATTAATATAATATCTATATAACGACATCTTATGTTTAGTTTACATAAAAGAGAACATGTAGTTTTTCTTCAAAAACGTGATTTCATTGTTTATACTAAATTTAATTTAAACAAATAGTTTGAATTACGCAGTGCGAGTATGATCAATTCACTCAGTATTAATGTAGTACTAAGTTAAATTGATTACGCCACATGTTGCATAATACTGTGGTGAGTATTGCTGCTGCCTCACCGTGCCAGGGTCCAGATGTTAATTCTGAGCTCAGGTGACGATACAGAATTTTTATTCTATGTTATTCCAGGGTGTTAAAAGTCGTGGTGGATATGCCAATACATAAAATGTTAATGTAACGTTCTTATTTCACTTCATTTTTCAAACTCCGTTAACTGTTCTTTTTTCAGCATATGTTTACATCAGGCTGCAGATGCATCCCGTGCAAGTTGATATGCTCTGGAATGAAAGTCATACCTCCATGTATAATTTCTACAAGCATGAACAGTGTTATCACCTCCAACGTACTCATTAGCAGAAAATATTTTCTCACCACTCTAAAATAAGAGCAAGCATAGCTGCACCTGCCGTGTGCGACTCCGTCCTGATAGCTTGAGAAGAAGAACTTTGGCGCAGACAATCTGTGAGCTACAGAGACGCACACTGCAGATTGAGACGTACACATAGACGTACACACGTACATCCATTCGCTCTGCAGTTGTATAGTGTAATCAATCATCCGGTGACGTTTGCTGTCCTCTGTCTTCCAGCCATCTGCTAGTAAGAGACGTGGGTGACACCTTATAACCATTAAAACTTAAAATCTGTCTCTCGCTCTCTTTCTATGTATGCATGACACCTGCTGCCAAACAGAGTCTTCACATAGAGTGATGCAATGTGACAGCAGAATTCTGGTATAAGGGGTGTGTTTGTGGGTGTGAGAGAATGAAAGCGTGAGGGAACAAGAGACATAAGCCGATGATGAAAGTGATGTATTGAAATAATGATATGTAGCTCTTGGACATTTCTAGTTCTCGAATTGGAGTGAGAGGCAGAGGGCACGAATGATTAGGAGATGTACGAAGAGAGGCAGAGATCTACAGAGCAGGGGAGATAATAATGTGGGTTTGAATGAGTTATAGGTACAAGAATGTCATGGCTTGGCAGAAAGTGGGAAGACATGGTCAGAATATAGAATCACTTCATTAGGTATGCTATGTATTTAGATAGAGAGCAACAGCCAAAACGAAGATAGCTAGATCGATTGATAGATAGATCGCATAGCATCCCATAAAGTTAATCAATGAAGAAAAAAAACTTCACTATAGGCCTAGATCAGTTAAATGGGCTTGGTTTAGCATCTAATAAAGTTGATCAATGAGAAAGAAACAAAACATAAATCTGACACGCTCCTATCTGCAGCTACCTTTTCATCCTACACAGCATAGTTAGCACTATCGCTATAGGTGTGCGTTCGATTGTGGATAAGCCGCAGGACTGCAGTGCCTCAAGGCAGAGCATTTTTCCTCAGAATGTTTCAATATGCTAGAGTAAGCAAATCCACTATATGGCGAACAAGTGGACCCCTCACGATCACACCCATGTTCTTCTTCCCGAAACTGTTTCCATGAAGTTGGAAACAGACAATTGTATAGGATGTCTTCGTATGCTGTAGCATTACATTTTCCCTTCACTGGAACTAAGAGGCCCAAACCTGTTCCAGCATGTTCACAAAGCATACACGGGGTCAGGTGATGGTCAGGTTTCCACAATGTTTTGGCCATGTAAAATGAGGCGTCTCTTTTGCCTCGCTAGATGGCATGGATTGAATCTAATTTCAAAACGTTGAGGAAAGTTTCACAAATTTAACTAGATTTCTTTGCGAATCCCAAGTTAGCCTACCCTCCGTGTAGCTAACATAATTGGCTAAGCAGCAAGTTAAGTAGCTAAGTAGCAAGCAGCTAGCTACAATTATAGGAAGAAAATCGTCTTGCAGATTTATTTAAGTATTGTTTTCTTACTTTCACTTGAGTACATTTTTGACTGGATTATTATCTATACTTTCACTTAAGTATAATTTTTCAGTAGTTTTCCCACAGCTGGCTGTGAGACCATGTTGATTTCTCAGTATGGCTGAAACCAGGGAAGTTCCATTAGCTGTCGTTGCTACATTGCAATTTTAGTCATAGAGAGCTTTTTCTTACTAAAACATCTGAATACTCCTGACACTTTTGTCTCATTTCTAAGTTGTCACTCTGCCTTTACCTTGTCTATAAAAATGACTTAACAGCTAAATCATTAGCCCAAGTTATTAGCTAGCTCATGCTCAGCGTTAAAATTTTGCAGTTGCCTAGCAACAGTGCTCACACTATGTTAACCATGGGAATGGCAAGCGGAATGTGTTCAGCATGTGAAATGATGAGCTATCGTTGTTTGGCTCCTCCAAAGAATTATTGGTTTCACAGCTCTGGCTATATTACTGGCAAATTAGCCAAGGCTCAGCTGGCTAATGTAGGTGAATTAGCATCTGGGTGTGGGTGTTCGAACTCAGACCCGACAGACACAGGATGCCACACAACAAATGCTACTGCTCAGCCATCGTCTGGTGTACCTAGCACCTTTCACCCAGGCGTGAGTACACACGGTCTCTCTCTCTCTCTCTGGCCAACTCACATGCATACACACACTGCCTAGGCGAGATCTTTTAGACTTGAGAAACCCTAAAATCAGAATATCTAGTGCTAATTTATATGATGGCTCAGTTCAAAGTGCATATAATAGATGAGTACATGTGTGTGTGCGTCCTTGCCACCATTCACATGTACTCACACACTTGCATCACAATACCAAGGCAAAATCAGGTAAAAGAGATATGAAAAAACGAATAATACTGACATTATAAGCATACTAATTAGTACTAATTTAGAATGCTAGCTCACAGAGTTCACACTGCATACTACAAATCAGCGTATGTGCGTATGCTAATGTTCTTTCCAGGATACACACATACATGGATATAACATACACAAGTGTCATAATTAACATCATCGTTGCCCACGAATCCGTCTACCCGCACACATACAAAATACACACAAATGCACTATATACCTACATACATATATGCGAGCTAAGCATAGAACTACAATTGCATTTGCATATAATGCGTATAATACATATTTTGCATGTGTGTATGACAAAAACAATGCGTCAGAGAGACAGATGCTGCTGCTCTTTCTGCCTTCCTGAAAGCGCAGCGTGTAAAATGAGTCGCTTCGGGCTCGCTCCGCAACGTCTAATGACTCATTACGACTACCATGTTTGTAAAATGAGACAAAAGGAAAAACACAATAATACAACGCTCTCAGGCATGACACAAAGCTGGAGCCGTCACCTTTCTATCACCCGCAGACACACAAATCCTTGGCGGCGCAAATCCATATCGCGCATTCACATCTCGACAGAGAGGCAGACGGATAATGAACAACACAACAAATGTGTTGTGCGTGGATCGTGTCTTCTTAATTTACTTGGCATCTCTTACGCACACCATGATACGGACAACGTGGTATGCCCTCATCTCAAGGAAATTACAGCATGCAGATAATGAGAGTGTGACCTTTGAACTTTGCTGCCAAGAAAAGATTTCAAGTATGCAGGCACAGGTGAGTGTTTGTGCAAGTCAGGACACACGGGACCTTCAGATGCCTCAGGCATCATTAAAGCACCTAAGGAGAACAGACACCTCTACACACACATCAATACAGCACTCTCTATATATGTTAAACATATAAAGGACTCAACAATAGTAATTTGTTAGTCTAGGGACTCTCAACCATAAGTCAACACTCAGCAACTGACTCTGAAGGGCTTTTTGTATAAAAACAATACTGACACTGAATGATCAAGAGGAGAGACTGCTGGCAATGTAAAGTAGGCTATAAGATGTTTTAACCTTTCTGACCATTAATGGATCAAAGCTGGATTATTGAGTGCTTAGAGAAAAAAAAAATGATACACATTTAGATCCATCTGCACAAAAAGAAAGATTATGCATGCATGTGTGTAAAGGCTGCCAATTCTCCAGCTGGGTGCTACCTGGGAAAACATGACAACCAGCAGTAACTCAGAAACCCCAATTAGTGGCATGAGGAGAAAAACACTGCTGCCATGGGAAAGCAAGCTAGGCTAAAATTAATTTGAACCCGCTCCTAATTCTGGTTGTCGATCCGAATCCATCACGACGTTAACCTACACAGATCATCATAAACGGATTACAAATAAGCAGGCATCTAATCAAAGCCAGCCTTCGTTCACCTGCATTGGTCTGGCACAGTCGGCGACAGCAAGTGCTTCTAATTCCACCGCTCTTCAGAGCCAGGAATAGACCTGATGAGGTTTTAATGTAATTGCCAGCATGAGCATGTGTGCGCTGTTTAGCAGTGATGAATCACGATGGGGAAGAATAGGAGGAGGCGCGAGCCTTCTGTGCGCTCAAAATAGAGCCGCAGCAGGCAGAGTCGCAAGAAGTCACATGGAAGTCTAGAAAAATTCAAAAGGTCAGGAACAAACGACACAATGAAAGGGGATGAATTTTTGAGATCTTACAAGATTCCACCCGAATGTCCATTCAAATGTATATAAAATGCTAATGGGTGTGTTTCTATTAATATGATGAATATTTTAAACTGGAGCAACATGATGTCATTAAAGGAGCACTATAGCTTTGAGGATAAAAACCTATGCCATTTTGGGTGTGCATACCAATTAAAGACATCGATACCACATCAGAAAGGACAGCTGCTAGAAGATGCTAATTTGCGAACCTAGCTAGCGAACATCCTGCTTGCTAAAAGGTGAATTACCTGTTAGCAAGATAGCATGCAACATTAAGTAACAGAAAGCACAAGGAAATTACACCAATACGACTTTTACTTATTTAAGTACATCACAATACCTTTTTCTTCACTTTTAATAAATAACATAGCTATCACAGTGTTAGTCTTGTACCGTATGCTACAGTATAGTCAGAGTTAACGTTATAGATAATCAATCAACACCTTCAGATTAAAGAATTCAACAGCACTGTGGTGTAACTATAAATCACACAAACTATCCAAAAAGCTTCAAAAGTGAATTGCATTTATTCTAGCATTCTTGTGCACTGTGGTTTAGGACAGAGCATATAATTTATCCCAAAAGCACTACTCTTTCTCCACATGCCAGCTTCTCTACTACACACAAAACCTTTGTGCAGGTTTCTCCTTCACCCCAAAAAAATCTAGGAGTTTCCATTTAGTTTTTCAGATAGACAAATATATAATCTTTTCAGGTTGTCCTAAAAACAGAGGGCTGGAAAGTACACCAGATTGATGGACTAAGACAAAAACCGGCCAAGACATGTAAACAGAGAACACAAAAAAGATGGAAGTGTGTTTTTTTTTTTAAAGGTCAGGCATCCTCCTTCAGGGTGTCTTCTATATTATCCCTAAGATGCCTAGAAAGACTTGAGAGTGCTTTTAGTGAAATGATTACCAGTTGGACACTGCATCCTCTGTCCTGCAGGTGGAAAAGAGGCAAATTAAGTAGCGACTCAGAGGGAAAGGCTGAAAGCATTCTTTCCCCTTGGCTTAAAAGCTTCTGCTCCTTTGCTGAAGGAATAGATCTTGCTCATTTCTTCCCGCTAGGCAGTTTGCACTCCCTACATCCAAGGAATTCAAATCCCTCAAGGACTGTGGTCACTTCTAATCAGATTACAGATTAATGATACAAATAAATTCTTTCCACTTTCCATCACTAGTGATCCCTTCCTGATCCTGTTTTGAGATTATTCATCTATTTTTTTTTATTTGGTGAAACATGACATTCTTCACTTCCCCATTTGTTAGAGGTTTCCCGCAGATCTGCCTTTCAAGGCGAATTGAAATGCACCTCTGGAGGCAAAATAAGCAATTATGTCCCATGAAAGCCAAAGACGTGTCAGGTTTTGATGTGAGGAGCATCACCGAAGATCTGAGGCTATGAATGTCAGGCACTGAATTGCTTCGGCGATACATACACCATAAAGAATAAGTGCAAGCAACGGTAGCAACCGACTTAATCCCACTGGAAAAAATGTGACTGAAAAGCACTATCTGCCCTATGCTGCATGCATGAGCTCACAAGACACCCTTGATTGGCTAGTGTCACTCTGAATGATGGGAGAAAGAGTAACGAATTTTCTTCTACCCAGTCAACATGGCCAATTTTTGCTTTCATGACTCCCAGCAATGGACGGCTGTTACTGTTAAGCTGTAACTAGGTTTTCCCACAGGCGGAAATGTACGGGTTTGTGGTTTCTTGGTAAGACGATGAGCTGCATTATAAAGAAAATTACTCAATACCTTGTGACCAATCAGAATTGAGAATTCACCTTAAATACATTTAACTTATGTGCTTAATCACGTAGTAAGAACAAACTGCTCGACTGATACATTGGTCTCTGTAGGTTCCTGCTGGTTACAGTAACCACTATTCTCCAGGAACATGACCATAATGTAAGATTCATGCACTCACAAACCTTAAATGCACCTGTTAGCAACCAAAAGGCTGGGAGTTCTAATTCTAGGACTTCTACCGAGCCCATGCTATTTGCTTTGAATAAAAATGTCCGCAAAATGAACAAATGTAAATGTAACCATGCACGCACAAGTCACTGAATCGCAACTGCTGACTAGAAATAAATAACTGATTTTTATGACCGGAACTGAACTGATATTTATTACTGCATTTATGAATACGAGTCAGCCATAGCAGTAGGTACAGGTTCCTTAATGCGATCCATCTCCTGTTTCCAGCTCAGACTCGCACAATTACTCCTTGGTCCAGAGGAAACGAAATTGAAGCGGATGTGTGAGAAAAAGGAACAGACGCCAGAAACGTTTCAGCACTGATGGCAAAGCAAATCAGCAGGTAGGATTTGTCAGCAGCTCTGAGTCATCATACGTCTACAGAATTAGCTAAAAAACACAAGAAGCATAGTTTGGGTTCATAAAAAACAACAAGGTTGTGAAAGACAGGTAAAAGGAGAGGGGTGTTTTCAACCAAGGAGCCTTGAGGCCAGAGCAATTATCGGTGTTGTTTTACCAGTGCTGCTCCATCATGACAGCTGATCTCGGGTTGATGACAGCGGTCGCGTGTTTGTTTTCAGTGTTTTTGAAAGCCAAAGAATTCTAATCTGCCCTGAGGATAGAATAAAAAAAAAAGAGACTAACTCTTGGAAGCTCTTGGCAATGTGGAAGAGCTATGCAGCAACACCCATGAGATGGTAAGTAAGCGGCAATCAGAGACACGCAGGCCTCGACAGAATTGGTGGGAGTCGGCATCTACGTGTTTCCATGCAAATTGTTGGCTCAAACCAAGAAGGAGGGCCACAGTCAGTAATCAGATTGCCATGGGACATATCATGTTCATTCAAATTACATGAACCCAGTCTCCTCAAATGAACTCTGTAAGTCATTTGGTGCATCAGTAATTCCACTAAGTAGACAAATTAAGCAAAGTAAAGCAAAAGAGTAAGCAAATGAAATAACAGCTGTCCATTTTTAACTTAATTACCTAGTAAGGTCGATGTAATTAAAGCTAACAGAATGTAAAGTTAACTTATTTATCAAACAGTATTTTCACATTCTCGAATTCATGAAAATTAGCTTGTTAATCACCGAACACTCTTGCATTGTTAGCTGCCTACAGGCTATTTTTCTTGCAAAAAAGTTCATGAGTCATTATTTATCCTACACTTTAAAGTCTTCGCTGATATCATATAGCTTAGATAGCAAAGCAGCTGCTACAGTATGAAACAGAATGGAGAAGTGACAGACTTATGCCATCTCATGCATGAAACTTGCTGAAACTCGAAGAACAACCTTGAAATCCTTAAGTTCATTCCCACATTTCCATTGTGTACTTATAATCCTCATAGTATTCATGCATGTGGGTGTTTCATCTCTATGAATCATAAATATTAAAAGAATACTGATCACCTTAATCTCAAAGCAAACGGTGTCTATTCTAATTCACTTCCTTTCATTAAGCCAGGATATAAACCTGGCTCGACTCAGTGTGTGTTTGGAATTCTCTCAGTCAGATTAAGATTTGATTCTTAAGTTTGTCTATAAAGTGGTTTATATAAAAAAAAAAAAAAAAAACACAAAGAAATCGACATCAGTGGACAAAGCAGTGCACAAAGCACCGCTCGCTGTCCTCATCCTGTTCGCTTTGTGTGTCATTGGGATTAAATCAGAGAGTAACACTTTGTTTCACAGTCATCTAAAATTCAGAGATTAGCCATGTAAGTACCAGGTGAGTAGGCTAAGTAGGCTAACTTAACTACAATCAAATGTTTCACCGGTATTAGATAATAAATGTGAATATGGTATAAAAAAAAAGGGAACTGTACTGTGTATTTATTTGTGGTTGTGGTTAACAAGATCGTAAATATTATTCTAATATCCTAAATATAAATAAGGTAGCAGGGTCTCCATGTTTTTCAATGATGAAAAGACATAAGGTTTTGTTTTTTGCATACATATCAGATTATTTGCTGTTCACAAATGTCTTAAAGCGGATTATTTTGGATTTTTGAGCACCAATGATGGTCATAAGAACAATACGCAGAATGGGATGAACAAGCAAAGCAAGGGCTGATTTCTTTCTAGTGTAGAATGTAGATACCTGTCACAATACTTTATTACATTATATTAGCTAACGTAATTTGTCTACCTGTTTATGGTCACTTTTTAATTCTATATTTTTGTATATAAAGCATTAAATACATGAGTCAGTTAAGTGTTTCACTTGTACTTGAAAAGGTAGCACAAATTTTAGTGACACAAAAGATCTGTGCTGTCGTTCTTTCCTACTCTGCATTGTTTTGCACTCCTTTTTCTTCAGAAAAATGCTCGACATCTCTTACCTTGCATGCTTGCAGTTCATTGTGTCTTTCAGCACAAAGCATTATGGGCTGAGAGCTTTTTGGCAGCACCTGCTGTCCAACCAATCTCTAATGAACAATATTAAATTGAGGATTTTCTTCCTGAGGTGTGCTTTAACAGTCAAAAATAGGTCTCTGAATGCCCAGCTCACCATGGTAACTGTGAAAAACAAAAGCTTTCAGAAAAAAAAACCCTGCAATTTGATGTTAGTCAAATTTAGTATGAATTGAGATATGAATAAAGCCGCGAGCGTTCCTCTCCGCCCCTCACTGAGTGGACTGTAATGAAGAAGGGCGTGGACTACATAGTGACATTATGAAATACATAATAATAAATCCAAATGGTCCATTATTGCTCAGATTTAAAATAAATTTAGTATTATACTTTCCATAATATTGATGAGAATTAGTTTCTTGAGGCCAGGACCGTGACGTTAGTTGGCATGTCAGTGGTTTATCTCATTGCGTGTGCATTTAAAATGTCAGCGAACAAACCAGGTCAAAGTTTATTTTCACTGAACCAGGTGTCAAATATGAGCTGAAAAATAACGGCTTCACGAACACAAAGCGAATTTGATGCTTATCAGCCCAAGTTATTTTTGGATAAAAGCATTCACCAAAAAATTTAATGGAAATGGAAATTGTTGATCCAAAAAAAAAAAAAAAAAAACAACACACAGAGTATGTGGTCCCATGTATGTTTGGCTCAGAACATGAAATGCACTTAGGTATTCAGCCCTCAGCATACCTTAGAGACGATATCTGCATAGGTTGACGAAAACAAAAATCACCATTGCCAGCCTCCTTAGTTTCATGGGCCATCACTTACAAGTGCTCCAAGATTGCAGGTGGCACTATTAAAATTTAATGACAATTTTCCATGACTACAGGTATTGCCTGTTGCAATGTGCCGACATCAAAAACTATGCCGAACTGCCGGAAGTACAAAAAGATAGAATATATAAAATATGAGGAGGAGGAAAAACTGCTTAATTTGTTCCATATTTAGCTGCAGGTGATAGGTGAAACCTAATTCAGGGTTGTATATGGTGAGTATAGCGTGCTATTGAAATTTCTGCAGTGCTTGGAATGAATCATCTTGGATATGGCTTGGTCACGTAGCATATTCATGAGCTCATGATGAATCATCAGAATATTCATCAGAGTGAGGCCTTCACACGATGTCTGTTTGTTCACAATTACATCATGTTGATCATGGAAGCCAGCTGATCGTTGTCTCTGCATGAAGCATGCTGAGGACTTTCAGAGTAAAATGCTCAACAATAAGACATTTAAGACAGCAACGCTTCTACATTACTGCTTGGCTGAGAACAGCTCTCTGCCAACAGCAGCATTGTAATCATAAGCTCTCTAACTCTAACTGTACATATGTGAAGTGGACCAATAAGGAAAGTATGTCCATTTAACAGTCCACTATTCATGTAATATCTACTCAGCATAGGTTCTTTACTGGTTCATTTAGATTCGTGAACAATTTGTTTAGGAACATATGACCTATAAAGCGAACTATACTGTAATAAAATGCCCAATGAGTGTAGACGGTCCATTTCTGGTAGTGCTAATTTGTGTCAGTAACAGAAATAAAAAATTTTTTTATTAAAACAGAAATTAAAAAACAAGACATGAATGTTTATTTAATTGTTGTTAAGTCCAAGCAAGAAAAATGGGCGGAAAACCCCAAAAATAAGTCATTTCAAATAAATCAAATTTTCTTTAGAAATGAAATGTAATGTAAAAAATTTAAAAGTGAATTGTGTTTCTTTTTACTTGTTTGTAAATCAAACAAATGAAACCATAAAGTAAAGTGGTTAAAAAAAAAAAAAAAAAAGTGAGGTTGTCACTGATAACCATCACGCCTATGACTCATGGCTAGCTTTAGGTATGCATGCTTTGGAACCGTATTCCATAACAAGAACATGAAACCGTATTCCATAACAACTGTCCTCCACTAAAAAGCAGAGATTAGGTCTCCGCAAACGTTTGGTGCGGATTCAATTTAAGCCATGTTAAGCTCAAAATCTCCTAATAGTCCTTGAGGAAAAGCCTTTTGCTTTTCCACAATCATGAGACATAACCTCTGATTGTTGTGGATTTACAGCGCTACCCGTGACGACCACAGGTTTCAGAAAATCCTACCGTTTTTATGTTTTTACTTCATTTACAATTTAATTTTTTGGTTTATAAAGAAGCAAAAGAAACATGAGTGATTTTGAAATTTTGTATCTACTATTACTGACTGACAAAAAGTGATTCAGTTGCCTTTCTCTTGCCTGGATTTAAAAACAATGAAAATCATTTCTGTTACTGACATGAATGTACACAGTCTGTAAACACAATGTAGGTGTACCTACCATTAATTCATCTTCAGTAACCACTTTATTCTGATCCAAACCTGGAAGCACTAGGCATGAGGCGGGAATAAAACACACATGGGACACCAGTCCATCACAGGGCACCATGGGGACACACAATTTACACACTCATTCTCACCCAGGGCAATTTATCCTAGCCAGTCCAACTAGCATCATGGCTTTTTGGGGGGTTATTTGGGAGGAAACCAGAGAACCCAGAGGAAATCCAGGACCCTGGCTCTGTGAGACAGCAACACTACCTGCTGCACCACCTCACACCACCGGGCCGCCTTGCCTGTGGTGGGTTGCAAATGTTTAAGGCATGAAATTCCCCTGTGCAGTCTGCAGTGCATACATACATCATCGTCTGATCGATACATACTGAGATATTTCTGGCTGTTTGTCTGTCTGTCTTGTCACCTTGTTGCTTTTTTATGACCTGTGAAAAAGACTTATGTCTGTACTTTCTCACATTTCCTTCCCCCCTGTAGAGAGTCATCAAGCACCCATTCCAAAGTGTATGAGCAAAAAGATTCCTCTGCACATAACAGCATCTATTTTCTACACGATGAACACTATTTGGCCCTGATAGTCTTTGGCACCTATCGTCTGTCATGGTGCTGCAGTATACAATTCCTGTAAAAGTCAATCAGGGAGGGAAAAATCACATGTCCAAAAAAACACTGGGGAAAATTTTCATGCAGTGGATCCAACACTTCAACCACAAACTTTGACAAACCCTAACTATTTATTCTTGTAAGTTTTCTTCTTAAGTATGATGTAATGCGATCCATAACTGAAAAATCCTCCGGGATGAATGGGGGAGATTCTACATGGCATGCGTAATGGAACTGTCTGAGTGTGAGACGACGCCAAAATCCGGGTCATGAAATTTAATGTAATTACTGGCTTAATCGTTTTAGCCATTTGATCACGCTTCCCATCCATGAAAACATCCCAGTGGAATCCAAAAGAACGTGCTTGGCAGAGCAGCTACTTAAACCATCTCCACTCGCATTTTTTCCACAGAAATCTTTAGATGATGTTACATATTTCTGGTGAAGCAGAGCAAACTTACACATTCTGTTCACTACTTAGCACCAGATATCACTCCGATGCACAGACCTTAAAGCATCGCAACTGCTTTGTGTTACAGAAAAGCACAGGTGGAAAAACTAATTGCAAATTAAAGAACACCGAAGCGGTTCAGAAAACACAAAAACATTATCAAAAGGTAGGCACATTCTGAGCTTCAAATCCTTGTCACTAATAAGACATGTTATACTAATATATCCAACCTCTAATGAAAGTTACATGACATCTTCATGGATACAGGACTGTCTGCATGATTTGAAAATACAAAATATTTTGTCATTACTGTTAAGCTGCGACACCACTGCAGACATTGATAGATTCTCAGACAGTACGTTTTCTGTTGGCACTGATTTTTTGCACATAAGCTTTGCCAAAGTGTTCCCCAGGCAATCCACTTTACTGCTCCCTAACATTCCTAAACCAAGAAATCGAGAACACTAGCCGAGTCTTAACTCGGATATTGTGATCAAGTACATGAAGGTATATACTATGTACATTGCAAAATTCTCAGAGTCGACTTTTTGGTGTGTTAAAGTGTTAAATATAGACTTAAGGAGTCGACTGTGTAAGAGAGTTGGTGTCATTGAGAAGTGATGGAGATTCAAGAAGTGAACCCACACTCCTGTGTTAAGCAGAGTTCATTTTTAACTATATGAATAGAGTTATTTTAGCCGCATTATTAACACTTTAGAAAGTGTTAAATTAACACTGCAAAGATTGGGGCAAAGTATACCTCCAGCCTAGTGTTAAAATTAACTCTGAGTGAACGTCCTAGAATTTGCTGTGTAGTAGGGGTGCAATACAATGCCATTGAATAGCTATATCTGTGTAGTGTTCCAAATATTCCTACTTGTTTTACGTAATTACAGGGAGTGCAGAATTATTAGGCAAGTTGTATTTTTGAGGAATAATTTTATTATTGAACAACAACCATGGTCT
>JAQQZR010000007.1:15335128-15410128 GCA_030068235.1 Notoglanidium macrostoma
TTTAAGTTGTATTGGGTGCACAGGATCCCCTTCAATGAGTCAACACTCAAGTGATTGCTTTCCTTGGTCCATTGTGCATCAATCAGGGAAACGTATTAGCGTTGTGAGCAGGTATGGCAAAAAAAGAAAACTGGGCCATCTTCAGCAGCTCTGAGTGAAAATCAATGCTCTTTGACCTCTCAAAATACTTGGTCCACTTCTGGTGAGCTTGAAGACCAGTGAAATCTTCATCAGTCGGCCGGTGGCACCTTTATTAGCCACTGACACGCACGTGCCTGCTTTGCATGTCATGCATCAACCTCCCGTGCACGAGAAAAAAGCACGGGGATTTATTTTGTAAATCGTCAGTGAATTTACAACGGCGTTTCGGCATTGTGCACTGCAGATATCGAGCGCCATGTGCTTGTTGTAACCAAGGAAACCGGTGCTGAGGGCAGTGATTGGTGCTACCTGCGGTGCTGACCAATAAATTTCTTTTAAGGTTAAGACGAACAATGAATGACGGTAGGCTGAGAACGTGCAGGGAGATATCAGGGAGATATTCAAAGCCCAAAACTGCTACCTCGCTCAATCCCCCCTGCTCACTTATCTCTTTGCTCCACTAGCGCGAGTGGAAGTGAATAGCCATGTAGGAGAGTAACTAGTTTATGAGAGATGCCCATGACGTGACGAATGCTTAGGCAGCTCAAAATCCCGGACAATTCTAAAATTCCGGCCGGACGCAATTTCCAGGTCTCAAAAAGAGGACATGTCCGGGGGAAAGAGGACGTCTGGTCACCCTGACCAGCTATATTAACACAGCCCTGCACTAACATTACCCAGCTAATTTGTTCATTAAGCGAGTGTTAATTAATTCTCTGCAGAGGTTGTTAAGTAACTAACCTAGCTAGATGTTGGGCAAAGCTATTCTTGTGATGATCACATTGGCAATGAGCTGACCAAATTAGCATGCGCTCTATTCTTGTTGCACAGGGAATGCATTTCACTCAGATAAATAAGTACATAAATAACATGAGTCACATCCTGTTGAAAGCTAGAACATGCAAACTTTGCTTATACCAATTATTAGAAAATTGTATTATTTCTCTGTTATAACTCTGTCCCATTTCTCTGTTACTTTTTTTTTTTTTTATCAGGTTTCACTGCATTTGAATTAAAGGATCTAAAAGCTTACAGTAATCAGTCGATTGAAATTTATATTACAGCGGCGATAAATTGTTGTCCTCTCACCAGCCTCTATTTTTTTCTCTCTCTCTTGAAGTTAATAAGACCAAAAAAAAAATGCAGCTTGTCATGTTACTGAAAAATGCAAAGCTATCCAACCTCAAGATTTCCCTTAAACTAAAGGTTATAGCTTTAAAGGTTACAGCATTATAAACTGACACTGGAGACCAAACATGCTAAAGAAATATTTCCTCATCCTCAGTGAAAACGTCAACATATCGATAATTACACTTTAAAAAAAAGAAAATCCATTTATCTGGCATGTCTGCCATACAAGTCCCTGAGTAGGTTGTTATTTCAGAAACAATGACATATTAGAACGAGTGCACGATTTGTCTTGCAGCTAGAACTACTAGGGATTTTCGCTGATCTAGGAACTTGTGTTCTTCAGTATTGGAACTGAAAGACGACCTCCAGCTGGTACATGAGAACAAGGGAACAAATAAAAGCACATGCTGAGGGGAATTTCAGTTGAACTAAAAATAAATAATCCAATAAAATGAAAAATGGCTCAGCATGTGCCGTCAATTTGAGGAAGATGCAGAAATTAATTTATTTGAGTGAATAAATCAAATAAATGTGGAATGTAAACTTGAACATATGTGGCATGTTTTGGGATTTCAAAGTAGTTCTCAGATCCACTTCGCCCTGACGCTAAAGATGATGAACACCTTGCATAAGTCAGAACTGACCAAATGAGACCTTGGAGTCAGAACTGACCTTAGATTTGGAACCATTTGGGGAATGCGCAAGTCAGCTGGGAGTGTGAGTGAACTTCTTCTTTCTGCTTTCATAACCTCCAGCTCTACTTTTATTTGACTGAATATCTACAGCTTGACAAATCTTAAAGCCTTAAGCCTGAATTTGTAAGGTTATCCCAGGTTTCAGGACTCTTCTTTAGTTCCTCTGTTCTTTGTACAAGCCTGTATTTGATGTTTTCCCTTTCGTTAAAGGTTTCACACAAAACGTCATTAGTAATCTAGAGCCATCATGCGCAATACAGCCACACCTGATTTTTGTTATGTGGTCAAATGTCATGCGATTGCGATCAGATCGCTGATGAGGTGTAAACAGACCCGCAGGATTCACTACACTGCACACGTACCAAGTTTGCCACAGAGGAAGCGGATGCGGTAGTTGCGGCAGATCCCTCCCTGCTGGTCTTTATTGAGACACACAAGGCCATAGTTCTTGTCAAATTTGGAGAACACGTCACCAGTCACGTTTGCAGGGACACCATCGACAGTTTCAGCCTTAGGAAAAAGAACACAAACATGTAAATAGCTGCTGTTAAGTATTTCAAATGAGAGCTTGCTTTTAAACACTTTGGAAACGGTAATATTTGGAATATTCTACAATATTAACTTTTTTTTCTTTTGACTTCAGCGACATGTTTATAAGAGGTCTTGGGAGAAATGTTGCAACAAAAAAAAAAAAAACAATACAGTGGAAATTGAGAGTTTTGGACATGGTCATGTGACAGGATTTTTATCACAAACCTCAAAGCAACAGATCAGTGGGACGAGTAGGATGGACAAAAAGATGTACCTTTATATAGAGTATTAAAGCACATTAAAAGTGTGGTTTCTTCTAAGTTGATGAGATTGATTAATTTCTCCACTATCTTCTAAAGACGTTGTTGAATGTACCAATTAGCTGAGACATAAGAGTGATAAGAATCTTGGTTTGTTGTTCTATTTATTCTGGATTTCTTTTTCTTTACTCAGGTGATCACATTCAGGGAGACTGAAATAAAATTCATGAAATTAATGTTTCCAGAAACATTTTGACAAAGCAAAAATGATATGTCAGGGGTTTTTTTCCAGTGCCAAAAGTTTATTGCAAAAGGTTTGTGTTAAATCACAAACCTATTTGATTTTATCGCTCGCATTATGCACAGAAATTCAGTGGAAACAGCTACTGTTAGGCACTGTGATATCAAAAACATTGAAATTCATAGACAGAGCTATGGTGAATCAAGAAGATTGTGATGCTGGCAAAATTGTAGTTTGAAGGTGTGTGTGTGTGTGTGTGTGTGTTTATATACATCAATATCCAGGGGGTTGCTGCACAGACGTTCTGGGAACGCCTTATGAAGGTCGGAAAGCTTCTCCCAATCTCCCGAACCTCTCTCATCGTCACGATCAAACCACTCCGTCCACTCAGCCTCTGCAAACCAAACACACACCCACACTCAGATAGAGTAAAGCCAATACCTAGACACGCTTAAGCCTCTGGTTTGGCTGAAAGGACAAGCTCGGTACGGATATTGGTCACATTTACATTTGCTTTGCCATTCTTGCCTGTCAGACAGCATTTGTGTGCAGATAATTAAAGCACTACGTGTGTATATTAAAGCCTACGCGCATACGGCAAGTGAGAATTCTGGCTGCTTTAGCAAGCTCAAGTGCTCAAATCAAACATCGACACAAGCAGCTGCTCAATCAAAAGACGAGCTCCTTTACTCCTCTCAGATCAGGGCAATAGTCTCTTTTCCTCGGTGAGGGAGACACTTAATTATGGTTATGGGTTTTCTGGCAGAACAGAAGAACAGAGCACTCCAGAGTATACAATCAGTTCTTGAAAAGTTTGATCGCGAGAACAAACTTTTTATTTTCTCTTGGGTAAATTGTCTGCTCTGCATCTTTTCAGTACAATGAGCGGATTTAGACACACTCGTGATTTTGTATATGGCTAATTCCCTGCCTGAAGCATTCCTACATGGATGCAAGCCTGAAATTGTAAATCTAGTCCTACAATAAGACCAGCAATGTTAACTCTATAACGGTCTTTTATTTGACTCTCCCCTTTCTGACCTACTGGGTGCTTCACGTGTCTTAAACCGTTATTCCACATTTCCTTTTCTTGCTGCCCTTCCTCACTTCTTATCGCCGCCTTCTGAAAAAAAACAGAGAATGTTTGCAAGAAAAGGAAACAAGGAAAAGAGAAATGGAGAACAAATATATATTTACCAAATGAGACATCCTTGCTCACTGGAGCATCACTTTAAAGTGCATTAAGGGAATTTACTTAATGATGTTTCCCAGCTATATTAACTGTAAAACAAATCTTCCTACCCAGAATAGTGATTACACACTAAATTATACATAATTACATTACTGCTCATGTACATCACACACTTAAATATTGATGTTTTAGCCTAAACAAGATTCCACTTGTGAATTGACTTCTCCATTGTAAATATAAATTGGCTTTAATGCAAGGTTTTTAATTGTACCCATGGTTTATTTAATTAAGATAATTAACTTTGTATCACATGACAGCTACCAATCAGGGAAGGCTGAAGGCTAACGTGTGCTTCTTCCAAGACACATGCATCTTTTCAAACTGCTTCTTGTGCACTCTGGCCTCTTCCACATACAGTATATAAGCTCAAAGATGTCCACCGTTATCTAGAGTCGCTATGATTGACAGGGGACACAGTATTCTACCTCTCCCACCCAGAGAGAGAAAACAGCCAATTTTGCTTCCTTGGCTTCCACCCATAAATGGTTGCCACATCATTGAGAATCCACCTCATGATCTCCTAATGACACCATACTTTTTCTGGTGGCTTTTTGTCAAAGACACAGCTGTGCTCTGATGTCTGCATTCTAACTACTGCTTTGTAACAGCAGCATGAATGTGAACATATTAGTTTGCAACTGCACAGGCTTACAACTCCACGCTGACAGTAACACGCGATCAAGGTTGAGCTCATGATCGAATCACGTACCCTGCAGCGCCGAGGTGGCAACACTATTCAC
Organism: Notoglanidium macrostoma; assembly: GCA_030068235.1. Classification (NCBI taxonomy): domain Eukaryota; kingdom Metazoa; phylum Chordata; class Actinopteri; order Siluriformes; family Auchenoglanididae; genus Notoglanidium; species Notoglanidium macrostoma. The sequence continues at coordinate 15,340,120 of JAQQZR010000007.1, forward strand.
TGCGTCACCATGCTGCCGTTTACCAATACTCATAGACTCTGTTTATACTTGGTATTTAAATGCGTCTTGGGCGATCTGATGTCTTGTCTGCCCACTTGTAACCCAATCGCACCCAAGACGCATTTTAAAACCAAGTGTGAACAGGGCCATCGTTTTATCAGAAAACTAAGTTCAAAGTTTTGCTTGGGGCTTTAATCCGAAACACTGGCGCTTCTAAAGTCATATGGAGTTTTATATAGCAGTGTTTATCGTACAGAATCGTGACGTCAAACTAATCTGTATGGCAATGTGGCCTGTTAGGTGTCACCACAAAAGGACTAATAAAACCTCAAGAATTTCCATTCTGTACATATTATGATCAACCCAATATGCAAATAACATGAAACATAGGGGAAGTTAGCCAGCTGTCAGTATGTAAGGATTTTGAAAATAATTGGCGATTGCTTTATGAGCCAAATTATTAAGTAAGGCTCATCTTCCATAGCTGTCTGTTAGGACAAGCTGATGACAACCACTTAGTGGACGTCAGGTGGGAACTAACCATCTTCACAGACGAAAACTCAGTGCCAGACTGTCATCTGTTGTTTATTCCTCTAATTGGTTTGTTATAATGGAGTTTACAACACTATCTTGCAACACTGTTTTTTTTTACCCACTATTGGAAAGTGTGAATTGTTTTGAGTATATTGGAACATTTTAAGATGACAAACTTACTTTCCCTGGTAATGTAGACAGCATTAAGGCCATGCAGAGTTTGTTTTCAATTCGGAACCTTACACATTTTGGAAGGCATCATTGTGTTTAATGTCACAGCTTGGTCTTGAAACTTAAATGGCAAAAACAATGGCAACTTTTTGCAGAATTAACTTTTCATCTAATTATTTCTATAGTTTTCTGAGGTGAGATCAAGTACAAAAACAAGAGGAAGGGCTAATCACAGTTAGTTTTGCATGAATTATTGAACATTGATTATTTGAAATCAACAGAAATTCCCGCTTTCCTTTAGTTATACGTTTTACACTTTTCCGGTACAACGATGTTCATCTAACGTGGAGCAGTGTACCATGGTAGCATGCTTCTGGTGAGAAACCAATAACATTTAGTTTACGGCTATAAATAAGAGAATTATTTATGAAGTGATTATATTTTGTTTTATTTTGTTTCAATTATGCATGGACTCAGCTCTATCTTTAATTTGAAACGAGGAGAATAAACACATACTTCTTAATCCATTCATATTTAGATATTCTGTTTTCATTGGTGACTTTTTTTTTTTTTTTTAAACAAGCCACGTTTGCTAATCAGCCAAGAGAAGGTCAACTAAATGCCAAAGCCATGCAAATTTGGGGAAACGCCACCAAATATAATGTACGTATATGCCAAATCGGGAACTTAACACTCTTCCAAGCATGTTCAGCTGCTCTCTAAAGTGGCATGAGTGGCAGTTTGTAACTCATGGTAGCTCAGTGGTTAAGTCATTGGATTTCTGATCAGGAGGATGTGAGTTTCAATCCCGGCACCACCAAGCAGCCACTGCTGGGTCCTTGATCAACTGCTTAGATAGATATATGAGATACATGTAAGTCGCTCTGGATAAAGGTGTTTGCCAAATTCCATAAATGTGAAAGGATAGTGATGGCAAGCTTCAAATTATCTCAGAGGAAGTACATTAGCTTTCCTTATACTGGATCTGCAGCTGTCGCTCAATAAGGGGAACTCAGCTATTCTAGGAAATTGCAGTATATTGGAAGAAAATATGTTAAAATCCAACAATGATTCACCCCTACATCAAACATGAAGAAATTCTATTTATTAGCTATGAAGTTAAAGAGCTGAAAAAAAAAGTGAGGCTCTAATAGGATACAGGTGATAAAACACTTAAAGCGAATAGAGTGGATTATTCTCACCCTGCACCCACTGGCTGACAGTCGTGACGACGAAGTGTTCTCCGTAACCTGAGTGGAAAGTATGCGAACTCCTAGCCTCTGATGATGCCTTGGTTCCTGTATTTCAGAACCACACACACCAGAAGAAATGTCAGTGTTAGCAACTTTACCTCAGCAAATGTCACCAGAATTAGTTTTCTACTGAGTGAATTCATGAAGAGCTTCACCTTGATAAACGGCGTGATCCTCCACCACTGACGATGTATCCCCTTTCACTGTAATAAAACTCCACGGGTGCCTGGGGACACAGAGGCCGATAAGGAACAGCGGGGACAAGAGAAAATAGCAGACTAGCAAAAATTGATACAGAACATTAAAGGTATTGAGGTCAAAGAACACGAACATAGAAAGAGAGACAGGCATGGCAAGAATTCTAGTCAGAGGGTTGGCTATAAATGTGAGAGCTGGACGGTGTGAAAGGGTCAATGATGCCCGATAAATTTGTTCCACTAAGCTGTCAGGGGTCAGGAGGAACTTCTGACATGTTCAAATGTTCTGTAGTGTGAGCAGTGTCGCAATCGAGTCTAAAAATCCAGAAGATCAACTTGTGGATTGTTAAACAGTGTTATATACTGTATATATATGTAAACATAAAATAAGTAAGGAAGAGGAAACTCTTTATAGGAACTGTAAGGCTAAGTTACTTTTACCACTCCAAAGATGATTATTTTCCCATAACACCACGGTCTGAAGTGTTTTATTCCACTCGGATCCCAGCAATTTTCCTAAAACTAAACATTTTGTATCTATCAAGGAATGAGACATCATACTTTTTATCCATTTACAGTTATGTTTAACGTTGTAGAACATTGGAATGTTCTCTGCAAGTTAATAGTACAAAAAATGCAGTTTATCATGTTACCAAGCACCTGCAAAAGTTCTGTCCTCAAGAGGTTCCCATGCCAGAACTCTTTGCAAAGGGCTGGCACTGAAGATTAATTTCCAAAAGTTTTGCATTTTACATGAAACATTAGCATTGTTCTTCCTCACAAAAAACTCCACCACATCAACGATTACACTCATTTTTACGTCCTTTTTTTTCCAGCATTATCCATACAAATTGCTGTGTAAGTTGTTAGGCTATAAATTATTTTCTTTGCTTCCAAACGGCTGTCCGAGCCAAACGGTTAGAGAACAGAAAATTAATCGACACATTCTGACCAATGAGATTAGAGAATTAGAGATTAGAGAAGAACAGAGGTATGGCATAAAAGAAGTGAGTGAGACGTCTTTCTTAGACAAGCGCTTAAATGATAATGACAAAGCGTGATGGCCATCTCAAGGATCTCTGGACAGGAAGGGTAATTACAGTGGGAGATTTTCCCATCTTCCCCCTGGTGTGATTGTCTCCTCTGAGGGACAGAGAGATAGAAAAAGTGCCAGACCTAGACGAGCTAGAGGCACAGTGCAATTTTGGTGACTGACAGGCATCTCTGGTTCAAAAAGAACCAGATCACGTGAAGAATTGAAATCTAATCAGCCAATTGCAAACCTGACCATGTGATCTCACATCACCCCAAACCCTTATTTTCACTGATTGAATATTTTTATTTGAATTAGTTGTCTACTGGCTTGCTAATAAACTTCTATTTCTTCCATCCATTCTTTGAGGAAAGTCATCAGGGCACCAGGAGAATATGGAAATTGGGTTCTTGGAGTGCTATTGCAGTAAGAGTATGAGCAATATTTCTTTGGCCACGGCAGGATTATTGCATATGCATTGCATGAAATGGTCCCTGGCACACTGCCAGTCTTTAAGATGTCTTGGTGATGGTGTGTGTCCAAGTGTGTGGCTTAAAAAGAAAGATGGAAACCTCCATCCATTATTTCTTATTCCCTTCTCCCTGACTTCTCTAGGTGTAAATATTTAACTGTAGGTGGAAATATTTGGAAGAACTTTAAGCACTAGCCAGAGTAGCGAGTGAGTTTTTTTTTTCCCCCCCGGGACACTGTTTCAGGGGTGATCTTGTTTTTATCTCCTGAGACAAGTTCAGAAACAAGTTTATATTACCGATTCAAAACCTGCAAGAATGCATTCATATAAATAGCTGCTCCTGTGCATTCGGAAAGCAAAAGAATGTTGATTTATACGGGAATATATGTCTAATTTCGAGAACACATGATACCGACACTGCTCTGTTGTCCGATATACCAGGGATACATTTAAATCATCCAACAATATCGATATTATTTGATGTATTATAATGATTCAATATTATGCAAACAGGTTGAAAAAGTGCCTCAACAAGTAGAAGGCCACGCATCCTTCACTACTTCATTACTTGATGAGAGAGCAAGAATGAGACAGAAACTCCCAGTGCATTTCACCAGGTCTAAATTAGGTCTTGTGATTCCTCAGAGGTGCAGAGGAGGTTCTAGATTGGAGCGAAAACCATCTGCTCCCGTTTATTAAATCCGGGCTCCAACTCGGCCTGGGATTCACACAGTGGCTCTGTGCTGCATAGAATTTATTGATGACCGAGAGGCAGCTGCTATGAGACTTGGACGTGGACTGTCTTGCCTGAGCCTAATCACGGCATTTGTAATTAGTAGAGAAAACAGGGAGTTTGCCGATCGCAGTGATATACAGGCAGATACATGTGCTGCCTGATAGAGGAGCATCCAATTAAGCGCTTTTTGTCTGGCCAAATGCTAACATTGTCCATTTTCACAAAAAAAAAAAAAATATTGACAAGTAAATTTCTCAGAGAAACAAAATACTAAACTAGCAATGATAACTAAAGAATTGCTTGCTTCTAAAGGAAATCCGAGGTAATTGTTAATAAACCATCTATGATGATTGTTCATGCACAAATGACACGAAGAGTATCTTTTGAGGGAAGGAAAAAAAAAAAAACAGAACATTCAATTAAATTCATATTTTAAATGATAAATATGCCATCTCCGTTAGAAATGTGCATTCGGCTTAATGGTAATATTTCAATATGTGTGAGAGTTAATGAATATATATTCAGTTAACCTGCAAAACAGGGAAGGAATAAAGCACACAGTGCAATATAATCCATCCATTTCAGTTCCAGGTTGTAATGATGTGAGAGAAAGTCATGTGGAAGGTGAATATTTATGCACTCTGTGTTTGATGTGGGCTAACAGTGCACTTTTCCCACTGCAATTAAATGTCTCTGCTCAGACTGGCACATGTTTATGAAATGGAAGTAATATGACGCAGAGCAAAAGCGTTATTGGTTGTCAGGTCAGTATTTCAGCCCTGCTGTAACAGTCCAAGCCCTGGCATCTTTGAAAACTCAAACTCTTGTGCTACTGAGACTAATATTTACAACACAGAAATGAACACTGTACATGAGAGCAGCACCTTGTGTAAAGGCAAAAGTGTCACGGAGCAGCTGAGACCTGTCCGGTGTAAAAGGACTTAATCTGCAAACACAAGGTTCCTGATTTATGTCCAAGACTTTGAGTAATAGTTGTACTGAATGTTATTGGAAATGTATTATCTCGCTTCTGTCCTACAAGCTTTATATCTGACCAGCTTCTCCTGCCTGCATGAGAATAAAAACAACTGCTGTTCTCTGAAAATATTGCCAGACAGGGTAATATGATGATATAATATCAATATTATTATATTGTATCACAATACGCTTTTCTGAGATATCCTGCATATTGTGATCTTTTATTTGTTTATTTTTAAATGAATATAAAAATGCTCTTCTATGTTTTTTTTTTAAATCAAAATAAACATTAAATAATGTTGTTGTTTTTTTTTTTATAATGTAACTACTGATTTGCTGGCAAACCTATACATGGTCATAGAAATGTCATTAAGAATCGTGATATGATATTTTCCCTACCCAGAATAACCAAATAGTGATTTCTGTATTCAAATACTGGTGCCTCGAATGGTTAGGCGGTCTCAGTGAGCACTGACTGATTAGACACATCCAATACTGAGCCAGTCTGGGCTCACAGATGGCACAACTATCTAAGGGTTTGGTCTGCTGTTGGGAGGTGAGACATTTTTTTTTTTTATCCCCAATGACACCTTAACTATCTGTGACCAGAAGCCAGGCTTGCCAACATTCTGTCAGCTCAATATTGGAAAGAATGTAGGTTTTAGGATGGATGGTATGCTGGGAGCCATTAGTTCTATAATAAGGATGGTAATAATCACTGCTAATACCACAAGAGAAAACTTATTTTTTATATTTCCAACATAACACAGAAGCTTGCAAATTTAAGCACAGCCAGAAATTTCAATTGTTCTCATCATTTTAGCTTTTAGAAAGTCTTGGTGCATGCTTGGTTTATTTGGTGCATGCTTTCTGGACACACCAGTACTGTGATAGCTGCTGCTACTTGTGACACGCTCTGCTAATTAACATACTACTGTATATGCAGAGCTACAGTGCAAAAGCAGAACAGTTAGAACTTAATTAGTTTACTGCACTTGTATTTAACTGCCTATTGCCACTCTAATAGCAGGTCTAATAATCAACCGTACTTTACAGCACAAAGAGTAGATGTATAGCGCGACTAATGAGCATCACAATTATCTTGTAGTTAACTCGGCTAATTGCACTCTTTTTATTTTCACTTAAAAAATGCAAGAATAAATGTTTGAAATAATGTGCTAAGACTTTACATAGTCTATTATGTCAATGATTGAGAGTATATTTTATTAGACAACATTTAGACAGCTAAGACAACATTTTCTACTATAGTCACTGGCAACAAAGTGGCACGCAGTAAATAAAATGTTTTGACAAGCATGCTGATAACCTAAGACAGCATAACTGCCACTGATCTCTAAATGGGAAGGAAAGTCTTTCTATCTCTTCAGTAAATCAGAGAGACGCTAGCCAGATGTAGGTGTCTGTATATACATAGAGTAGGGCAGTTAGTGCTCTCCTCCAAACATGTTCAGCAGTCCCAGGACAGGTGGCTTCCTGAAGGAAGAATTCGTCTTCTGTATAGATTGGTAAATGTAATGCAGTACGGGAGGCTGAGCCAGCAGAAATTGCTGTATATATTTTGTATATTGATTGGGAGATGTCATACAATGGGGAAGCTTAGCTAGCAGAACTTGCTATATATATTTTGTATATTGATTGGTAGCTGTCATATAATAGGAGAGACTTGCAGAACATCCATCCATTATATACACTGCTTATCCAGCGTACACCCTGGGCAGGTCGCCAATCTATCGCACTCGGCTAACATAGAGACAGAACCATTCACACTCACATTCACTCCTATTGGCAATGTAGAGTAGTCAGTTAGCCTAGTCTGCATGTCTTTGGATTGTAGGAGGAAACTGGAGTGCTTGGAAGAAACCCATGCAGGATTGGGGAGAATATGCAAACTCCACACAGTCGGCCGCCAGATAAGAACCCAGAACATTCTAATTTGTGCTTTTCACTCATTTTATGTTGGTCCTGGTCCATTTTGAACTAGCCCTAGGAAGGTCAAATGTAGCTCCGTTAAGGGTCCTTTAGCGACCCTTAAACATTGTCAAACACTACAACAATTTGTTTAGGTAGCATTAAGAATCTTTAACTGTAACAGGTTTTGTGTCTTGTATGCAACAATGACATTTGAATTTTCCACATCCTCAAAAGAAGAATATTTAAAGATATTCACTCTAGCAGAAATATGGGATGCCATAAATGTCTGACTATAGATGAACGTCATGACAGTACATGGTCACTAATGAAGCACTAATGGGCTTGAGACATGTCCTGTCAAGTTTCTACTGATATTTATTGAGGTTGTGGCATTTTCAAGGAAAATTCTTAACTAGCTCTTTCTCCCTGAGACTCAGTGGGACTCCTAAACTTGTACCTGAAGCCAAGCCGATGAAAATGACGGCTGCCCAGCTTGACCAGAGTTTTCCTAGCTGAGTCTTCGAGGTTGTTCGAGCCCTCATCATTCACCATCATGGCCAGGATCTGACCATCCTCCACTGCCTCCACATACTGGGCCAGGCGCCTGCTTTCGTCCTTACTCCGGTATGTGTCAAACCTGCAAAGTAGGTCAGAGAGAAATATCATTATCTAGCTATGGAAGGTTCTGGAAGCCAAACAAACATTCCAGACGAGTTGGAGTAAGTTGTTGTTTTGAAGGCAAAGTACAGCCAAAGGCCAGGTTATTCTTCTGTGATGAGAGAAACTGATTACAGGCCAATCATGCAGGGCTGGAAGGACAATTTTGTTTTGACAATTTGTCTAAAGTTTCTGTTTCCTGGTTTAATGCCAGCCAGTCAATAAATCGTTATTTTGCTGATGTCCAACAATCCATTATATGGCCAGAAAATAGATTAGTAAAAAGAAATGCAGATCATAGAAAAGGCAATGTCAAAGGAGACAGATATAGAAGACACCGAGGGAAAGGGATAGATGGAGAAAGGAAATGAGATGATGTTACTCATGATGTAGTGACAAAGACAGAGACAGACAGACTGGTGGAGTTATATAAAGATGAACAGATAGACAGATTTATACTTAAGGGAGAGACAGAGATGGGCGCAGGCTTAAACTTGATGAAAGGAGATACAGAGATGTACATCAAGAGTTCGAGACATCCATGAGGAAGGCATTTTTATTCATCAAGATAAAACAAGTGTAATAACACATAAGCTCCGCCTCTTTCCCGAAGTACAGCAACAACACCAACCTATCAGTGCGTAGCACCTCTCCTGTCGTGGGCTCGATGACATGGACGATGATGCCTCGGTTGCCCCAGCTCCTCTCGAAATGGTAGCTGTTTTCATTTCCTTCTCCGGGATGCAAAGTTTTGTTAAGGAACGTCCACGACAGCTTCTTCTCAGCGTGAATCTCCAGCGTCCCTCCTGTTCCTACACCAACATATTTTCTCCCAAAATAGCTGTGCTCATCACCGGTGTCATCAGATCTGTTATGAAAAACACAGAAATGAGCTGATAACACAGCCAACTATATTCACTGAATCTACACCACAACCTTTTGGTCCTATAAAAGGATTTCCTGTGATGGACTGAATAGATGAGGGCTAAAAACTGCATAGCAACAAATGGGTTAGTAATTGTATGCGTACTGGGTGCCGCTATATGTTTACCTGCTAAAATGGACATTAAGTGTAAGTGGATGTGAATGTAGAGTGCGCTGTAAACAACCATAATACTTTTATTCCAGAGATATTCTGCACTCTAGTGTGGAACACGGATACCACGTGGACAAGCAAAGGGCAAAGAAGCAGACTCTAATGTTGATATACCAAAAAGGCTTGGTATATGGCTAAATGTCTATAGTCGCACATGAATAATCAGACGATAAAACACCAGGTGGGAAATAAAATGTTATGATATTATTCATATTCATTGTCATTCACCAAAGCATTATCTTAAAACAATAATTCAGCCAAATTGTCCATCCATTCATTTATACCGCTTTATCCGTCTGGGTCGCGGGGGAAGCTGGAGCCAATCTCAGCAGACTTCGGGCGAGAGGCGGGGTACAGCCTGGGCAGGTCCAGCCAAATTATGATTTATTAAATTTTCTATTTAAAAGTGGTTGATTAGTCATGATTTTGAATTTTGAGCATTGTGCAGCAGACACTTTGGCTTGGAAGACACAATTTGGCTTGGAAATACCATTTGTACATAAACAGGGATCGCAGGCTGACAGAAGTAAATGGTTAATAATAAAAACAAACAGGCAAATATCAACACCAGGGAACTCTACATACAGAGAACAGGGAAGTCGAATTGAGAAAATTGCGGCTTAGACTTAACAATATAAAAATGCACGATAAGACTTCGCAACAGGACAAAGAAACAGCAGGATATACACAGACAAAAGAATCAAGAACTAAAACAAAACAGGTGTATATGAAACGGCTGGATATGGGTGGAAATCGAAACAAACATGAGCACAGGGAACTGCAACGCAAAGCAGGGGGGATCCGTGACACACCAGATCGATACCAATCTACGTGGAAGACAGTGACTCCAGCTTCAAGGTGGCTGCTACCGTGTTACGTCGGTGACATCCATTTTAAAAGATAACGGTGCCATTCTGTGTCACACATATGCAAACAGTAGTAAGAGCTGACCTATGTATGCTGTATGCACAATGCAAAACTAAATCCTGCAGGCTTCCATAAGTTGTAACCACATTCGCCTTGTAGCTCCAGAGAACAATATAAAAAGCAAACATGAATGGCTGATTGTCAACATATTGGGAGAACTGTGTAAATTCAATTTTTGTCCAAACCTTATTACAGAAAGCAATATTGTATATGATACCTGCATATTATAGTGAAGTGTCTTATGTAGATGCTCCTGCATTACCTGCCATAGAGCGAGATGGTGAGGTTTCCTTTATATGGACACTCAGGGCTGCCGATATGCAACTCTCCGTTGTTCCCAATGAGGATGTGTTTGGCACGAAGTAAGATGGGCTGGTTAGTGTCAGCGATCACAAGTTTTCCTATAGAGAACACAGGACTCTTGCATGACTTGATCTCAAACCCAAAACATCCATAAGCTTTCCTTTTAAGGCCCTGGAGCTGCAGCATTAGCCCAAACATGCTCTTTACTAGCAGAATAGATGTGAATGGATTTCTCCTTCAAGTGAAGCATATGATCATTTCAGTTAAACACACTTCACTGTAAATCCCCTGTGATTGATTTTACGATGCTTGAAGGAAGGCAGTAGAAAGGGGAAATACCTCCGTTGAGGATCTCGATGGAGTGAACGGTGGCAGAGGAGGTAAGCAGCAGTTTACGGCCGTAGCCAATGGTGACACGGTGAGATTCACTAAAGTTAGGAGTCCAGGGCTGCAACCCGGGCATCTGATCTGGACAAACTGCAGAGTGGGTAAACACACACAGTATATTCACACAGGATAAATGTGATTTGAGTAACCAGACACACAAATTACAGTTTAGTGCATGATGTTTATTGCCTTGCGTAAGTATTCACATCCATGGAACTTTTCCATATTTTGTATCGTTACAACATGCAATTGAAAAAGATTTAATTGGGACTGTGACATTTGATTTATACAATATGTCCAACATTTGTAATTGGTACCATAATTATTTATCCAGCTTCAGCTTTGGATAAGATCTCCAGGAATAATTCAAATGACACCGATTTTATAAAAGAAGTCATGGAGTTTTTAGAGATGACTGAATGACAACAGTGCACATTTTATAAAGCAAAGCTTTTTCTGTCCTGTTGTTTATCGTATCATTAATGTTTTATCATAAAATTAATAGCAAGGTTCAAAGTAAAAAAAAAAAAAATCATAATTAAAAAAGAAGTAAGAAAAGGTATTTGGCCATTAACAAGGGGTGATTTAGTCATTTGTATTACCCCTGTGCATTTTTATCATGTACTGTAAACAAGAATTCCGGATATTCCCACCTTATTAACTATTGTTACCTGACTATAATTTAATCTGTAGGCATCCCTAACGCATCTGCAATATCTAGTATGCCCTTAATTGACAGCTAACTTAGCTCAACATCTTGGTTATTGTAAAAAACTAAAAATAAAACCATGGCAATGCAGTTGAAATAAACAGGCGTTGTTAAAAGTGGGACTAGAGCTCTTTAGTTCGTTTTCTCATTAATTGCAACGGATTATAAAGATTCATTTATTTTTAGTAAATTTTCATCACTAACAGCAGTCAGATGCAGAGCATTGTGCAAACATACCTGTTCACATAAAATATGAGAAATAATCTTGTGACATTTCTAGTATGTACACATACAATCCCCTCTGAAAACACCGAAACGGCAAGGCCAATTCTTTTTGCCATACGCTGACGACATTTGTGTTTTGAGATGAAAAGCTTTCATTTCTTGATATTTACATATAGATGTGGTAAACAAACATGGAATCTATAGTGTACAGGCCACCCAATTTTACGTGGGCAAAAGTATTAGAACATAAAGTAAATAACACAAACGGTACATATTTGGTTGCATATCCCTTGCTTGCAATAACTGCATCAGGTCAGTGAACCACTGGCCTCACCACAACTGTTGCAGTCTTCTTTCCAGGCTTGTACCATAGCTTTTCAGTTGCTGGGTTTTTTTTTGGTGGGGGTGGGTGAGGGTTCTCTTTTCAGTCTCCATTTCAGGATGAGGTTCTTCTCAGTTAGATTGGTTGCATTTCTCTGTAAATTGGCAGACATAACGTTTGCATAGGCCTCTGTATTCATTTTGCTGCTACCATCATAAGTTACATCATCAATAATGATTAGCGAGCCCGTTCGAGAAGCAGCTAGCCCAAGCCATGACGCTTCCTCCACCATGCTTGACCGATGAGCTCAAATGTTTTTGAATCCTAAGCAGATACTTTCTTTCTCCACACTTGGCCTTTCCATCAATTTGGTAGAGGTTAACCAAAACCAGAAATGATTCTTTTTGCTGATGAGTGGTTTGCATCTTGTGGTATGGCACCTATGTCTGGTCTCAGAGTCTTCTTCAGACTGTGGATTGTGATAACTTCACCCCTGTCCTGTGGAGGTTGTCGATGAGGTCACTGACTGTTGTTTTTGGGTTCTGTCATTCACTGCTGTTGTTTTCCTTGGCCGACCTGTTCAATGTCTGCTTGTTAGCATACCAGTGGTTTCTTTCTTTTTCAGAACATCGCAAATCATTGTGCTAGCAACGCCTAATGCTTGTGCACTGATCGACTCTCCCTCTTTTCTCAGTTTCAAAATGGCTTCTCCCATAGACAGCTCTCTGGGCTTTATGTTTGTTCAAACTTTTGAACAATAAATTCAGTCTTCACAGCCAAAACCATCAAGAGGAGACATTCAGAGCTACTACCTGTCTAAAGAATCAATCTAACAGGGCACACCTGTGCAACAAAGGAACACCTCTCAGTCACATGTTCGGCAATATTTTTTGTTCACTTGAAAAGTGGGTGGGTTCAAACAAAAGGTGCCATGCCAAGTTGTTTAACACATCTAGCTGTAGATATCAGGAACTGAAAGCTAAAATTCTTATCTATCATCTTATATTCATATTTTGATCTCAAACCCAATGCTTTCAGTGTAGAGCAAACACAACATAACTGGCCTTGCCATTTTTAATCAGGTTACTCAAAAGCAACCCACTCACCCTATACCCCCTATCAAAGTCTGTGCGATGTCATTCTTAGTGCACTGATGTTTTGCAGGAAGGCCATATTTCTTAAAAGCAGACACGAGCAGTGCTGTGATTACAGCAAATCAAACATCCTTTAAAAAACTCCATTTATGCATTTGGTCAATTACATAAACCCTTGCCATCTTTGTTACATGCATAAAAGTAAGCATGACAAAAAAGGAATGAAGGCACTTTTGATGCATTAAATTTCTCTGCCATCCTATAAAGAGGATGAAGAATCATTTCTCCATGGCAGAGGAAAGCGAGCAAATGTTCCAGTGCTGACTTCTGTTTGCAATTACAATAAAGTGGCTGAAAGATAGGAAAGAGCATGTTTATCCCTCTATAAATACGAAAAGGTTGAGTTTGACCTTGAACATCCATAACAAAACTTGACCACAAGGAACAAGTGGTTAAATGTCAGGGCTTATTCAAAAGCACACTCCTTCATGGCAGTTTGGTAATTTTTTTACAGACGTTTAGGGGTTCCTGCAGATTACATGGTTTAGATAATTCTGTGACCTGGTGTAACTACTTATCTCCAGCATATTTCTGAGCAGATAATCAAAACAAATGCTCAAACTCGCATGTTTTAGTGAACTAAGTCCACAGAGACCAATAAATCTCTGTAAAGCAGCATGGTTGGTTCGTTGGAATTACTGGACTGTTTCCATACTGGAAAAAATTGTTTTTACAACTGGATTAGTTTTAAAATTGGCTAGACAATTAAAGCTCACAAATGGCTGCTTTCACTGGAAGACCTTCCTATTTAACATCCAATATGTAAGCTATAAAACACTGTGCAGCATGCTGTTATTGGAAAGTAATCAATAACAGGATTATGTGTCTGGCATTCAATGATGGAAGAATGGCATCCCAGAGTGTTTTATTCCTCTTATTCCATCACAAATGTATTATTTACCATTTATTATTTATTAAAGATACATCCCCTGTCCTGATGACCTTCCCATGTACAGCTACAAGCTACAGCTTTACCTCTGACTGTTACAAAGGGCTGATACTAGAGACTCCTTCCAAAATGGTAAATAAATGTATCTTCACAGAAAACGTGACCATATCAACAATTACATGTGCATTTTTTAATTAATTTATTTATTTATTTGTTTGGACTATCCATCATGCAACTCTTTGTGTAAGCTGTTACTATAGAAATGATAACATATTAGAACGAGTAATTTAATTAAAAAAAAAAAAAAAACTCCACATTGTGTGTACAATATGAAGTTCCTCATTTTGAAGTGTCACACTTTCATTGCACACTGGTGAATTTAGACATGCGAACAGAAATAAATAAATTTAAATAAATAATTTTTCTAACTATGGTGACTTTTCCCTACACTTCAGTATTACAGGCTTATTTGGTGTAAATTCATAAGATATAATCACAATTAAGCCCAGTTCCCTTCCAGGTTGTAACATTACAAAATGTGGAAAAGTTCAAGGGGGTGAATACTTATAAGAGGCAAATAAGATCTTGGCAAATACAAGGGGTTTTGTTTTTGTTCCTGCCATGCTTTGACACTTGATAGCCAAAAAAATTCTGATCTCAGGCTTGAAGATGGACAGAGCAGTGTATGATGGTGTGGGTATGAAGCAGTGAGAGAAAGCCAGTGAGAGAAAGGGACAAAGGGAGACATGTTTAATGTCAGATCTAACATTTCAACATCTCATTTCTGATAATGACTTTCATTTTTACAGTCTCTACAATAATTAAGTGTCATTTTTAATATTCCCAATCTTTGGCATTACAAACCTATCATTATTTCCATGTCAATAAAGCATGCTGAGTGAGAGACAGAGAGAGAGAGAGAGAGAGAGAGAGAGAGAGAGAGAGAGAGAGAGAGAAACAAGAGACATACCAGTCTGAGCAATGGGCAGAAAAGCTCCAAGAAGTATAAGCCAGATCTTCATTTTTCAGTGCTATCAGTGGAGTTCGGCCAGACAGAGTTTCAAGGCACCTGCAGAAAGAGACATCAATAAATCATTCTGGGCCACACCTGAGCAAGCCGGGTTAGTACACACTGTGTGTTTGCTGGTTTGGGTGTGTGTCCCTGTGTGAAAGGTACAGAATCAGATTCAGATCAGAATCAGCTCTGAATAGGTTTTACTTTTGAGGGATTTGAATCAGGAGTCGCTCACATTGACACAAATAACGCAACATGCCAAACATAGACAGACAGAAACATACATTATAGGTAGATAGACAGATACATGTATATATACATACATAGTTCAAATACCTTTGCAGGCAGTAAAACTAGCGCATTTGTTTAACTATGTTCATGTAAAGAGTTGCATAACACACACATACACAGACACTGCATAAAGCAGACGCAGCCTGCGCTAATGTTACTGATTTAAAGTTATAGTTCAGCCAGAAACGATAACTGGCACAGTTTACACAATGTTCCTTACTTATTAGCTATACCGGCCCAGGGCAAAACCGGAAAAACAAAAAAAAAAACCTTCACATATCAAACAAATATTAGCTAAGCCACTACATTTGTATTAGAGCAAAACTGTATATATTATTGGCAGAACTATGTCTTGAAATTTGATGACACTACTTTGCTTTATGTCAATAATAAGTATAATACATCACAATGTTTAACACAGGAAAGCAGTGTAATTGTTGAACTTTAATAAGTATGGTAATTATAAGTAAGTGACATTTGTTTTATGATATTTTTATTTTCACATCATGAATAGATGTCACAGACAGACTTATAGATTTATAGATAAATTGTATTTTTCTTCAAACCTGCCTTTTTACGTCATATTTATTCGATTTGTGCATCTATTTAAGATTGTTGTCAGACCTTGTCTTCTTTTTTTTTTTAAATGGCAGAACATCTAGCTGTGTAGGTAGGTGGTGTGGGAGGCAGAGCTGCTATTCAGAACTGCTTTAATTTAATCTTCAATGTGAAGGTGGTAATTAGTGGTAATTTCACTCATGATGTGGCATACACATACACATGGCTAAAGTACTTTCAAGATGTTCTTCCAAAACATCACTCGAGTTCTTTCTTTTCTTTTCAAAATGCAGTTCCTTCAAGTATCTCTGACACTTTTAATCTATTTTGTCCTCTTTATTTGATATTCTGCAGTGATGTTTCCTCTCTGAAATATTCCTTTGCTCTTCTTAACAGCCTCCAGTCTGTCCACACAGTAAACTGTCCTGTCTATTATTACAACTGCTTAATGTTGTGCTGAAAACCTCTCTGCTTTCAGCTGATTCGGATTAATTTATCTGGTCTTAGGTGCTTTTATGTTCCACAGATATGCTAATTTCCTATTCATATTTTTATAGGTGTTGGTTATTTAAAAGTCGATAAGTTTCAATGCATTGCAAAGTGGTTCAGTGGAAAAGTATGCAGAAAATGGCATGAACCAACGGATATGATTCAAACCTTTTGAGGCTTTTTTTTTTACATAAAAAGATCGTGGATATATGCTATGAACAGGCCGTGTCAGCCTTGCCTAGTTAAATTTGACAATTTATTATGGCGGCTAAACAAACTAAAGTGGATGCTCAGCAATTTTAGTAACAACTGACATACTTGTTTTGTTGCGAGTGCATTTTATGACACACTTCAAGTAAGTGTCGAGTGTTTGAGGCAAAGCATCTGTTGAGTTCTCAGAAACGTAGGAAAAATCATTGTTCCTAAAAAAATGTAAGCTCAGCTCAAAATTATGCTACAGTTGCAAGTTTCAAGCTAGCTGTTTTTCCGATTTGTTATTTAGAGTACGAATACTCGACTTATAGTTTTTTGAAGACTAGTTCAACACAAATAAGGTCCCAAACTCATGATACATGCAAATCAGTGCATATACAATATCAGACTCTTCATGAACATGCACAGAAATGCACAGATTTGTGCAACAGTCAAACAAAACAAGCACTTCATATGAGGTACATAGGAGGTGCATTTCATCAAATCAAACTACATGTGAAATGTAAGACAAGCCTCAGGTCAAGAGATCCCGACTGGATCTACAGTCTAGAGGTGTGCACTGGGACTCAATGGGGACCTAACAAGAAAGGTGTGGAAATGGGCATTTTTTTTTAACTATGCAGGCGGATTGAAAGGAAGCACATGTGATTATTGCTTTCATTCATCTTTACTAAAAGCTATATCCTAGCATGGTTTAAATGCTTTGACAAATAGAGACACCTAAATTAGCAAATGTCATGGGCAGGTACAAAAGATGATAAGTGTGGGAACAATCAGTATTGATCAGGACTCCTCCAGGAGTGGACAGGATTGGTCAGAATTCCTTCAATTCCTACTTCTTAAATCTTATCTGTGGCATGGATTTGGTATTCAAGAATGCTGGGAGTCCAAGAGAGCCTAACGGGAGCTTATGGGAAGCAAGGTACTGCTTTGCTGATCAGTGATCGATAGCTAATTGTAGGCGTCTGTCGGCTCATTTCTACGGAACAGGGCAGTATCGCTATGAAGGCAGTTGCATACAAGACACATACTGTATCTTGAAAGAAGTATGTCAGACATCGGTTACTTTTGTGGAGTTGTGAGTGGAAATTTTTAAAAAACAGAGGTTATAGGAGGTCATAGCACAAGTCCACTTGCTCACAGTGAGTCCTGTCTTTGCTGTTGTGTACATACAGTGTGGTCCAAAAGTTTGAGACAACATTGATCATCTTCTGGACCCCACTGTACGTGCACCTGTATGTGCAGGTATCAATAAGTGGAGACTGGAGACTTGGGAGGCTTGGCGAGTTTATTTGAGATCACACATGCTTATTTTTGGAGAAGCGTGAACCAGCAGGTGCAGGTGGATTTCTTCCCACAGGGCGGCTGATGTCCAGCTGGGTAACACAAACCATGTCTGTCTCACAATCAGATCAGTGCTGCAGGGCAAAGAAATGAAGACAAAGTTTAGGGCAGATGAACTAGCAATCAGCGGAAACACCAATGTAGCAAATCCCAGACGCATCAAAAAGTCACTCCTCTGTCATTTTCTTTCACACACACACACACACACTCGCTTCCAAAACTATATAGATGCTTCAATTGCACTCGTAAGGCCAGGGTAGGCACATCAGAAGCGTCAAATTGTTCACAGTATTAGAGTACACATTTACATTTACATTTGCAGCATTTGCTTTGCAGCTAAACAGATGATAAGATTTTGCTCTACGCTTATGCACATCAACTAGTAATGATAACAACCCCCCACTCCCTGATCAACTGCTGTTCAAATATAAAGAAAAGCCCCATCAGATGGCTGAGCTTGTGGCCAGGCTCATTTGTGACTTCGGAAAAGCATTGAAGATGGAAAGAAAATCCCTTTGTTGGGTTTGCTAATGCACAGACTGATTTCCCCTGAGCCAAATACCTGCTGAGGACACGAACACACTGCAGTAAGACAGATTTTGGGTTTTTTTTTTTTCTTCCAGCAAATCAAAAGTGCAGGAGCAGAAGAGTGTGTGCTGATTTGTAGGCCATTTGTTTCAGACATGTGTCGATACACTGTTTATGACACACTCATCATTTTTAACGCTCATTTGCATACAGAATAGTGCGATGGTACAAATACCATTAATAACAAATCTATTTATGGATGCTTCAATATTTCTGGCTTGATCTGCACAAAAATCGATAGGCATGTGACCATAATTGAGAGTTTCCCCAATAGGTCTCTGTGTTTTTTGTGTTTTCATTGCTCTTATTGTTGGGTTTTATTGTTCTCCACAGCACTACAGGACTGATTTTGAGAACTATAATGTTATGTGCAGTATATCATGCTATATCAAGCATGGTCATAGTTAATACACTTTTCAAAAAAGGTAAGTATAGAACCCTTCAAAAACAAAGCACATTTTCATTTATACAATCATGAGCTGGGGTTCCTGCCTGTGCATGTTCTTCCTGTGTCCACAAGCATTTTCCTCTAGGTTTCTGCTTTCCTCACACTTCCCAAATATATTTTAATATAATCTTTTAATTCATAATAGTGCCCAATGTTCTGGGACAGGCACCAGATCCACTGCATTCCTAATCAGGATAAGGTCGTTACTGAAGATAAATCAATGACTCTGTTGCGATAGTGTGGCCTTACTCTTACAACCTTACTTTCTCTTACCCAATATGTCTGAGGTTTATTTCTTAGGTTTTATCTACAAAGATAATACAGCAAACAAGAAAAAGAAGCTTATAGCTTCTAGTCTATCATGGGGCAAACTGAACACTCGCCTCAAACCAGATCAGGTTGTTTATTAAATCGCAGACATGTTCTGTATGTGCTAATAGACAATGTTACCTTAAAATACTGACAGAATGATGTCAAAGAGCTAAAAGCAGAAGCAGCCAGAATCACTTTCTTCCATGGCATGTGGTTTGCCTCTTGAAATTTCCCTCAAGAGCGTCAGATTTTGGTTAGTGTGGCCCAAAGCCTGCAGATGGAATTTTACATTACAAGTAATTTAGATCTTGAGTGGTGTAACAGAAAAGTGTTCACCCTCATCATCTGGCAATTGCAGATTGGAATCCTGATGATGCCACAGCCATCTATGGCCAAGAGTCCAAGAGAGCAAAATTGGCTATAGTCTGTTGATGGAAGTGATGGCATTAGTCTCTCCCCTGTCAATCAGAGAGGTTCATCTGCATTGTGACTCAGCATGAGCAGCAGATTGAAAAGATTCTGTAGCTGGCTTCATGTGTCTCACATGAGAATGTTGACCCTTCCTGATTGGTGACCAAATGATCAAATTAGAGAGAATATTGGGGGGGGGGATTCAGATGATTTCATAACAACAATTTGTTTTAATACAGACATACAGTATGCACCATTTATTTACTTGTTAGATTGACTACATTTAGGGAAAGGGAAAAATGCATTTCATTGTTTGCTGAACAATTTCTTTTTAATTAGAGATGCAACATAACTAGAAATGACACTCTTAAACCCATTGACATTGTCATATGCCTTTATTCCAGACAGCTTTGTGTGAATCCTCCAGGCCTGGAAGTCACGCTGCCTGAGCAATACGTCACCCCAAAGAGGAGCAGAAGCAGTGTGATAACAGCCCGGCACTTGGGATTTGGCTTTGCTGTGCTATCTCTCTTTAAGCTCAATATCTCTGACATAGCTGACTATCTTCTCAGAGAAACCGTTGACCCGCACTGCTCTCTACTATCCAGCTTGATAGGCCATTTCCACATCCTGCCTTAAAGCTCACCCTGCTCTATCAGCACCCGTGAGTACACAGACGTTCTGAAGTGCAGCCTGTGGATTCAAATACATTTCAAGTACCATTCAGTTTCTGAATAAACCATGCAAGGCTGCTGGCAAATTAGCAAGAATATTATGAAGCAAATCAAAGCAAAGGATTGTCACAGGATTCTGAAATCGCATTTTGAATTAGACAAAAGTCAAGAAGGGACAGCGTTCTGTTCTTTGGAGATGGAGAGAAAAATTATTTGATATAAAAAAAAAAAAAGGTTAATAAAATACAATAATAAAAAAGATTTTAAATTATTAACTATGCAGAAGAAGTATAATAATACAAAATAATGTGATTCTATGATTGGGGTATCATTTCTTAAAGAGACTGAGGAAAGAAAGTGATCTTGTTCTTTCTCTTTTTTCAATGGTATTGTGAAATTCACCAACTGCGTTGGTCAAATTGTAGGTTGAATGTAATTTATGAATTTTAAGGAAATCTTTATAATGTCTTTAATATACTCATTCCATTACGACAGATTCTTCTCAGCCTGTGAGCAACAATTGTGTCTTCCCGAACTCTATCCTAAAAAATGAAACCGTGTCACTCATTTAACAGAAAAACTAAGCAAGCTAACTTTGGAAAAATACTGTTAGATGAGTTAACACATTTTCGAATGGTTAAATGCATACTTTCCTAGATACACTGTTGAAAAATAATGATGAATAATGTTTCATTTTTAAGAATTACAAGGGCAAAAATGCACCACAGTGACCTGCTGGTGGAACTGACCACGCTTATGACTAGTTACCTCACTGTTTTCTATTACCTCAATATCACATCATTAGAAGTCCCTTCTGACCAACTTCCATCTTTTTTCACTTTCTATCGCAATCTTTTTTTTTTTTTTTCAAGAAAACTACTAAAAACAACAGAAAAATTATATATTATAGGCCCTCTCTGGACTTATAATTTAAGATGATCTTCTGGTTCTGCAAAGCTTTCCTTTCATAGCTCTTTTATGACGGAGGAGTATATTTTAAGCACACGATTGTGTTTTATGGGACCTCAACCAGCAATTACAAAGAACTTTATTAACTCAGAGAGCCAGTAAATGCAAAAGGAGCCACAACGCTTCCACATGGACATCACCTCAAGGGAAGGAAAACGCTACTTGTTTTCGATACTTATCCTCATCCTGAGCTGACATGACAGAATAAACAGCAACCACGCTGGCGACAATCCAAAGAGGCACGCCGACTAAAATGACTTCATTTTATAAATATATAAATACAGCACGAGAATACGGCACCGTGTCATTAGGAAAAGCTATAAAAGAGCGAGGCTGATGAATGGCTCAGCAGATTATAACCCTCTTCCCTCAACACAGGGAATCCGGCAGAAGGGTGTGGACGAAAAACAGGAGTCTTTGGAATGTTCCATATGTCAGAAACGAAAGCTGCCATGGAGAAAGTTGCTGATGCGTCAGAACTGTGCGAAATATGCACTCCTAACTGCTTCCATGTGACTTTCTGGCAACTACAGCGGCTCAGAAAACAAAAAACAAAACCTCCTCTCCTGTTTATTACTCATAGCTCAAGAGGTCTGCAGCAGGGTCATAAAGGCAGAGCGGCCTACCAAAACATTATAAGTACTCGAAAACTTGCATTAAAACTGGCTCTTTATTATTCAAGAATGCAAGAGTGAGACATCCATTTTTAGCTACAAATTGCCATATAATGCCAATAATTCATTTTGTATCCTCCTCTGTGTTGTGTTGTCTTCCTTACTGCGTTCACTTACTCTTACTGCTAACACTGTTTAGCACATCATCGTTTCGCCAAATCACACCTAGCCTTTCTTTGTTGCATTATTTAGCATGAAATACTGGCTTTCTGAAATATTAGCTGGGCTAGCCATCAAACTATGCATACCACTGCATTAATATAAGCTAATTACCTTAGCTACTGTTAACAGTATCTCTACAGTTTGAAGCAGCTATCTGACAACAAACAGCTATCCAAATTTGCTAGAAGGCTGACTAGCATTAGCCTCTCGTTAACAATTCTATTGTATAATTAAGATCCTAGAGTCAAGTTTAAACTTTAGCTCTTCCATGTTGATTTAGTGACACCAGTTTATACTGGTATGTTTGTAGTGGACTTTTGTACCCTATGGTATATGAGCGAGCTGAAACTACAAAGCTTGTGCCTTAGAGAGCCGCGAGCAATGATTCTGGATTCAATATGAACATGCTGATGGTGTCCTCCAGAGGCCATTGAGGAATCTGAACTCTCGGACACTGCTGTTGTTAAAACAGCTATTTTTATATACAGCTGATCCAGGCCAAGAACGGAACATGGAGGAGTGCTGACAGAGGCTTTCGGCTTGAGCATGCACTGCTAACACTGCACATCATATCACCTTCAAACTCCAACATCTACAGAGGTCATATATCACAATTGCTATCTAAACTCTAGACGAGAAGCTGGACCTCTTCCTGTCCAAACTGTCAGAAAAAGTTGTGACTCATTGTGTGTCCTTCGGCATACTGTTCAAATGACTACACTGGAGACGGATCCAGAAGATTTGCGATTTATTTATTAATGTATTGATCTACTTAAAAAAATAAAATAAAAAAAACAATTACTGCAAGTGTTAGTTACTTTGTTAATGTTGCTTATGGTGTTTTAAAGCTTTCATGTTAACTAATTTGTTAATAATGTCAGTTTACGGAACCATAATTTAAAGTGCTACCAATACGTTCCTTGCGAAACATCTGAAATACACATCAAAACAATGAATGGGAATCTCACTTAATTATGTCATAGCAGTGTGAAAATATTTGCTATAGCAAGTGTTGAAACATGAGCACACATAAGCAGGACAAGTATACGTCTCAGCAGTGAAGATTCTAACCATGCATGTTAGCCAGGTGGAAAATACTTGAGATACCTTCTCAATCAGGCATGAAGAACAGAGAGAGGGGTTTGACAGTCTCTGGAAAGTTCAGATACGAGATAAGAAAGGTGAAAAAGTGCAGAATGTATGCAGGCTACTGGGTGAACTCGCAAGACCTTGAAAAGAAGCTCAGAGGCAAATCACTGAGCCTACACAGATTGCCTTACACACCTGAGACCACTCTAGGCATTGCTTACATCATTTTGGCTTACACTCTCTTTGTATTTCAGTGTGTTATGGAACAAAAGGGTGTACAGGAAAGGGAGAAAAGGAGCAGGTTGTTTTAAATGCCATACATGCTGCCTCAACTCCTCCATGAAGTGCCGAGCAGCAGGCCAGCCAGCAAAAATATATATATTTTTTTATCCCAAACGCAACAGATGGTGCCTGCGCAGATAAGAATATGAGCCAGGGATAGTGGATTAAAGAGAAGCTTTGTCAGACCAGCAAGCACAATGCTGAATTTCAAAATGATATAAGTTTCAAGCTCTTTCAGAAAGGAAAAACGGCAGCATAATTCAGCCTCATTCTCTTTGAAAGTAGCAGTGTGCTTATCACAAAGCACTGTTCCTAAAAGGGCCAAGGCTTCCAGCTTTATTATCAGTTTAATTAACTCAAAGGTGGGCTATGACAAAAAAAAGCAAAACAGTTAAAAAGAACATGCCAAAGGCTGGGTTTTTTTTTTTTTTTTTTAATGAAGTTTATGTTTTTTCAAGTTTTTCAAAGGGTTTTTCAATCACAGTTTGACAGGGTTGAATGGACAGTGAGAACAGCCTGCGGCATGTTTGAACAGCGGAGTAGAAGACCACCTGCAAGCTCCTGAAAACACCTGGACCAACACGCACATCTCAAAGGCACATGGGCTGCTTTCTACGACTTGATCTCATGCAAAAAAAAAAAAGCTGATTGTTCAAAGCTAACCCCGACCCTCAGCCTAAACAAGCTATTAATACATAACTTTTGTTTGTTTGTATGAAAGTGTCACCTTTCTGTCTTGTGAATTAAAGTTTTACTTTCATATAGGCCACTGGTCACCAACGCTGTTCCTGGAGATTTACCGCCGTGAAGACATTGGCTCCAATCAAACCCACCAAATGATACAATCAATGCCTTCAGAAGTAGATCTCCAGGAAAAGGGCTGGTAACCACTGTTATAGATAATAAATCTGATATATCTACTTTGATCATATACACTTAATGGTGTAAATTTTCTGATTTCAGTTGGTGCACTGATTTCAGTATTCATGATACATATGCACAGATTCTAAAACCCACTAAACCCCAGTAAGAAGACGGGGTCCCGTGTCTGTCAGTGCCAGCACAGAGGCGAGGCCTCTTTCAAGGATGTATTTTTTTCCAAAGTTAGGTATTAAATTACACACAATGGGCCCATTGTAATAAATATTAGAAATAAGTATTAAATTATACATTTTTCATCATAGAACAGTAGATATACGGAGTACAGGTGTTAATTTTATTCACCCAAAGTCAGCTGGGATTGGCTCCGGCTTCCCCCTGCAATCCACAAAGGGCAAGCGGAATTGGAAATGGATGGATGGATGGATGTTTAATTTTAGTCATTTTAATTTTATAGAATATAGCAGAAACAGCAAGTAATGAATAGGAAACATGTGAACTCTTCAACCTGCAGAAATCTGCATGTGATACCAAAAAATGTGCATGACTACTTTTTAATTCCACTCCCACTCATTCCTGGAGGAATTCTGACCAATCAGTCAGAAAGTTTGACCAATCCCACCTACACCCATAGATGATCCTGACAACATCCCCTGTCCTCCCCAACAGCAAGCTTGCACAATCCCTTCCTCTTTAGCAGACACTTTTGGCAAATCATGTCCTCTTCTGCAGAAACCAATCCCACCAGATCCCGCAGAAAGTTTGATAATCCTTGCAGAGTCTTTCTTAACCAGTCCCACCCACTCCAGCAAACATTCTTGGCCCATCCTGCCCAATTCTTCAGAAAGTTTGATCAATCTCGCCCACTCCGACATACATTCCTGCCCAACCCTTTCCTTTCTTACATACATTTTGACCGAACCCAAATAATCCTGCACAAAGTTTGAGCAATCCCAGCCATTCCCATAGACACTCTTAACCAATCCCACCTGATCCCACAGAAAGTTTGACCAGTCCCACCACTTCCCACAGATACTCCTGACCAAATCCTGTAATATCAAAAGAGATTGTCCCACTGATACTAAAACAGTCACCGTGTCCAGCATTAATGACGTATTTTCCTGTTATGTCCATGTTGCAGGTGCATAGGGATGCATTAGCGTTTACACTACAGAAGGTATGTGGTTAAATGCATCCCAGACCAACTCGGCAAGTGGTCTGAGCGAATGCGTCATGAACGCATCTTGGAGGTCGTTTACACTTGTATTTAGCGCTATCCAGTTGTGATCAGATCGCCCAAGACTCATTTTAATACCAAGTGTAAACAGGGTCAATATGTTCTGATAAACTTTGTTGGTCCTACTTCCAAAAATCATGAATTTATACTACAGAATCCCTGGTTATGAATGAAGTCCAATTTACACAAACATGTCATGCATACTGCAAGGTGGTATTTCTTTGTTTTTTGGGTCCTATGGGATCCCAGTCCAGATGCACATCTGTACATAAATGCATCATCATGTACATTGACAATCAGTTTAGCAGTCTCCGTGAGGCTGATCGTGGTCATTTTATTCACTTCATTCATGTTATAAAGGCACTAATGCGTTGGGCATTTCTATCTTCAGTATCTATGATCCACTGGATAAGTTGAGTGGTTACACGTCTGGCTGCATATTTTCTTTTTTTTTTTTTGGTTATTGACTCTGCCTGTACTAGTCATCACAATCACATTCCTATATAATATTCATACTGAGGGTAAATAAATAAAATTGCTTAAATCCTGTTACTTACAGACAGCTTAAAAGTAGGGAATTAGTGAAATTGTCCTCTAATTGGAATGAACAATGTGCTTCTTACATTGAGTGTAGAGACTGGATGAGGAGAAGATGAAAGGAAGAAACAAGCCAGATATCGTTTGCACAAACATTCCTTTCCCACATAGTGTACATTCTGCACTGTCCCACAGTTTCATCTCATAAAGGTACATTGAACAGAAGCACTCACCCTTCACACGCACACACACACACACACACAAACACAGGGAGCCTGAAAGCAAATTAACCATCAGCAACCATCGACACTAAAGCCCACTTGATCGCACACATATGTATACTGACTTTCCCACTTGCGTGTACACACATAAGCACAAGCACAGACTGTGATATTCTTAGCTGAAGACTTTTACACCTGTCAGACTCAGCTGACGGCAGAGTCTTTTATTTCTGCCACCATCAAGTTCTGATCTGTAACCCCTTTGCCCTTTGAGGAATAGAAGATCGGTTTATCTGTGAGAGGAAGAAAGGTTTTTATTTTTTCAACCACCTTCCCTGCTTTAATCTCACACCGCGAGGAAACGTGCAGATGGAAACCTGTGAGAGCTGTGAGAAAACTGTCAGCAAACGGTCCTCATTATGAGAAAGTCCCTTCAGCAGTAAAAGTTCAGCCCGTTCAAAGTAGACGATGAAAGAATGAGAAATTAGAGTGATGAAATGTAAAAGGCAAGGATGAAACCTCACTACTCCGGAATCATACGACGGTTTCAGAACAAAAATATGCACAAATGAGTCGTCGGAATTTACACCACAACTGCAAATTTAATACCAGTGGAAGTGCAGTGATGAAAGTGAGACATGCGTGTAATTGATGCAAATCCCATTAAAATGGTGTAAGGGGCCTTGATGAATGTGCTTTGACAGATGCCACAAATCAAAGGAAAATCGTAAACCGTACTGTTCCGCTCATTTCGACTGAACAGTTCAGTTTTTCTTTGTCAAGTCGTAGGAGTTTTCATTATTTTGACAATCAACTGTGCTAACTTTTGAAGATGGTGCAGACACTGTCTCTGTCACATTGCTAGTGTCTGTCAGTACTCAATGGCTTTTAAGAGATAATCATTTTCAATAGGAGAAATAAAGAATTTTGGATTTTTGACTCCAATTCTCAGAATGCGATATAGTCTTCAAATCACTTCTGTAATTCTGGGTATCTGCCAAGAGCTGTAAATGTAACTGTAAACATATTGACAATAAATATATTCAGATTTCTGATATTCAGACTGTTCCGGGTGGATTTCAATTCTCTGTTGCATTGACGCATTAATCATGAAACAGAGAGATAACAAATAGGCCAGAGGAGGATCCCAGCCTTGATGCTGCTTATGAATTCTTAAGAGTTTGGCTTATGTGGGTATTTAAATGTCATGATTATTAGAGAACGAGTGGATCAAGTCAAATTACCTGGCCTGGATGGTAAGGGGAAAAAATCTTTATGTAGAGCTATGATGTCCAGATTGGTGCTGATTCAAACAGCACAATAAAATAATGATTCGGCTATAGTACGTACAGCCCTCTTACCACGATTTTACATATAAAGTAGCCTATGAGCTAAAAGACAAACATTATTTAATTTCCTCGTTCTACAATAGCTTATAAAATTGTAGCAGGGCAGAAAGGGTATAGTCACCATCCCGAGACATTGCTGCATGTACTAGTACCAGATTGCCACAGGACAGCTCGTAGGCATCCAATGCAAGTCAGTGAAACTTCTGCGGGCGACTGAGGCTCCTGTTCAGTGCAACATGACAATAACATCAGTACAGTATAGTCTCTTTTGATCCAGGTCTCAACTGCATTCATGCCTACCACAAATTCCACCTCTTTAGAGAGAATGGAAGCTCCCATGTCATGTCACGTGTTTTATCTTAGGTTCTCCGTGTGCTCTTGTTCTGTCACATGCCTTTCTTTCTGTTTTGGTCCACTCTCCACCCTGTCATGTCATTGTCCGTCTGTCCTTAATTGTATTCGCCTTTCCTGTATTAGTTCTTGTTTAGTTAGCTTTTTTTTTCCCCCCCTTTATATCCTCCGTGTGTGCACTGTTGCAGTCATAGGCTTCTCATGCTTTTGTTTTGTTAAGTCAGATTCTTGCTTTCCATGTTTCCTATTTCTGTATTCTCCTGGCTTAGGCCTTTGTCAGTTTTCCTTGTTTCTGATTATGGATTATCCCTTGTTTAACTTTGCCTGCCTGTGTTTTGACCCCTGCCTTGACTTGCATCACGATTCTTGGATTTACCCCAAATAAAGCCTATGCAGAGTTTACACACGTGCATTCTGTCTCTACTTGCTGCACATTACAATGCCTTGATCATTCGCAAGAGAGAAACAGAGAGAGGAAAAACAGGCCAGAGCGGAATCCCAGCTTGGATGTTGCGGATGCATTCTTAAGAGCTTGGCTTATGTGGAGATGTGAAGGTCATGGTTATTAGTGAAGGAATGAATCACGTCAAATAACAGCAAGAGAACCAGGCCAGGACGTTATGAAAAAAAAAAAAATGTAATGTACTTATTATATGACTAATGAAGGACTGATATATTTCGCATAATATTACACTTTCAACACATAACTAGTGCATGATATCATGCCCACAAACTCCATACATATGGGGCTTATTGAGTTTCACGATGAATAGGCCAAAATTGCTGGCCTGAGAAGAGAGGTTGGTACTAATAACTGGGTCAATGCCTGAATTTAAATTATTCTCAAAATGAAACTAGCAAGCAGTGACTTCATATGAATGAGTTTAAAATTGTCACATTGACTCATAGCTCACGGGTCATTCTTCAAGACTCTCCCATACATGATCACTTAATGAATTCATTTGAAAGGAATTCACGACACACACACAAGAACTTGGATGCGAATATGACCGAAGCATTACTGAGCAAATAAAAAAAAAAAAGCACAAAAGATTTGGGCCAAGAATCTTCTTAAGCGTTCTTCACAAATGATGAATCAATTATTAATTAAAATCGCTTGTTTTAATCTGTTTATCTGTACTTCCGAGATGAAATGATTTGATACAATATCATTTGGAGCGGTTATATTCTGATTATATTGCAGCATACTGCACAGTGCAACGTGATTCAGGCTTGTTTAAAAACAGCTTTAAAAGGGAGGAGTGCAATGCCATGTCTCTTTCGATGTGACAAAGAGGCCACGCATCCTTCACTATGACTGACAGACAAGTAGCCGCACCTCCTACACAGGCCAGGCATAGAGATTCATGGAAGGCATCTAAATAAAAGTACACTGCTTTTAAATCAGTTCTGCTAATTGGAAACATTGCGACTGGTCCACCATTTTGAATGACAAACAACTCGTCATAATTAGCGATGATAATTCTGCCGCTCTCTCAGCATGGCTCTGTTATCACAAACATTCCTGCAACATCCAGAAGCTTGTCATGTTTCTTGATGACTGACAGTTAGTTGGTCCTTACAAACAATGGCTGCAGTGTATGTGAGCTGGGTGAAATCATGCTCAACAGGTGCTGAAGGTCGCTTTCCCCCTGAGGTGCAACTCTGTACCAATGTACAAGGTTATGCTAATCATCTGCCCTAAAGTCAGCAGGATAAAGAACTGGTAAGAAAGAATCCTCACTCGCTGGGGAAACCACTGTCTGAAAGAATGAGTTTAAACTCCCATCTCTCTCTTGCTTCCATCTCATATTTAAGAATGCAAAGAATGCTTGCTTTGAAAGTAAGTGACAGCATTTCCACGTACATATACACACTTTGCATGCAGGTAAAAGAATCAAGCCCAAAGCAATCAGCCTGCCATGACTGCCTGCAATCAAATTAAAGAGTGCTGAACATTCCGTGGCAGGAACGAGCAATCACAAGTGTAAATGTGTCCTTGGTTTGTTTGGGCTTCCATCACCAATGAGAATTTAGCATTGATTGAACCATTTCTCAATATTTACGTATCACCACCAAATCCGGTCGCACAAAACTGAGGACGTGGAAACTGTTCAAAATCATCCAACAGGACGTTTTTGTTTTGATGCTTTTCCTTTGTTGCAAACTGTGGGTCCTAACATGGCTTGACATGCTAACAAATAACTCGAGCAAGCGCCTGATGAATCGCTCCTGACGCACAACACTGATAACAGGCAAACGCCGCCACTACAACGAGCTCACCTCATTTCCACAAGAGACAGGCATTAATGCAAAGGCCTCTCTCCAAATTGTCTCCCATTTACAAGTCTGATACGGGCATTAAATGGTTGGTTAGCTTGCTGTCCTGGTGCATGTGGAAGATGGAAATTTGGAGCTTACCCATTAATCTACCACTGACACTGACAGGCTTGCTCTTCACAAAGTTGGAATATAGCAAAGTGCTTAGAACAGATATCCATGATCTATTATCCGTTTTACAGTGAAGCAGGTTGAAGAGAGTGTAATAAGATAAATAGTGAAAGCATGGACAAGGACATGTTTCAGGGTCAGGTTATGATGGATGATTGACTGAATGCACCAGTGGAAGAGGGAAAGTGGTGGTGTGAAGGGTATAAAGAAGGGAGCGATGCAGTGTGTTGCATAAGCATTCACCACTATGAACGCTATAAACTAAGAAATGGATTTAATTGGGATTAGGTGTCATGAAATTACATATAATAATCCACAATATGGCACGCAGATGTCCATTCAAATTCACACCCAGATCATTGACTTTTGCTGGATGGTTCATGTTAGGTAGATTCATGATTGTGCCACATTCTTCCATTTTTAATAATAATCCATTATGATCATTATTACATAAATGTGCTTTGGTGGGTAAATAATACTAGAACTTTCCCCCAGATATGTTTTGATAGCTTCTTGGTCTTTATGGTGCTCTTTGTTTAGTTATGTTCTCTAACAAACTGTTACGCTCTACATCAAACTATTATGTGACTTCTGAAGGCAACTGGTTCCACGGGAACTCATTTAGTTCCATTTTGATTTCACAGTGAAGGGGTGAATACTTATGCAAGCACAACTCTCAATTCTGGTTTTGCAAACGATATAGATTTTCTCCTTAATTCATTATTATGAGAAATTTTATTTACATTCATGACAGTTATGTCCATTTCATTTCCAGTTTCAATAGCCTCACTGCTAATAAAACCGATTTTAGATACCAAATATGTCTTGGCTGATCCATTACATTTGGAGTAAGTAAAACTGTCCATTTCATTTTCTCATTCTAAAATGTGGAGAGGGGTGAATTATGCATGGCATGGTATTTAACGTCTACATTTACACATTTTTACAAGTTTCAAATTCTAAACTGATGCTTGTTCGTGATACAGGAATCCCACCAATGCTATAACTTTATACATATATACTGTGCTATGTAATTATTACAAGTCTACACAGGATGATGGCATGCACTCTGCTTATCCCTACATCTAAGCTTACCAGAGCTCAAATGGAGCAACGACAGTCATCAACATCGATCCATATTCCCAAAATTGAGGCACTCAAGAGTCCAAAACCAGGCACACAGGTAGGCTGTTTAACAACAGGATGCTGCTGGGCGAGCA
The DNA here is from genome assembly GCA_030068235.1 of Notoglanidium macrostoma. Lineage (NCBI taxonomy): Eukaryota > Metazoa > Chordata > Actinopteri > Siluriformes > Auchenoglanididae > Notoglanidium > Notoglanidium macrostoma. Next base: position 15,371,859 of record JAQQZR010000007.1, read on the forward strand.
GAGCAAAAAAGACAACTAAAATGTGAAAAAGACAAGGCTGAAGACTGCCCTGATTGCAGCATGCTCTATCTTGCCAAAAGTGTCATTCTGTTCTACACATGTTCTCATGCTGAATACCCTTGAATAGCATTCTGTACATTCTGTGCCTCTTGACTTCCCTCTCTCCCCTTTAGAAATAAATATCCATGTTATCACATACCAAGTCAGTCAGAGTTTATAAGAACAGGTGTTAAATGGAAGATTATGGTTGTTAAAAAAAAAAAAAAAAAACTGCAAAAATCAACATCTCGATAAATCATGTCGTGTGCACAAAAAAAATAAATAAATAAAATAAGGTTTCATTTGTCATTCAGCTCAATGCCCTGACTTGTTGGCTGTTGCAGATTGTTTTATTAGGATGAGGAGGAGGAGGCTTGGAGAATTGTCTGCTGAAACATGGAATTATTTATGAGTCTATTTAAAGAATCTTCTTTCAAAGCATGCTTCTCTCAGCACCTCAGAAACCAGAAGGAGAATCAAAGCTCTTAGCAGGATGCTGCCTCAAACAAGCAGGTGCTCAAAGTGTAGGTGATGAACTGAGCTTGAGGCCCAGCTCAAGAGAAATGAAAGACCAAAGAGGATTGAGAAAAGATTGGGTGAAGAAGAGAGAACAGAAACTGTACAGTGCTCTAAAACCGGACACCTTCTTTTGCACTGTAATTAAAAGCTTGAGGTAGTGAGCTGCTTACAAGGTTTCTGGCATGTATAATTGGCTGTGCATTCCTTTTTCATGCAATTTTTCTTCTAAGTCACACAAGAAAAGGCAGCCAAGAGGATGCCCTGAATTGAGGGCTGTTTCATGATGGTCTTCCAATTTCTCGTTACATGCACCTTTTCCAAGCTACTCCTTGGTCTCCGTGTTCATTCGTCCATTACCGATGGCTGTTTGAAAAGCCACTGTGGCGCTTAAAGGCTCTGTGAAACTGACGACTGGCTGGAGTTTGAAGATTAATTCTTTTAAACCTGCTCACTTCACTCAACTCGTTTAAGTCATTCTTTGGCAAAGCTGTCAAATTCAAATGGTTGTTCAAGGCACTGAGACACACTATTGGGCAAAAACACCTGTAAATTGAGCCACTCACATTTCTGCTTGACGGAAGGGCATGAATATCTTGACAAGGGTGCTTATCTTTGATAGTCTGTAATTGCTTCTCCAAGGCCTGTTCAGTTTGAGCCCAAAGTACCAAGATCCTAATGGCAATTGGCACATTAAGTTAATGCTTGTCCTTGACGATGAAGGTTACAGTAATAATTTGGGTAATGGAGCAAGTGAGGTCTTTCAAATACAGGCAGACATTTCTCTTCTTGCTTCTCCAGGGTATGGTTTCTCACTTTGAAATTTGAAAAGAAAAAGTCAGGCAAAAGAAAGAGTCAAAACCTTCCAAACAAGCTTTCTGTCTAATCAGTCTTAACAGCAGGCACATTTCTTATTTCAAATTTCTTAATGTCCAGTTACATAAAATTCCTTGCTCGAGATAAGTCACCAGCATGACAGAATGGTGACGTGACAACCGTTCCCTTCTAATGCCTCGTCATTAACGTTTATTTCATGGCTACGAAGAAGTCTGAAGTTGTTTTGTTTCACTCCTGACTAATGCCGTCAACTAGATCTATTTTGTAATACACAGACAGAATAAACACATACTTCTTTGTTCATTCATCCTTAAATATTGTTTCATCATCGACTTTTCGTAAACAAGCCATCTCATCAGTTTGCTAATCAGACCAGAAAGGGTAAACAAAATGAAAAATCTATGAAAGTCTGTAAAACCTCACCCTTTCTGGACTAAATTCTCCAGCCCTGTAGCTAGTCTCTGGTCCGATGAGCTACCTTCACCTAAATCATTTACATAAATTCATGTGATTTGAATGAGCTGCAACAGAAGATATGCTACAAAAGCCGAACGGATTCATTTTTTAGCAAAGCGGAGTTGCTGAATTACAGCCACCGGAATCATTTTCTGGGTCCGCAATTGGACCATGGTCCATCTGACGACCCCGGCTCTACAGGTTTGAAATGTATGCGGTTAGTACCAAGCCTTTAGCAAAAATATTAATGTGGAGTTGAGCCCATTTGCAAAGCACAGTCTGTGTCCAACATTTTCAGCTCACGGCCGTAGCCTAGGGCTGAACCATTTCTCAGGGAGAGCCACCCCATTTATCGACTCCACACGTGGACAAGAAGGATAGAGGGACAAGAGGAATGATCAGTAGACACTTTTCAGTCCCCAATCAGGTTTCTTTCAGGTCTCAATCAGCTGCACATTAGGGTGCCTTAATTGTCCATCATGTTCACACAAAAGCTGCTCAATGGCTAAATGGACCATTTTCACCCAGGTACATCTGTTCCTGTTCCTATTATATAAGCTTCCTGAAGAGCCTGGTATTTTTTTTTTTACTTTCCATCTGTGAAAATGTGATTACAAGAATAACGAGAAAAAAAAAACTGTCGAGACTCTCATAGTGCCCTGTATTGATCATGCCTGCCTGTGAGATTTAAATTTTCTTTTTTCCTTACTGACCTAAATGGTTCTTTTATAGAGCCTGGCTGGCGAGTAGACTGAAAGAGTTCGCCAAAGAATAAAATTCAGGAGATATAATGCACTTGCTTCCCATCCAACATTTCTCAAATGGAACACTTCAATTTAGCCACAGGAAGGAGTCCCTGCGATGCCACATGTCCCTGAGGGGGCAAGAGGGTGGATTTATGTGCTGTAAAATCAACAGCAATTTCACTTAACCTTGTTAGAGAACACTGAATTATAATGACAGTTAAGTGACTGAACAGTTAAACTCTGACATGAATGTCAAATTGGAAGGATTTTGAAACAGTATTTAAAAGAAAAGGAAGGATTTTAAACCTATAATCGCAATCCGTTTCATAATGAGCCAGTTAAGCATCTTGTTTAAAAGCACAACAAAAAATTCCATTTCTTGATGCTAGGTATAACAAATGAGAAGGATATCTTCATTCATATAGAAAATGTGCAATTGAACCCAACCACCAAGCACAGGTTTGTTGGTTTAAACGTTACTAGAAACTGTATTATATTCTTAGATTCATATGCAGATACAGGGTGCTTTAGTTCTCTCCATTAGTTGTAAAGAAACATGCATGCATTTCAACCCTGAAAAACATGCTATTTGTTCCGTACACATTATTTACACCGATTTTTTTTTTTTGACATTTCAAATGAAATATGAGTCTCTCCATTCAAGTAGTTATAGCTTTTCTTGTATGCCTGAAAGTAAGTGCCCGGGAGAGTTGGATGGACTTTACTAGAACAACTTTGTCTAAAGCTTAAGAAAATCATGAAAACTTACATCCATAAATAACATAAAACAATCATTGACTCCACTCCATAAGCTGCACCACCCTGATGTCTGTCTGATTGTGAACACTCGATCTCTACACCATTCATGTGCCCGGCATTTTTAATAGTGCACTGCGTCTAAAATGGAATTTCAGCCCCCTGTTGGCGCAGTTTAATTTTTATGCTCTTTAGTGTTGCCATACTTCAGCACTGTATTAGTTAGTTCAAGCCTTCTCTACAGTCCTTTCTTCATCTCGCCAATTTCGCCCACATCTTCCTGCCAGCAGGACTTCCACATCATTCAACGTGGCGATAACACATTGCTGTGCAGATGATCATGGAGAAATCTAATCTTAGCTTGTTGACAATTCGTCTGTTGGCACATTTGCTTCATTACTGTTATTGTTTTGTTCTTTTATAAAGACTCGCACCCACACAGCAGCAGTAGGAAACGACAGGCCTGCTTGCGCTCATGAAGGCTATTTGCATAGAATATTCATTCTCTGATGCCAACCATCCTCGACAGGGCCATTTGTGTCCCTTTCACATTGAAGCACGAGCTGCAACACAAAAGCTTAATTACTTATTTGTGCCGCCGCCAGACCTGTTATTAACTACACTAAGACAGAGCACACTTTTCATCTGAGTGGAATAAAAGCCAGTGTGAAAAAGGCACCGAAGGACGAGTAATGTTTTTGAGGTCTGTCCCTCTACCTTTTTTTGAATTCCTGACAGGAATGGATTCACAAAGTTAGCAGAAATGCAGGGTAAGAAAAAAGCAGAAAAAAATCTTTTCATTTCTGTCAAACTGCATCACGCAGGGCTTCACAGTCAGAACTCAAGAGGACCAGCTAGTGAAATATTTGAATTACAAAAAAAATTAAAAATAAAAAAATCACAAAATAAGTTCCCTGATTTCCTCTGAGCTGAATTATTTTAATACTCACAATCCATCATTTTTTTTTTTATATATCCAATCTGATAAATCCTTCTAGAATGAATGAGTTATGTTTAGATTCCCATCAAGTGTCTTCCTTCCTGCCAAACACCTGTTAGTCATTTTTGCTGCTATTTTACCTAATATCAGTATCTCTATCTAAGTAACGCTGTTCGCAGATGATGTTGTCCTGATTGCTTCATCAGGTCGTGATCTTCAGCTCTCTCTGGATCGGTTCGCAGAGGAGTGTGAAGCGGCTGGGATGGGAAATCCGAGACCATGGTCCTCAGCCGGAAAAGGGTGGAGTGCCCTATCAGGGTCGGGGGTGAGATCCTGCCCCAAGTGGAGGAGTTTAAGTATCTCGGGCTCTTGTTCACGAGTGAGGGAAGAAGGGAGCGTGAGATCGACAAGCGGATCGGTGCGGCGTCCGCAGTGATGCGGGCTCTGCATCGGTCTGTCGGGGTGAAAAAAGAGCTGAGCCGTAAGGCGTAGCTCTCAATTTACCAGTCGATCTATGTTCCTACCCTCACCTATGGTCATGAGCCATGGGTAGTGACCGAAAGAACGAGATCGTGAATACAAGCGGCTGAAATGAGTTTCCTCCGCAGGGTGTCTGGGCTTTCCCTTAAAGATAGGGTGAGAAGCTCAGTCATCCGTGAGGGGCTCAGAGTAGAGCCACTGCTCCTCCGCATCGAGAGGAGTCAGATGAGGTGGCTAGGGCATCTGATTAGGATGCCTCCTGGACGCCTCCCTGTTGAGGTGTTCCGGGCACGTCTAACCGGGAGGAGGAAGACCCAGGACACGCTGGAGGGACTATGTCTCTCTGTTGGCCCCTGGAACGCATTGGGGTTCCCCCGGAAGAGCTAGAAGTGGCTGGGTATCTTTGACTAAGCTGCTGCCCAGATCTCGGATAAAGCGGAAGAGAATGGATGGATGGACGGATATCTAAGAAATAATGCAAACTATAAATTGATTTTGTATCAGCAGTAAAAGGCAATGCCACATAAGGGCAATATACTAGATCATGTGGGTAATTGAGCAGGTAGAGCTGGTGCTTCACAGCTTGTGTCTTTGGTTCAATTCTGAGCTCAGGTTATGGTCCGTTGGGGGTTTTTGCACGTTTTCCTAGTTTCCACATGGATTTCATCTGGGTTCAAAAACCATGCTGGCTTGTCTAAATTGCCTCTAGGTATTGGACTGACGTACGCATCCAGGGTGCATTCACACTTCATGCCCAGTGCTCCTGGGATAGACAGCAGATCCAACGTGACCCTGACCAGGACAAAGCAGTTACTGGAGATAAATGACTATTCAAATGAAGCACAGAAGATAATGAATAGACATACACATACAGAGTCCATTACATTAACCACAGGCAGTGAGGTCCATTTGTGTGTTGTTTGGAAAGTTATGGCTACTGCTTAGATTTGTTGAGCATCGCGATTTCTGCTTATCACTTATTGGTGAATTACACTTATTCTAGTTTTGCTATTTGTTAAACCCCACTGTTTTATATACTGTAGTTATATGCAGTAAATATGTTATATGTTGTACAGTATATGGTATGCTGCATGAAATCATAATCCTAACCATCACATGTGTTCACAACTGTTTCACAAATGTTTTCACAATTGTGGCATGACTGGTACTGTACATTTTTATCATTGAAACATTAACCCATATTTAAGCAGAGATATACATGGAGAATGCATGACTATTTCCAAAAACGATCTCATCTTCTAGATGAAAAACAGTTAAGGAGTTCTCGTAACAGGAAACAGAAGGTATGATATCCTAGGAAAACTGCACCCTAGGAAATAGTCCCATGCTTCCTGGAGATTTTCCCACCTGCTGTGCTCATTGTTTCTTTATGAAGCCGCTTAGCAAATGTGCCAGATACACACCGGTTTAATGCCATCTGTTACTCTGTTCACCCAAGCTCATTTTCTTGTTTGCACCTGCCGAGAACACCGTTACCGAGCTCGTAAGTGGTTTCATGGGTGTTGCAATATTGAAAAAAAAATGGAATGCGGGTTTAATGTTTAATTATATATCTTTCGAAATGACATCGCACAATGCTGCTGACGATCTGCCAAACCTGGAAGACGCTGATTCAGGAACATGTGTACATGGATGAAAGGCACAAGGAAAATGGAAAATTACGACTGCATTGCAGTGATTTTTGGCAGTATCAAGCTAGGACAAGTAATATCAAGAGTCCCACAGTCACTATTGTGATGTTGCGCTTTGAGCCATTGAGTGGCTAATGCTACATAGAGTACTGTTGTGGAATTAACCGAAATGAGTAGTGTGTGGAAGCTTGTCACTTACACTATACTGCTGCCTTGTTGACCCACAGATATAATTTGAGAAAATCAATGAAGCATTTGAAAAAATACTGATAAACATATGAACAAAAATCTGAACAATAGTAGCAACTCTGGTTTGCAAAAAATGCACCAGCTTGGCTCGCTGTTTCAGCTTATCCAATAGCATGCATTTATGTAATTTTTTCATTGATGCCAGCTCACTGGACCGGAGTCTAACTACAGGGAAAGCTAAGGAAAGCTTTTTTTCCCTATTTCTGGCCTGATTAATGATCTGCATGATGCATTTAACACATTTATTTATTCATTCATCTTCAGTAACTGCTTTATTCTCAAAGGATAAAGCAGTTACTGAAGATCAAAGTCATGATGGTTTATTAATGTGCTTACATTTTGGTGAACAGAACCAACAAAGTTTCTTAGACGATACCACAGGCAGGTGCAAACAAAAATAATTATTAGGCAGGATTGGTTAAAGTGTCTGTAGGAGTGGCCTTGAGTGGGATGAGAAACAGTCACGTGCTCACGGACTTATTTCAGAGTCCACACAAGTCAAAAGTGGCAAAGTGAAGCACCGCTGCGAAACAAAACACAACCACGTCTAATGTTCTTATGTATAGCCATAAATAACCTATAGTGGTTAAGCATTAAAAGGTATCTTTCTTGTAGCGATTCAGTCATGTTAGTTGCTTATCCAGACCTAAGAAGAACTGTTCCTTAACAAATTTCAGTTGAAATGGCTCAACCTACTTACCCGACCAGTGCTATATTCTCTGACCACAATTCTTGCCAAGGCTTTATTTCCAAATTTCCAAATTCGCCTCCTGCACACGTTCTGCTGCTCGCCGATGGGTCCGCTTCAATACAGGAAATAGAGGATGCCAACGGTGTGACCCAAATAACACCCTAATATCCCTCTTTATTTTGCCTTTTAAAGGTTCAATTGTTCACTTTGATTTATGTGCGCACTCCAGCTCCCCGGGATGCAACACAAACAACGGTAGTGGTCATTATGGCCTATAGTCAAAATAAGTGAGATGGATTTAACCCTTCACATTTTCACACTGGGCTGCGGCAGAACACATCCACATCCCATTTACTGTTACAAATTCAATTCTAGAGCATGTTTGAGAGTGCATCTTAAGATGTTCTAGACGAAGCTGCACGTTCTTCCCTCCTTGTGGGGAAGAGGCTCATTTATTCAAAAACACAAGCAGTTATGTTGATGCAAGGTGCTGGCTCAAAGCGGGTGGCATGCTCCATTATGGATTCCAACACACAGCCCACTGCTTGAGGGCCAATTAAAGCATGACCTCTGTGAACTTTTTGGAATTCAGGTAATGAAGAGGCTATAGGGGGTGAAGTATACTATTCATAAGTATACTGTGAAGTATTGGGACCTTCATACAAATTTAAAACTGTATACAGCAAATATATATATATATATATATATATATATGAAATTCTATTTGTTGACTAAGCAATTCCAATGCAAAAAACGCAAACCAATGGCAAGATATTCACACTTGGCTCTGAATTGCTGTCATTTTTTCCCCGCCATCTCATTCCTCCAGCGAGTTTGCACAAGCATGGTGGCTTCTCAGACTACGCAGAGTAAAGCTTGCAAAACAAATTATGTAATGTTACATCCCCTGGAGAGGAATATCGTAAGACGGGCCCAAACTCACCTCTTTCTACCAGAGAACCAAGCAAATATGCACTCAGCAGCTCATACTGACAGTAGTAAGCACTAAAGTAAGGATGGTATTGGTTACCATCAGGCAATCTGTGCAAGAACTGCTTCAAAGTGAGACTCGGAGAGAAGGACATGAGGACATTGGCACCTAAGAGATACGGAAAAAGGGAACCTTTTACTGTATGTTGCATAAATCGAACTGGAATGAGCGTAAAATAGGAATTTACAACAACGAGCTACATAGATTTTTACATAAAAGCTCTGAAAATGGGATGCAAGTCAATGCCACTTTAGCAGAAACACAAAGAGGCTCTGGAAATAAATGCTTTAAGAGTTTAGGACTTCTCTGGCATCCTGTGCATGACAAAGAATGACAGAAAAGAGGCTTTAATGCATCTGTAACTGTATGGTCAAAATTGATGGTTAGATCAGTAACTCAGATTATGGCTGCGTATTGATCAAACACAAAGTGTAATTCAGGGATTGCACTGACCAGCAGTAGTAGCGGCCCAAGCTGCGGACTTTCTATTGTTTGCTGTGGTTTGGCAGAGGAACAGCTAACACCGCTAGTGTTATGCTAGTGACATAGGAGCACAGCTTTGGTTCAAGTTGAACTTGATTCAACTTTCTGAACATAACCCATTGCTCATCAATTTCAATTTAGTGTATGCTAGGAATGTTTCAGGCATTTTGACCAATCAAAGTGGCAAGATTCTTAAAGGGGTAGGACGTTTGATATTCTCTGTCCCAAAGCTACTAAGAACAAGACTCTAGGTCCTAGTATTCATTTTTCCAAGTCTCTTTTATCCGTTGCTGTACAGAACGTTAGTGCTTCGCATCACTTGAGTACGAGATAAAACTTCATTGAAGTATTATGGTCTGAGCATTGAGTTACTTTTCAGTGTGATCCCCCCTAACTGTAAGGATAGCAACAAAGTGAATTTCAGGACAATGTGGTGAAACCACTAGATGTTTGTCACTGCAAAGATATATGGGTCTGGTTTCACTTGTTGTTATTTTCTGTATTTTAGATTCTGTGAGTGGGAGCAGGTTCAAAACCTGATTCACCCTTAAAGAAATCGATATCCATGTGTTGATGCATCACTGAAGAAAAAGAGAATTGATTTTATATCTCTGAACCACATTAATGCATTATCTTTTGAAGACGTCTCTCTTCAGGCTCTCTGGCGTCACCCAATGACTTTTGCGTGTGGCTATTTTCTGCACCCAGGTGAATATCGATCCTGAGAGTATCATGGTCAGTGCCATGGCAATGGGTTAGCAATCGATCTGTCGGTTTCAGAGAGTCATTTGCATCTCCGCTGGTCTTCTCCTGTTACTCTTCCAATCCTTTGATGCAGAATCCAGCCTTATTATTTTTAGAAGAGCTGAAAGTATGGAGATAATTTGTTTGTGAAAAGTATGGAACAAAATTGCAAACCCCACAAGACAAAAATACGAGCAGTATAAAAGCCTCTGTGATTCTTTGTATCTATGATATTTGCTTCTAAATCTTGTTGGATTACACTGTCGCAAAATTGTTTTTTCTTCTGCCTATAGCATACTTTCAAATTTAAGCAATCGTAAATATGTTCCGCCAGAACAACATGGAAATGTTTTTATCCTCGCCGATGCGGCCATGCTGCAATGATCATTTTGGATACAAAGACAGTTTAACACATGTGCTGGAAAGAAAAAACTCACTATGCCTAAAGATTTAAAAACAACAACAAAAATAACTTTGCCAGCTAAAGGGTAATTTCCTCACACAGTGAATGTCAGACTTTGACCGAGTTGCTAGGTATCTAAGTGACTGACATAAACCTAATCAATTTAGTTTGTAATCAGATACAAACTGTCAAAATGCCTGTGATACACCCGTGCCACAGCTGGAATTGAATATCTAAACGTGATTTTCTCTTTGCTTCGGTGTATAACCAGAATTTTTGAAATATCTTATGGAGAGAAACCTATACATTCTAGAAACCTATTTAACCTATATATTCAGTTCACGTATATAGTTAATTATATGTAGTAGAAAATGTCAACTGAAGCATATTTCTGTTAGCTACGTTTTGCTTCTGAGCAATGCCGGGTGCATTTTTTCATTTTGTTACTGAATATTCACTACCAACTGCTACAGCATATTGCCCCAGAAATCTTGGAGACATTTGAATGTCAGCGTAATATAGTCTGTATTGCATTTTAGAGAACTGTCAGCTTTTATCTCCACACAAAGGCTAACACACCCAGTTCCTTCCTTCCTGCTGTGCATCTTTTCAATACACCCAGCTGTTCCTCCCATCCGTTTGCTTGATATTCATACTCCTCCACCGGTCTCTCGTTTCCTCTGTCAGTCTCGGAAAACGTATCTCTAGCCTTGCCACCCTCTGCCTCTCTCATGAGATCAGTTGGACACCAACGTTCACCTCGGTTTCCTTGCAAGAGTTTATCACGCTGACGTGCCATGTACACGCACTCTCCCTGTCTCTGTCTGTCTCTCTCTTTCACATACAATCACACACAATCCTTTCAGCATGGCAGGGATTTAGCCAACATCATCTCATACAGCAAGGCACACTTGAGAGAGACAGAGACACCACTAAACAATACACAACTCCCGTGATGCCACAAACAAACCCTCCAAACGTCCACATGCTCTTTTCGCGATTCGCCTGTCAACACCTGCTGTGTGGAGCAGAACGGCACCAATGTGTAGGATGTCAGTGAAATGAAGCACTACCTCTAGGTACTTCAGGAAGAATGAATTAAAGTAGTGTGTTTCCCATGCGGTAGGTCAAAAGGCTATATAAGGCACACAATTTTGAAATATGTGTTATACGAATTGTGAAATACCAACACGCACAATCAGAGATGCCATGGTTACATTTTTTAAGTTAAAGAATTATAGCCTATTTTTTACCCCGGAAAAATGTGCTGTAATTTAACCATTCATTCATTTATCTTCAGTAACTTTGATCATGATCACGGTCATGGTGAAACCTGAGGTGGGATACCAGTCTATTGCAGAGCACCATTTACAGAGCAGAACACCTAGATGCGGTTCAGTATAGCTGATCCACCTAACAACATGATTTTAGGAGATGGGAGGAAACCAGAGAACGTGGCGAAAACCCATAAAGAGGCGGGGTGAAAGTACTAAATTCCACACGGACAGCAACCTGAGCTCCGGATCGAAACCGGGGACCCAGGAGCCATGAGGCGTCAATGCTATCCAGTGGGTCACCATGCCTCCCCAAGCAAAAATCCCATTAGCAAGAGTGCCGACTTAGCTCAAAGATGATCCAGAATAAATCTCATGAGATCATGCAATGAGATTACTCATCTAAAACATTATGTTGGCACCGACTGGAGATAAAAAAAAAATAACCAACTCATAGTCTGGAAACTAGAACAGGCAGTGTAATATCTTCATCCTCCCTTCTCTAAAGACGTTTAAATGACAGAGAAGCGATACACAACATCATGTTGTACACACAGACCCACATTGCTGTGTGTGATTGTGAAGTGTGATAGTAGTGATTACAGTGATTATAACCACTCCTCATAAGTGGAGGAGAGGACAGACACAGTGTTTGATGAAATAGCAGTATCACACCATGTTCAGAGGTAGACTGCTGGGAAGCTGAAAAAAAGCCACGGTGTCAGATGCCTTATATGTGTAATCTTATGCAAATGAATGCAAATAGCAAACAGACTGTCAATTAAAAAGAGAATAATCATGTTAATATTTTTTTTTAAATGCATGGTAAGAAAAACTCAGACAGACATAGACTCTGTAAGGGTCAATGGAAGTCAGATTTAGCTTCTCCAACAACCACAAACTGCAGGGCTGTGGCGTATTTCTGACACACTCTAACCAAGCAAAAAGGCAAAAGGTCAGGTTGGCTTCAGGACTAAATGTCAGTAAGTGTAAATAGTGCTGAGGCTGCACTTCAGAAAGCACCACCTGCCATTTTCAACAAGCTACACAAAGTCAGATAAGCACAAATCAACACACTCCAGGATTTGAATGTTATTGTAATGGCTGGAGGAATAACCCACCTATGAGGATAATAACAGGACAGAACAGGGCGGCTGCTTATCTGAGTTTAAGAGCTTACGTTGCAGTCCCGCAAGCTTGCTGTAGGAGAAGACTGCCATTTCGTGGGAGAGATGAATATCATTTTAAAGCCACAGTATTGGGTGGAGACCTAGACATACACACACGCATTGTGTACTTTCATTCACACGGAACCTTCCCTTTGTCTTGCACGTTCAGAATTGAACACAGGTTCATGACTAGGTTTAGTACATCACTACTCGCTACTCTGTGTTGGTGTGTGGACATACAAGAGCAAAGACAGATTACTACTGTATTTATCCGTGTCCTAAAATTTTGAGTCCAACTTATGTATTCTGCTTATGAACAACTAATAAGACCATTCTTCTTAAAATCCAAGATTTTGTCATTGTTTGTTTGTATTGATTATGTAGGCACATTGTGACTGTGGGCAGAAGTCCAAGTGCCACTGGTTTCAGCCTCACGCTCTCTGCCTACAGTTCACAGAGCATGTGATGTCTTCTGTACACTTGTTTTGGCCACAAGATTCAGGACCTTCAATGCTGAAACCTGATTGGGGTTCCACATGTCCATGTATTAGGGATGTAACAGAATATTAATGCATTATTCAACAGGGTATCTGGTTGACACTAGACATGTGCTGGGACACTATAAAACACAACAAACAAAGTTATGAGTATATTGTTTACCTTCATGTGGGCGCAAGTCTGTGCTCAGATAAAGCTACAGAACATGAATGTGTGGTGCTACAGATGTATTTACAGCATCCTTAGCAACACCCTGGTCAGGGGTGTAGTGGTTTAAATTAGTTAGTTTTAACTGTTTATTTTGGGTATAAACAAAACCAACTAAAACTGTTAGAAATATATATATATATATATATATATATATATATATATATCTATATATAGAAATGAACAAAAATATTAACTGTGCAAACAGATTAAAAACAAACAAAAAAAACCATTCCCCCCACACACACTAATTGTTGAGGCCAATTATGAAATTGAGTGGCGTAGCTAAGGTTGAGGGTCTGTCTCTATTTCCAGGGGCAGGGTTCATAGTTCATTTAAAAAAATTCCTGGGGTAGGCCACACCCACTTCAGGGTTAAATCCAAATACAGATACAACAAGAAGGGTACTTGGAGAGTACAGACCTATGGAACAATAGTCACCTCTTCTATGATATGCAAATTGGCAATTACAAACAGGTATTATATGTCCAGATACATTTCTGTTGTTGTAATCGTATTTCTACATTGGCTACGTTTTGTCACTACTGAACTGGATTTTGAGATGTATGGAATTGTTGAGTGCAGATTTCTGCCAAGCCCAAATGCTGTCTCTTGCAACATTAGCAAAAGTGAAACTATTTTCATTGAGCCGGTCTGTGACTTTGCTCCAAAATGTTATGGGTTCTTCCTTGGCCCATGCTACACCTTGCCACCAAGTTTCATGGAAATCAATTTGGTAGGTTTTGTGTAATCCGACTTCAAGTCACACAAAAAAAACAGAGACAAACACACCACACCGAAACCTGGATAAAATATGGATATTTGGAGCTTCTGTGCACCAGTATTCATCGGGAACACAAACTTTTAAAGCTTGCACTAATCAGTGGACTTAACAAAGTTCCTGGAAACGCATTTTTAATTGTGATTTATAGAGTAGCAGTTAGCGTTAAGTAAATGAGGCAAAAAATCCATGTTACCACAGATGTTTGTGGTTAGTTATCTGCCATCAGCTAAACTGCCTCTTTATTTGAAAGTAAGCAATTCTTAGCCATGTTTATTGACAAGACTTTATTTATTGACAAGACTTAGAGCTATAGACCTATCCCTGGTCTCTGGGTGGAAAGAATGGCCTAAAGTTCTCCTGTGATCATGTACTGGCAGTAGTTCGAAATGGCCTACAGTTTAATGGGTACTGGATGAAGAATGCGTTAGCCTTCACCCTATATGCAATAGCGCATACTTGGCTAGTGAGTATGCATTGGCTAGGATTGTATTGGGAGAAACCTGGGCAGAAATAAACACACACACACACACACACACACACACCGCACTTACGCCATTATGTTGCAAAGTAGTAACCCCAAAGAATGGTCTTTTCAGATTTTGCCAATGCCTTGAGTTATGTCAGAGTACTCAAATAAAACTGGATTTCTAAAGTGCTAATATGCATATCGCAAGCCCCCAAGATGTATCGGCTTTAAATAAGTTATTTCTGAATAATAAGTATCATCGGAGCTATATTAGAATTTGATAACTCCTTAAATAAAAAGTTCTTGGACTCAGACTTTTAGATCATGACGTTACACACTGATATGTCCATAAAGCAAGTGAGGATTGGAATATGAAGAAGATAAGAGAGAGAAAGTGTGGAGTTATTGAATACAAAGGAGAAGGAATGAAATGGCAAGAGAGAGAACAAGAGGGCAAAAGAAATGAGAAACAGCAAGAGAGTGGATAAGAGAGGATAAGGAGGAGGGTGTGCAGGAGTAGCGGGCTGGCACTAATCCAGAAAGAATCCCAAGTGGACAGAGAAAGACAGAGAGAGAGAGTTCACACTAAATAAAAGAGCTCAGCAAGGGCACACAACCTCGCGCGCACACACCTGGTGTGCCAAATTCATTAGTGCCACTCATTTCACAAACAGTCAACTTTAGCTATTGTCGCACCTGTATGTTCCTAATTACGATTCAGAAAAAAAAAAAAAAAAAGAGGTTTCATGATCGATGCAAATCACACTGTAATTACTGCAAGCATCCAAATTCAAGCACAAATGCGATCCTAGTCACATTACAGACTAATCATGAGCTAGCTAGAATACACACACACCTGTGCAACTGTCTGATTTTTTGAATACAGCATGAAGTAGTGAAGTGCAGATAGGCACGAGGCAACATTATTTCTTAAATCCCACCAATAACCAACGATTTATTATGATTTTATCACAACTGATTGTTCCCAAGCCTCATGTTATTTTCCTGGACCATTGATTCTGAGGAGAGCTTGGTTTTGCCAAAGCCAAAAACAACTGCAAACAATTAGCTTTGGATTTATGTGTGGTAATAAACCAAGGCACGTCTTCTATCTGAGCAAAGCCAAGTCATTACAAATGCTGTTTAGTGGACGAGCAAAGAGCAGTCTTTATGATTACAGCTGCAGTTCTTAGATACAGAGCTACAGTAACCCGGTGAGATTATACACTGAAGCAAGGGGAGGACATCGGAATAAACTGTGTTTTGGAAATGTAAACATTTAGGGATCCACGTGAAACTAACCACAGCATCGGAAGGAAAGCAAAGTGTATGAAAATACTCACAAAAGCTTGCTAGTCTTTTTTTTTTTTTTTACATAAACATGCTTATTTTATTCTGTTGAAATAGTGGTTAGCGTGGAACTAGGACTGACTACATAATAAGCTTAGCCTGGTCCCAGCTATGCCTGAAATTTCAAGGTGACAGTTTTGTCTGTCCAAAATTAGGAACAGAATTACAGCATTGTATTCACCAAGAAAGACCAGCCAAATTTTGGCAATAACTGGACAGGTGTCCTTATGCTGCACAAAAAAAATCAGTGCTGCTTAACTAGACTGACTCTTTACAAACAGAGCGCAGGGCATAAGGGGTGATATCTTGAAATGTGCACTTTAAAATAAAGGTTCTGTATATTCCAATAATTGGCACATGTCTAGATGCAGGTATGTGTTTGAAAAAGGGAGAAACCTGGCACCAGAGATTATACCATGTCAAATCTGACACTTCCACCATGTCAGGAATGGCATTTTGAGCAGGCAATGTAGCAAGACGGTCAATATTGCAAAACTGCGTCTGCTCACCAAATGACACCTCACAGTGATGTGATATTAAGAAACCCCTGCGATTTTAGCAATAACATGGTATTGAGAAATGTCACAGTGCAGGACTGGCTGAGTTAAAACCCACTGACCCACTGACAGAAAGTGAAAAGTGAAAATTTTATTCGGACTCACGTTCGCCTCGTCATCTTGTAAAATATTCCTTGCTCATAACACATTCATGCCTCCGTGGCAGGGGGACCAATCTCCCCGCCAGCAAATATTTATCGCGGCTCACGAGGAATCACATTATGGACGTGTCGACTGCAATAAATATTTGGCAGGAAGCGGGGGAAAAAAATTGAGGCGGGCAAAGAAAGAGCGTGAAAACGAAAGAGACAAGGGCAGTATGATTATAAAGGGTGTTCATTCAGTATTAAACTAAACAAGCGTGCTCATCCATCTCTTTGTTTACTGCCTGAATATTTCTCAAACGCTTTTCATATAAATGTAGCGTAACGACCCAAAGTGGGCTGCTCTGCCTCGCCTCTTCATGTGAAAGACCCACTGTGATTCGTAAACTGCTGCTAGAGCTCCATTCATGCTTTTCACAGGAGAAGCCAGATGAGAGAACACATTCAGGCGAGCTGGTATATACTTACTGTATAAACATAACTGACCAAGCTGCTCATTTATAGGACGTTCATGTGTATTAGTTAAAGATGCATATTTTTGAGGATATAATGAGATATATACTTAAAGGCATTCTATAATTAGTCTTACAGTGAGTGGGTTACAAAAAGAATGCAAGGAGAAGAATTTACAACATGTGAAATACCTGTTCAGGGACCTGTAAAAACAAAAACCTGTAAAAAAAAAAAAATAAAAAATAATTTTTTTTTTTTAACTTTAAACTTAGTTCAAATGTTGCCTGTAGCCGAATGACTTAGGAATGCTCAATAGATGATATTGGAAGACGTTTTCAACTTCCATCTTGAAATCGAACAGTGAATAAAAATACAAATCCGTCACGTAGTGCTTGTTTTATAGTCCAAACATAATAGATAAGCATGCTTTTTAATGCTGCGCTGTACGAGTCACAAGGATTTGTGGTTTTATTTTCAGAATAAGCCACGGATATCTGTGACGAGATGCAATTTAAAGTGAACTCGTGTTTTGTTATTCACTTCTCTATGTCAAATAATTCCTAACTGTTTAAGCAATATGTCGGACACGATCATGATCTCTCATGGTGTAGGTTCTACTTTTAAATACATAAATCATATAAGTGCATACAAAGAAATACAGAGTAGTCATAGTTTCAAAACAGGTAGGTTTTGATACCTGGAACGGAGGAATGAAGATACAGGACCATTCAGATATGAAGGGCAAGCTTCTTCCACCAATAAGGAACTAGCAGCCTGAGCTTATCTCAGAATCATGCTAAAAGTTTAAGCATCCTGATTTTGTAGACCAGGTTGGTGTGTGGATGTGTAGCTCTGAACCATGGTCCATAGACAATATGACACACTTCAAGGACACGTATATTAAATTTAATTCTTGCTGAAACCAGGAGTCAAAAAGAGCACATTTGATGTATAATAACGAAAGAAATGTAGTGCTTCTAAAGATAATGGTTGCTGAATACAGCACACTGAGCATGCCGTTACTGCTAGCAATTACAGAAAGCATGACAAAATAATTTCTTAGTTATTTCTGTGCTCCTACTCCTACAAATTCTGGCATAACTGCGCGCTTGAAGCTATTGAGCCATGACTAGAAGTAGTCTCCTTAATGGTATGCACATCACTAAACCAAAAAACTACTACAAAAAGGAGGGGATAAACTCGTGTTGTGCTATTTCCTTTTATTCATCATTTCTCTGCTTGGTTCTATGAGTGACTTTAGAGTTGTTTATTAGCTTTCTCCAGCCTTTCATCTTACCAAGGTTATGCCAAATCTAGACTCTGTTACTCCAGTGAATTGTTTAGTCATCATTCTTTTATAGCAGATTTCATTTTATTTCAAAACTACTTGCCTATATTATTCTCCAGGTACAGTTTAGGCGTCAGATTCATGTTGCTTTGATTTCAATCTTGACTCACCAGTGACTCAGTGCTGTACACCAACCCTAAACTTTATCTTCAGTTATACTTACTGTAATTCCCTTGTCTTTTGACTTGAATCATAACCAGACAGCATGCGCTTCACAATGCAATTTTTAACTGATGCGAGACCTATTCATGCCTCTATCCACTTTGGTCTTTCAAATTGGGAAAGCATTGAATTTGAACATTTTGCTTAGGAGAGAGAGTACTGATGAGGTTGAGACAGCATGAAGCACACAGCAATCTAATCCTATTTCATAAGGAGGTGAAAATGGTGCACTGCAAAAAAAATTAAAACCGAATTTGAGGAGAAAATAACGTAATACTAGTGAAATGATCTTGCTGCACGGACAGACAATTTTACTTGACAAGACAGGTTGGAATAAGTTGGTTTCAGTCTGCAAATAGGTTTAATAGTCTCAGATTTGTTCTCTTGTAATCTTCTAATAGGAAATGCTAGATCATTTCGACTACATTAAAAACATTTTAACTTGCTAGGATGCTTTTTTTTTTTTTTTTGCAGTTTGCATTACAGTAAACAAACATCAGCCTTTTCAAGTTCAAGTTCAAGTGGCTTTTATAAAGATATAATTAAGTGGCTTTTATATAAATATAATTAAGGTCAGGGTGTTGTGTAAGCTTAGAACAGCTATTCTGACCTCGTTCATATGAAATTGATTAGAATTCAAGCTGTAATATTTACAAAGGTCAACAGGAATTCTACATTATCGTATATAGCACCCTAGCGCATGAGCAATGCCAGTACATCAGTAATAAAGGTCCACTATGTAGGATTTTGAGGGAATCTATTAACAGAAATGGAGTATATATTCCATAAGTATCTTTTCATATGTTCACCTCTAACTATGAAGCACTGTGTTTTTTTGAAAGCTTAGAATGAGCCTTTTATATCTACAAGGAGTGCGGGTACACCTGTATAGAGCTGCCATGTTGCGCCGCTACAGTAGCCAAGAATGGACAAACCTTTAGAGAGCACCTTCTGGGTTTCACATTATCGTAAGCAGCAGCATGATTCCAGAAGGAATCACTGGAAAGACGACAAAGAAGATGAAAGGACTACAATGAAGAATAAATAAGGGGAATTGGTGATTGCTGGCGCTGACTAACAAGTCTGAGAACCTAAATTTTGGAAAATGGAGGATCACTTGGAGGACGGAGGATCCTTATTATTTAGAATGGAAAAAGCATAGGAGTGTAAATGTAAGTACTTGGATGTACGCTACGGGCACCTGCCAGCCACCATATGTTCTGATAAGTGCTTGGAAAGGGAGGGGTAGGGAAGGGGACATTGCAGTGGTTGAATCCTACATAGTGGACCTTTAACATAACAAACTTCATCATCAAATCAGTGATGCTCAAGAAACTTCACACAAAACAAGACACCAAACACATCCAAAATATAAACAACTGCTTTCTCTTTTATCCTATTTAATCACCCATCTTCTGCTTATCCAAGCTGTAATTACCATCATTAAGCAGCAGTCTGTCTGGACCACTGCTGAACATGACATATTCCAATACTGAGAATCAGCATGCTAAAAAGAGGTAATTACTATTTATTATAACAGCTTTACTTTCCTTTGTAAAGTCTTTAAAAATTAAACTTTCTCCATTCACCATGTACCTTGATTTGATGCAATAAAAAGCTGTCTTTAAGGACCGAACCAAAACTGCAGCATTTGTTCTCCCATGACACTTACTTAATACAACACCGCAGTGTCTCTTACTAATAAGCTACTAATAGGATATCTATTCATACAAAAAAACAAAACATCCCTTGTCTCCAAGTCCATGATGAGCGACTTGTCGAGTCACGGCAGCGGGATCTAAAAACATCGCACCAAATTTTATTTAGAAACCTTAGACCTTCTGTAAACAAAGGCGCCAATAAACGTATTAAAATGTATTATCCAACAAAGGAAGGGAAAAATACAATTAAGGAATGCTAATGATTTGCTAATGTGTGAATATTCCCCAAGGATCTGCAGTGACCCTTTTGCTCGTGTTACCATTTAAGCTCACTTTAATCACACTGCACACTGAGGCTCGCTTTAATTCGCTGTTCTTTTGGAAGTTTAATGAAGGACGGTCCATTACTCTAATACAAATCAGCTTAAGCCTGCTGAAGTGGTCAGACAAACGGGTTTAGCATCAGGCGGGCTTCTGACTTGCAGAAACTTTGTGGATTTGTGGCATATTCAATCAGAGGCTTTGACAAAAGACATAGGATATAAGACATCTATGGTTTGTTTATAATCCTAAATTCTCCCTCATACAGTACCGTCTATGAGAAAGAACTATAGTAATAATAGAATTACAGGATTACTACATAAAAATTTCTTAGCAATCTTATAGTAATACTACCAATAACTATAGTACTCCTATAGGAATCTTATAGTACTTTGGGAACTATTATTAGACAGCACTATAGAAACACGACAGATGGGATGGATACTATAGCGGTATAACACAACACCAGAGAAGCATTATACATTACATAATATATACACAATCTAATATTATTGCTATAGTTCTTTTTCATAATGGCAATTTGGAACGAGGAGTTATACAACATGCTACTATACAGATCCATATTTATTCAACACAGATTCTGCAAGCTGTAGGTTTCTATTTTTTTGTTTTTATTTTAAAGCACTAAACACTTTCCCAGGTGCTGCGTTTTTAGACTCTGGCCCAGCTGATCATCATCCCAGTTTGTCACAGCTTCCTCATACCCATCACACTTTTTTAACTACATGTAAGAACACTTCAGTCACACAAAACTACTTTTACTGCACTACAGGTAAGAGATGTGAGTGCCTCTCATAGCTGCTAACAGGGTATGTGCACTCACTAACAAGCCCTGGATCCATGAAGTGGTGCACATTTGCAATTTAGCTAAGCAGACTGATGTGAGCAGGGCCAGGTGGAGTAAACAAAACACTGCTCACACATCTCTTATTATTCACGCTGATATGAAAGCTGAAGAATAGTTTCCAAACAGCAATTATGGAGTTCTGTGGGTGAATTTTGTTACGAGTGTTACGAACAGTTAAAAGTCACCACGAGCCTGTTTTGAAGACCGAAATTGAATAATGAATTGCTTGATGTGTCCGATGCAGAAAAAAATATCATTCGAAAACAGACCATGATTAAGTATTTGACTCAGTTCAGAAGCTCTTGCATATTTAGCCTTTTCAAGAAATCTATAAACAATATGAATGAGATAATTAAACCGCACACAGAAAAGGTGTTGATTAATTTTCCATAACAGCATGGCTCAGACAATAGTGCCAGCTGTAATACAAATAAGTTTTATATACACGTGTGTGTGTGTGTGAGAATGGTCTAACATGCTATCGTTACTATAGTTACAACTCATTCACAGAGACTTGTATGATAGAATAGATAGACCATCCAGGACTAATAGTGACCTGAATATTAAAATGTTATTTAATAAAGAAAATTTTTTTACAACTATTGATTTAGGGAAACTTTCTGTAAGGAGAGGTCTCCACCGTAAGTGCTTTTTCCTCCATGAGAGAGTCTTAAGGACAGGGCAGTTAGCTTTTTTTTTATTTTGCATGTTTTTTGATAACATGACAAATTGCATTTTTTATGTTTACCCTGTTCATCGCAAAAGATAGGGGACGGGAAGGAGTGACGATTTATATTTTCTATAAATGAAGTAGTAACAGGAACTAACTGCATCACAGACAACATTAAATGTAACTATAAAAGGTTGAAAAAAAAGGACATTTTGGTCATTTTCCAATCATTGGAAAAACGGCTGTGCTATAAAAGGAATAGAACACTTCAGGATATGCTGTTATAGGAAACCAATCACCTTCGGGGTAGTAACAGTAACTCCGCTTTTTGTTAAGTCGTATCACACCACCCCGTCATAAATTATTTTCCTATAGCAGCACACCCTGTCATGTTTTATTTCTTACTTATTACAACAGCGACGAGTGAAAATGGAGTCATTCGTGGTTCCTTGAGATTAAAGGAATGTGGTAAAACCTCTGCAATTCTCACACTTTGACCAGTCTGTGCACTCAGATAAATTCCCTTGAAATGATTTCATCATGAAAAGCACATTTTCTATGGTTTACTGTAGAAGCTGTATATTAGGTAGTGGGCTGGGGCTTGTTTTGCTATGTAGATAGAATCTCTATAAGATAAAAAAAAAAAAAAAAAGCAGGAATTTCAATAGGCATTCTAGCAATTCTAGCATATTTTCTAGCATAAAAAGAATTTATACTTGTGGTATAAAGTACAGATATTACATCAGCACGGCTTTACGGTTTTTTTCTGCTAAATAATCCATACCCAATTTTCACCCACCAGCTAGATCTCAATAGCGGTCATAGTTGGGATGCCAATTTGCCTTGTAATTATCCGATCTTGGTAAAAGAACTATTCAGAAAACTATTTTATTAATACTGCTTGTTAATAAGGCTGCTATTATCAGAGCTGGAAAAACGGGTCATAGCACACCAACACGAACAGTTTCCTCATGTGTAAAAAACACTCAAAACACCAAACAGGGTTTCTGTGTTGCTGACAGTTTTCTAAATGTTATAAAAGCCGGAGCCGAACACAACAAAATGAAAACAGTTTAATTGAATGAAGCTTATCCTGTACTCAGTCTTGTAATTAAATTAAATATAATTAATGCACGCCATGCTGTTTACTAGTTTTGATATGTGATTTGATTTAGTAAGACGTTTAAAGGTCCACTATGTAGGTTTTAGCAGAAATTTATATAGTACTCATAAGTATGTTTTCATTAGTGTATAATTTACCTGTAACTACAAATCGTTGTGTTTTGTAAGCTTAGAACGAGTCGTTTATATCTACTTATGGAGCAGGTCCACTCCCACGGGGCCGCCATGTTGCGCCTCTACAGTAGCCTAGAATGGACAAACCTCTAGAAAGTGCCTACCATGTTTCTTGTTTCTACAAGTGGCAGCATGAATCTGGAAGGAAGCACTGGAAGAATGACAAAGAAGAAGAAAGAAAGACAAGGACGAAGACGACAAGGAAATTTGGAAAATTCCAAATTTCAGAAAATTGAGGATCATACTTATTATTTAGCATAGAAAAAGCAAAGGAGTGTGAATGTAAGTACACCACAGGCACCTGACAGCCATCGTAAACGCTTGGACGGGGAGGGGTAAGGGAGGGGTAGAGGACCTTTAATTATGACCATGTTTTTGTTGCTAAACTTGCCTTTCTTCAATAGTCCCTAGCTCTTTGATGGTTGACCATTTCCCCTACTTTACTGTGGCTTTTAAATCGCTGTTTGTGCTTCCTGACGTACATGCGTCCGGCCCTCAGAGTCCATATCAGGAAGTCGGCAAATAAAAAGAAGGAAATCATTGGCTTTGCATGTTGCAGATTTCTAGCTAACATCAGCTAACCAGACAGATTTCGTTGTTTTTTTGGTTTTTTTTCCAGTTTATAGTATTCATAATCATTAGTCCTAAAGGAAAGGTTAGAGAGTTAGGTCTTGAAAGGTTCAACGTCTGTTTTCTTATCACGATAGATTGAACGTAGTCGACAGGACACTGAGAAAGCTAAGTGAAGAAGTCGCTCACGGCCTCGCGATGACATCACCTCCTTTGCCGGTTCATTGTTTTACAAGGCTATCGTGATTTGTGACAGAAATCTGTGGGGAAACAGAAAGCAGATGGCCTTCTGCCCTGTCTGAAATAACATCCACAAGGAATAGAAACTCTCTGAGGACATCAGATTGAATGCTCTTGAGAAACTCTGGCTAGGATGATGACGACGCTTTGCTCCCAGACGGTAGCACACAACATGATCTCAGTGAGAAATGCTGGGTAGCTCTAAGTGCCCTGAGATTTCTTAATAACTTGGGGGAAAATTAATAGCCGAGTACATCCATCAACCACTGCTAGGATGATAAGAATATAATGTCATCAAGAACATCTGTTACTCCGTTTATTACAGCTCCTCGTAATCCATATGGCTATTCCACTCACATGTCAAGAAAGTAAAACTTTTGGTTTTGGCCATGTCTCTCATTCCTTTTGGACAGCTAATATCCTGCACAGAGGACAGAGCGGAATAAAGTACAGAACTCTTCAGATTTATGCAAATGAGAAGGGAATAAAGAAGACTATTTGACTGCACATCAAACTGAAGAGTCACTTAATGATTAAAAAAAGTGTACAGACTTTCAGCAGAACAGCGAAAGCAACTCTGCGTGCACTTTGCTCCAATCCCCTACTGCGGTTCAGGGAAGCATTTTGCTTCCCTGCAATTTGAATGTAAGCATTCAAACATGTTTTCTATTTTCACAAAATAGCAAATCAGACTACAAAAGCATTTATGGAAATTACAATATCCTTTCTGGGCATGGCTCTGAGTGAGACTAAGTGCTTTGAGCCTGTTTTCAGGTGTAGTTAGACTTCATTCTGCATTAAAAACTTAAATCATACAAGCATAAAGACGGCAACACGCAAAGTTCGCTTCTCTCATACATATGCATTTAAGGGAGGATTGACTGCTTAAAATGTAAATTCAGAGCAAAATGTACGGAGCCATTTTTAAATTGCCAGCATTCACGGTCACATATATTATTTATGACTAATTCTGTAATACTAAAAGATCATTATTTGGATCTTGGTAAAAGAACTATTCGGTAAAACTATTTTTAATACTGCTTGTTAATTGGGCTGCTAACAAAAATTCTCATGTGTGAAAGAAATTCAAAACACTGAACAGGACTTTCGTGTTGCTGCCAGTTTTCTAAATGTATGATATAGAAGCAGAACACACACACACACACACACA
The DNA here is from genome assembly GCA_030068235.1 of Notoglanidium macrostoma. Classification (NCBI taxonomy): domain Eukaryota; kingdom Metazoa; phylum Chordata; class Actinopteri; order Siluriformes; family Auchenoglanididae; genus Notoglanidium; species Notoglanidium macrostoma. The sequence continues at coordinate 15,397,011 of JAQQZR010000007.1, forward strand.
CACACACACACAAAACTTTAATAGCGTTTAATTGCATGAAGCTTATTCTGCACTCAGTCTTTTAATTAAGTATAATTAATGCTCTCCACACCATTTACCACTTTTGACATGAGATTTTATTTAATAGGAACTTTAATTATGAACATATCTTTGTTACTAAACTTGCCTTTCCTCGCTACAGCCTAGCTCTTTCGTGGTTGACAAATTTCACTACATATGTCCGGTTCTAGCTCAGCACGGGAAGTCATCAAATAGAAACAAGGAAGTCACTGAATTGGCTTGGCATATCACAGATGTCTAGGAAAACTATTTTTTTTTTTTAAATACTGCTTGTTAATTGGGTTGCTATTGTCAGGGCTGGCAAACCTGCTGATAGCGCAGCAACACGAACAATTTCCTCTTGTGTCAAAAAACTTCAAAATGCTAAACAGAACTTTTGTGATGCTGCCAGTTTTCTAAATGTTATAGAAGCTGGAGCTGACCACAAAAAAATGAACACGCTTTTGTTGCATGAGGCTTATTGTTTACTCAGTCCTTTTATTAAATACATATAATGAATGCCCTTCACACTGCTCACTAGTTTTGACATGAGATTTTATTTTAATAAGAACTTTCATTACGAACATCTTCATTACTCAACTTGCAGTTCCTCAAATCCGAGCTCATTGATAGCTGGTAACCCATGGGTAACCCATAGCTGGTTGACCTCTTCCATGACTTCACTATGGCTTTTAAACTGCTGTCTGTGCTACCTGACACGCCTACATCCGACTCCCTGAGCCTATATCAGGAAGTCATCATACAGAAAGAAGGAAGTCGTTCGATTAGCTTTGCAGATCACAGATTTCTAGGAAAACTATTTTTTAAACTGCTTGTTAATTGACTGCTAAGGTCAGAGCTGGCAACCCTAGTCATAGCACACCAACACGAAGGATTTCATCATGTGTTCTGACATGAGATGTTATTTAATAAGAAATTCAATTATGAAGACTTCTTTGTTACTAAACGTGTCTTTCCTCGATAGTCCCTCTGGCCCTTTGAATCTATATCAGGAAGTCATCAAATAGGAAGAAGGAAGTCATTGGATTAGTTTTGCATGTCACAGATTTCTAGCTATCATGAGCTAAACCTTTCTTCCGATATTCCAGAGAGGAGTTTTGTTTTCAGTTCATAATGTCATAATCGTCACTCCTAATGGAAATAATGATTTGTATGCACAAATCAGAATTTACACAGACAGCTAAGTGCTATCGATGTCGTTTGCTCGCGTCATGGTTTTAACTCCTGCTGTGAGAAATGTGACAGCAAACAGAAATAAGCTAACATGCTGGCAAAAATCGTTGCATCCTGGAGATTTCGTCTCCCGCTAATGGAAAACAAACTGGCTGCCTCCCCTGCGAGACCATTATCTCGCAGTGAAACCCATGTTGCTTAAGTTACACTGTGGAGAAACACAGACGTATGCTCTTGCCATTAGTGGATGATTTGCAAATTCTCAGATGGACTATGAAATCCTCACAGAAACCTTTCTTAATGATGAATGAAATGCGGAAGGAGGAATAATGAAAGGAGGAAGCTGGAACGCATGTGTAGACGTGTATAAATTTAGGACTGTCTTCTGATGCTGGGGCTGTTTGGATAACAACAGACGGTTGGAACCATGTGTTGAATGTTTCAGCACATGCGCTGGTAATTGTGTTGAGTAGCTTAGCACATGCTGTGTTTGTATAAGGATGGAGTGATTATCTTGACATCACTTGATATGTCGACTAACCACGTTTGACGACTAGTGACATTTAGAAGAGAATGATGTGTATAAACTTAGTTATATATATATATATATATATATATATATATATATATATATATAAAAACTTACCTGTACAATAAATAAAATATGACTGAATTCCTTGTGATCGTAGGATTTCTAAGCCATACCGTGAGCGCAAGAGCCGAGCCATTAAGGTTTATAAGGGGCAGAATGATTAAAGGCACAGTCCTTAGATACTATAGAGCCTGGGTTCTTCCATCTCTCTGACCCACACTTATCCTTCTGTCCTCCTACCAAATATGCAACCAGTAACAGAATAAGCTACACTGAATCCACACTGGTGAAACTAATGTTCTGCAGAGATATTCTGTGTCTATATTTATAATAAATCGTGTATAGCCCTCCAAACCATTATCAGAGATGGCCATAAACACATCTCGCAGGTCAAGAGGTCAGCAAATGAAATATGGATCACACAAGTGCATTCTACTGAGCTGAAAAGTCCAAGGGATTCGTGTGAAGGTACAGAATGTACCTTTCTGGGGAAAAAAGAACAGGCATCACAAGATCACAGTGGACAAGCCTCCCCCAAAAAAAGAGATTTTTTTCTAAGGGTTGTGATTTTTAGTGATCTCTGACCCTGGGTCATGTTAGTCATGTTTTTTCCTGGAGCTAAATTATACAAACTGGGCGTAATGCACAGGAAAAAAGAACTAAAGTATACCTAACACGTAAAGAATATGTATTTTAGGACCTAGCTGATTCATTGTACTTTTAAAACTCAAATAGCTTGAAAATATGTATTTGGAGAATTTACATGAAAACAGAATAAGAAAAATATAAAAATATAATATAATGGATATAAAAGATAGATGGCAGAAAAGATATAGCCTATATGTGAAATACAGTGCAGATAGGAGGTGTAAATAAAAACTAAATAAAAGACATTTCCATTTTGTATTGGTAAAATAACATGTTCACTAAACCGAAGACGGGTCAACTGGCAGAGAAACTCATTTACGGGTTTTTGTTCACTTGTGATGTTTACCAGACTTCAGCAGACACTTTCGATGCCTTTTCCCCAACCGACTTACATATATTGAAGGTATGCTTTTAAAGATGTTCTAAAGGTTTTTCGTTTCGTTTTTATTTCTTTTGTCTATAAAGATACTTATAAAAAAAAATCATTGCAGTATCATCAGGCAAAAAAAATCTATAATTTACATTTAGGATTTCTTCTTTTATCACTGGCCTCAATCCAGAAAAAAACCCTACACTGTTTAGACTTAGTAATAAAACGCATTTGGGCGATCTTAACATAAGACGACAGCACAAGTGTAAACGATCACCAAGACGCATTCAAAACGCATTCACTCAAACCACTTGGCGAGGTGGTCTGGGACATGTTTGACACATATCTTTTGTAGTGTAAACACTAAAGCATCCTGATGTCTTCATGCATCCCTGACAAAGACGTAACAGGAAAAGCGATGAAGGCAGTAAAGAAATCTGAACACAAGTGGACAGCCGGATACCTTGGAGACAGATGATAGGAACAGGTGTAAACAGGTGTAACAATGTGTCTCAGCTGCCCACTTGTGATCCAATTTAAACGTGTAAACATGGCTAAAGTTGTCTTAACAGTTAATGCACAAGGCAGGAATTAAGCTCCTAGGCAGCAAAGGGATCTGCTCCTTCAAGGACCAACATCTTATTTCTGAGGATACTTTAGAACAGGAACATCTGCTTGAACAGTACCAATTTTTTTCTAGGAAAAAAGGATTGTAGTAGATGTAAGTAAGTTTTTAATAGAACCCAGAAGGTTGTGAGTTCAAATCCCAGCACTACCAGTTTGCCACCGTTGGGCCTTTGAACAGCCTCAGTTGCTCAATTCGACTAGGCATGCCACCTCTCTCCAAGTTCCTAACAAAAAACTGGCGTATACATGTAGAATATAGAACAAACATGTCATGTAGTAACTTCCATAAGCACAATACAAGAGTTCAAATCTCCCCATTGCCACTATAATCAACACTTTGCATTTCAGCTCTTCCACCACTGTGATTCCTAATCGGAGCGTCTGCCTGCTGCTGCTCCATTTATCAGCACATCAAGCGAGATTACAGATCAAATATTCCCCTGTGCAAACCCTCAGTATAATCGATTTGCACAGATTAATGCCGCAAGGGTTGGAAATGAACACATTCGCGTGAGAAAGATGCAGAATGACATCACTGGCTCGAAATTTCACAGCAACTGTCATTCTCTCTCATAGCCTCATTTACAGTCATCAATAATGTAAAGGGATGACTGCATCAGCTTACTGCCGTGCTGAACACACACAAAACAAAGCAGAAATGCAGCCCGCTCACTTGTTGTAAGCGAGTCAGTGTGGGTTTAGATATATGGCTTCATTTCTGGCTGCTCAATGGCTTCGTTTCAGCCGTGCTCCAGCTTTTACTGCAGATGATGGGGGGAGATAACAGCATAGAAGAGTCTATTACACACCTCTCTTATTTCCTGTTTCAATCAGTGCCCATCTTTCCCACAGGGTGAACTCGGGTACTCTGGGGCAATTTTTGCAGTTTTAACTACACCCATTCTGTTACTGTTCCTGTACTCATCATACTCGCAGGAGTCATATCCAACCATTTAGCAGAAATGAAAGTTTGAAATTTACCTAATTTATGTATCTTTTCTTCCCAATCCTAAAGCAAATACCACATTGTATGGATTTCATTGAATCTTTTACCCTTAAATGAACCCCCCGCCACCCACCATGTTCTCCCCCAATGTAATCACCTGCCAATTTCCACAAACCAGCCAGCTCGCCCTTATCTTACAACAGTTACCAACCAGGCAGGGTGAAGGCTAAGGTGCTTCCTCAGAGACACATGAAGCCAGACAAGCGCATCTCTTTGAACTGCTGCTCATGCTGTGTCACAGGGCAATGCAACACACCTGGAGAAAAGAGCTATCTGCCATCTTCTGCGCAAATGAGCTCACAGATGCCTACCATCAGCTAATGTCATCGTCACTGATAGAAGAGAGTATTCCATTCCTCCCACCTTTGCGTAAATGGCCAATTTTGCTCATCTGCAATCTCCAGACGATGCGGGTTATTCTTTGAATCTGTATCTTTTAATCTCTATTTCTTCTTATTTTCTATGCTGGAATTATTTAAGAGCCTTCGTGTCCAGCTGTGTCCGGTATTTTCCAATAACAGCAAGTTATTTATTCCTCCAATAACACAACAATTACATTTTTATTGGTTAATGAACAGGTTATACTTTTTAACCATTTATAGGTACAGTTAAGGTTGGGGAACGTCTGTGGCAGGGTGGTCATGGTGGCGCAAGCGTTGCCTCACAGCAAGAAGGTTCCGAGTTTGAATTTTGTAGCCAACTGGGGGATTTTCTGCGTTTGGAGTTTGTATGTTCTCCACGTGCCTGCATGGGTTTTCTCCACAGTCCAAAGACATGAAGATTAGGTCAACTGGCTACTCTAAATTGCCCATAGGTGAAAATGGATGTTTGTTTCTGTGTTAGCCCTGAAATAGATTGGTGACCTGTCCAGGGTGTACCCAGCCTCTTGCCCAAAGGATTGGCTCCAGCTTTCCCACGATCCTGACGGATACGCCGTATAGATAATGGATAGATCGAATGTCCGTGAAACTGTTAAGTTCTGGTTATCACTTATGTTATAGCAGCTATAAACAGTAGTTCCCTCACCAGCATCTCTTTTTCCCCATCTCTTGAAATCAATAATACAAAAAAAAAAAACCCTGCTGTTTGTTATATTGCTGGCAAAATGTAGCTCTGACTTCACCAAAGTGCTAACACTGGAGACTCCTTCCACATAAAAACGCATCTACTTAGGGTCAGCTCCATTTTTGCATTAACATTCTTCTTTGTTTCTTAAAAAGAAACATTTTATTATTGCTCTTAGATCATGTAGAGTGTCTACAATAACGTATAGTCCCTGTAAATTTGCTGTTACTATAGAAACGATAAGGCGTCCGAACGTGTGCATTTATAGAAACTTGTCATTTCTCTTGCTGCCATGAGTACTGTCGGAGGATCGGTTGTGGAAAATTAATTTATTAAACAAAATCTTCTCACAGATGCAAGAATTCCAAAATGCTGTGCAAAATAAATATGCTATTACTTGAGTATGGCATACAGTATCATCACAAATTAGGCACATTTTTTTGCATGATTTATAGAGTCAATTTAGCAAAAAGAAATCTTTATATTTAAATAAGTCTCCGGGTAATGTTTTATTTAGTGGTCTAACTTGCTAGCAACCAAGTTTTTATTGGCAGGGAGAGTAGAAGCTAAGGTTATCTTGTCAGTCAGCCTAGTTAGCTTTGATAGCTAGCTAGCTAGCTAAAAACAATTCCATTACAGTCAGCTGCAGGGGCATGTGCTTGCATGTTCTAATTGAAAGCACAATATGTTAGCAAATTAGCCATCATCTCGTGCATTTAGTAAGAGGTTTATGATCATTTGCTAGATGACTAAGTAACTAACATATGCTCTGTAATTCAGTCAAACAGCTCCACAGCACAGCAGATTCTGATCACTGAGAAGTGAAAAAGGTGTGTATAATAGGAATATATCTATTACTGTGGTGGAAGATGTGTATATATAGTATATGGTCTGTTTAGTGGGCCCTTTGATTTAAAATAAAAAATTTTATTTAGGGAAAAAAAGCTATAACCATGACTGGGCAATAAGCAGAAATTGCATCTTAAAGTTGATGAGCTGTCTGGATGTATTGATCTTCGCTTTCACAAAACATCCTGAGAAAGGCACAGTACAAGTAAAAGTAATAATTATCCTCTCCTGTTCCAATAACCAGTTATTTTGAACACAAGGTACTGCAGACAGTTATGGCTTAGCCTTCAATGACTCTCAAAGACTCCGAGTGGTCTGACATTACACAGTATAGCTGTCAATAAGCAGCCTGTGGTTGTGGATTATTACAGGTTCATACCATAAACTGATTCCCTTGAGGGCAAAGCAGGTGTGTGTGGGAATTCACATCCCGCCCTGTAGTAATCAATCATCCGTGCTACACAGAGATGTCGGCTTGTCATTCCATCACCCCTTTACCACATTCCTACAAACTGGAAGTCAATTTAACAACCTGAGTTGACATGAAACAGTCATCTAGACTCTAGCATCACATGCATAATAACAGCTTCCTTTTTACATGTAGCTCCATGTAGTTACGCTTGAAAAGCTTGGATTACATAAATATAGTAATAAATTGGAGTACAAAACATTTTGTTAATTTAATTATGTAAGAAATAAAACGGCTATGCATGCTGTTATAGGAAACAATAAATGATGTCTTGGCGTGATACGTTACCAGCACAAACTTGGTTATTTTCCTATAAGTGTAACTGTAATGCGTGATACCTCTTATGCAACAGCAATTTAAATAAATTAAATGCAAAGTAAAAAAAAAAAAAAAGCACATTACCTTGCATTATAGTTTAGAACTCCTTAATTGAAGCTCTATTATACTTTAGAGTAACATACTGTATAAAAATAGATTTTTAGGATTCCAAAAGCCTCACCAACTTCCAAGTGCTGTGGAGTTCGTGAGGTTTTGACAGAGAAATGGGTACCTTTGTATCCACCTGCAAATTTGGCACCACTTTCACTCCCGTTTTGGTCCTAAGTGATGTGCAGACACGCACTCTCTCCTCAATTTGTTAGCAGATTGAGGGAATTTATTGAGGTCGTTCTTATCATGTACGAATGTACTGTATATATGCATGAACACGCCAGTCTTTCTAACACAGAGGGGCACTTAAAAAAATAAACACACACATACAAATCACATATATCTTAGGCATAAAACACACTAATTGGCCCCACATGACCTCTAGAAAGCTGAGTCTAAAGAAAAGCTGACAATGGCTGCAGGCAACGCTTCGTTTCCTCTCCATCCTCTATTCCCGTCACTCCATATCATCAGGTAAGTACAATCCCTGCCTCCCATATGCAGATAATGAGCCAAGGCTGTCGTAACACCCATCTTGCCACATCAGCATAAAGTCTACACAAACAGCATTCATTTCTGCCTGAACTCAAGGTCCTTTCTAAATAGTTCATAATGAATAAGAAGTCAGGTGGTTATCATAAGGGCACAGGGCCATTTGTGGAGCGATAAGGCGGGTCGTATGTTCCTGTGGGACTAGCAATTCATCTTTCACAGTTTCAACAAAGTGCTCGCGGGAGAACACACACAAGAAATAGAACCATTTATTATGCATTTCACTTGTCGCCGGATTTCATCATTTTCCAATTCCGAGCAATCCAATCTAGAAGTGTGTACGTGCTTTCTCGGAGGCAGATTGAGGTGTGCCGCTGCATTTTTTTTTTTCCCGAGCAGCTACTCATGCCGCTATTAGAGTAGAAATGACAAATTGCTACCTCAAATTCAGCGGCTTACTGAGACAACAGCTGATGCTCTAGCACTGGTGACCAGAAAGTTATGAGTTCAAATCCCAGTGTTAATGTAAAAACCTGAAATGTGCAGTTCTGAATTCTACTTCACTTGGATGTTATTTTTTTGGAGTCAAATAGCTATGGCTTCTGTACCTGTGAATCCAGAGCTGTTAGGATGTTTGTGAATGCCAGTCCCTGTGAAGGAACATGACCCCCATATTTATTTCTGTCATGCTGCTTTCAGATAAAAGCATCTATATGAATACATGAAAATATAACAGACAGTAGAGCACTTCTCTCCATGCTATGAACTCAGTTGTATTTACTGTATTCCTGCCCAATAGTCCTCACCTCGGCTTTATAGCTAGTGTTTGCCCCTGGGCACCTCTTCAGAAGCCTACTGCCATGCTGTTTTACAGATTTAAATTATTCAATCTGACAAGAATGCAGCATCTCTGCCTATAACACCACACAAATATCACATTCAAAAGAATTTAATTATGTTAAAGAAAGCAGTATTAGCCTTTTATATTAGATCATCTGAAAATTTAATAAAGGGAAAATTATTTAAACCTTTAAAAATTTCGCACAAATGGAGGCAGTTCCTCTACCGATATTAATCACTACATTCACTGTGACATCCAGGGCCTGCTTCAATATTCAACATTCAGTGCTCCAGCCAATAGTCCAGAGTCCATCCATATTAGTATCCATTTGCATGGAAATGAGTGGAAATGGAAAAGAGTGAGGCAGAAGCAGGATCTGACTTTTGAGCACAGACTTGAAGATGAACGCAATGGAAGCAAAGTAGTTAAGCTTCCGCCCTAGCAACCAAAAGGGTCTAATTTTAAATCCCTAAATGTCAGCGAGCCACTGTTGTGCCCTGGAGCTAAACCTTTAGATGCTGACTACTCAACAATGGACTTGGATTTCATTCTTCCGATAAATGCATCTGCCAAATGAATAAAGGTAAAGAAAATGTGAATAATTTTTTTTAAAAATGCTTGGCAGCTAAATGACGCAGCAGAAAGCGTCCGATATGACGTCTGGAGATTGCAAGTTCAGATACTGACATGGATGGAAGTCCGCGAAAACATAATTGACTTTGCTTTCTAGGTGTAATCTCCGTTGATCAAAATGATTCCAACCAATCTGCGAGCTAGTGTATAGGTTAGATGACAATAAGCATTTTCTTGTGTGTCCAGTGGCCATGCTATATGAGCAGTAGTCAGAAAAGATTTGGTGTCTGGCATCTGAGGAAGTCCGCACCTTGCCTGATTGGCATATGTCATGTGATAGTGGGAACTGGCAATGTCTACATTTGGAAGAAAATGTTTAATCTGTTCATACAACAGTGACTGATGGTGTACAGGCAGGGGCATGTTCACTGATACACAAGAACAGTATTTATTAGCCCTGGCAAAAAGGCAATAAATATTTCACTGTGGAATTTAGCATGTTTTCCAGGTGGCCTGGTGTGAAGTGGCGACCCAGATGTCACGCTATTAAATTTTGTTCAAAAACCATGACAAACACTGATGTGTGGAATGAGTCATGCATTATTGAGGTAGAGTTTATCAGGTTCTTGTTACACGCTGTTCGTGTTACTTGGGCCTACATAAATCATGAGTCGTCCTGCTCAACAATCAGGTGAAATAAATATTGTGCCAAATGCTTACATTAGGTTTCAACATTAGCTTGTTTTGCACTAATTCATCACAAATCTTGTTTTAGTACACATAATGTATATCCAAAATGCTCGTGTTTGAGAGAAGGGTCTTCTAATATAATTCATATATATAATTCATGCGGTCACGTTTATCAGCAAAATGTGTAGTTAAGAACAATGTTCATAGAGAGATTATGAAAAAAAAGACTTTCATAATTTTGAGGTATTGCAACCTATTCGGTAGCTAAATGACTAGCAGTTTATGAAAGCCTGACAAAGTGTAAGAATGCTAAAAGTAATCTATCTACAAGTTATAGAAAACTGTACTCTTTATGTCACTACATAATGTTACAATTGTAAACTACCTCAGTATTTATCGGTTTTAAAAATTGCATATGCTTGCTGTGCATTATGGGAATACTACAGCGACCAAGATTACACGGTATGAAGACATGGAAATTACAACCTTCCCAAAATGTTGCTCTGACTGGTATTCCGGAGTTCTTAAAAACTAACTTTCTAATAAGACATAGCGTTTTGTTAAAAGATAGACATTGAGAAATAGAATAAATAATGAGTTTAGATTAAAACAGAGACTGAAAGAGGATCATAGGAAGGATCAGAGGGATATTAAGGGCATGGGTGGAGCGAGAGGACATCTGTCAGCCTCCACCTGTGTGTGTGTGTGTGTGTGTGTGTGGGTGGGTGTGTGTGTGTGTGTGTGTGTGTAAGTAGGTCACTCTGAAGCCAGCCTGTGTTTAATGTACAGCCTAAAATAACCTTCAGACAGGAAAAGTAGAATTATAGCCACTGCTCCGTTTCCTTCTACCCTACAATAAACTAATTGCCACTGGCCTGAGGGCTACTTTATATGAATAAGATGCCGCCACAATGGTCTCTGCTTCTACGTGCCTCTTTCCTGCCCTCCTCTGAGGAACCAAGAGAGAAAGTAGGTGACTGCAAAGCAGCATGCTGTGATTGCACAAGTCATTAGTGAGGCATGGGATGCAGACAGTCGCACGCACGCGGCACTAATTTCATTAAAACACTCATTCTGAAGACGCCTCTGCCGTTAATTAACAACTTAGAGGGAACGGGTGCGGGAGCCCTGAGAGTGTGTGGGAAAAGGATCGCCACTCTTGATAATTTCACACGCCATTTAGTAGCTGCTGGACGAGGAACGAAAAGCTGTTTCTGGCAGCCTGCTGCAATTTCACACTGAGAGGAAAACAACAAACATCTCAATGCCAGTGGGCTTGGCAACCCAGTGCTAGTTAGTTGGGCAAACCAAAGCTGGTACGTTGGAAAGGCAATGACAGTGCGCTGGGCAAACTAATGCCAATGAGCTTGGCACCCAGTAGCAATAAGCTTGACAAACCATTGCCAATGGGCTTGGTAAACTATTACCAATAGGATTGGCAACCCAGTACCAATAGGTTAGGCAAACCACAGTTGGATGTTTGGAATCCCAGTGTCTGTTGGCTTGGAAAATCAATGTCAGAGGGCTTGGCAAATCAGTGCCAGTGCATTTGTCAACTCAATAAGAGCGGAGCTGGAAAGTCAGTACCAGTGGACTTGGCCCCATTGAGTGTCAGTTAGTTTGGCAAAGTGCACCCACTGCATTGTGAAAGCTCAATAATGGCCCTGAGCCTACAGATGCCAGTGATCCACAGGCTGATATGTGCCAGTATGACGGGCATGACTGAGACTGGAAGGACCACAACCTTCACATGAGAAAATTCAACTGGGAAAAAGCTGATCTTAACTACTGAGGGCTGCCGAACCAAATGCTTTGGAATAACTATTACAGAAAGACTGCAGATTCAAATGCAAAAGTGCTTCAGAAATGAAGCTCCTGTGTACCAACCTGTGTACCAACCTCCTGTGTACCAACCTGGCCCACAGCACTCACAAATAACACTAGCTTACAATTGTTTTCATCAGTCAGTTGCTAGATGTGAATAATACAGATCAGCTCTCAACAGTCGACCTCCATCACATCACAAGACCGTGTGTGTGAGTGTGTGTGTGTGTTACCCGGCATTAGCTAAAAAAAACCCAACACCAAACACCTGCATGAGAAATTTTACTGGATATTACCTGGATGTTATTATGGTAGAGAGTGTGCATTTCAAACTTCACAATAAAAGCATTTAACACTTTGAGGGTTGAGTTAACCCTTAATGCTGAAGTTATTATTACAGCGTTGAATTATCTCTTACAAAGTTGAATTATATATCATACCTTTTATCAATGTTAAACTGATTTATACAGTACTACATTTACATATAGTGTTGAATTAATGCTACTACTGAAGAATAACACCTGCAGTGTTGAATTAACACATATAATGCTGACTTAATGACTACGGTTTAAGATTAACACATATGACACTGACTTAATGACTACACTATTTATTTAACAAATACAATTTTGACTTAACTGCATTGTTGAATTAACATATGTAATGCTGGTTAATAAATACATTGTAAACTTAACACCATTTGCAGTGTTGAATTAACACCATCGGTGTTAAATTAACACCACATTTACACTCAGCATTTACAATGCTGACTTAATAACTACAGCGCTTAATGAACATCTGCAATGCTGACTTAATTTCTGCAGTGTTTAATTAACACCAGTGTTGAATTAACACCTACAATACTGAGTTAATAACAACAGTGATGACCTAACACCTAGAATTTTTTCTGACTTAATAACCAGTGCTGAATTAACACCTACACAATGCTGACTATTAACAACAATGTAGAATTAACACCTCCTAGGCCGACTTAATAACTACAGTGTTGGTTTAACACCTGTAACGCTGACTTAATCACTGCAGTGTTGAATTAACACCCACAATGCTGACTTAACTACATTGTTGAATCAAGATCTTCAGTGTTAATGTCTACAGTGCAGTTTTCAATCACACCTACAGTGCTAAGCTGGCTCCTACAGTGTGTAACTAACATCACCGATCTGAAATTGGAGGTGTTTAGTAGTCTATTGTTATTTCAACAATGTAGGCGTTAATTCAAACTCTATTCTTAAGAGGTCATTTAACACAGGTGTCAATTAAAAGCTAAGCGTTGCCAGATATTCGATTCAGCACTGGGGGTTTTACAGTGCAAGGAAGATGCTTCTCAATGATATTCCTCCACAACTATTTATTCAGGCATTTATTCAATTAACACTTGTCATCAAATGT